>JBAMJR010000151.1:6760000-6820000 GCA_038501785.1 Myoxocephalus aenaeus
ACTCATCCGTGTTTTCCATACATTGATATTATTTGTGGTGGCCCACCACAATGTCAACCAACCAATGTCAAAATCCAAGATGGCGAAGGCCAAAATGCCAAACTTGACACTTCAAAACATCAGTCCACAAACCAATGGGTGACATCATGTTGACTACGTCTACTTCCTATAAGCAGTGTATGTTTGGGACACACTAAACTCACTAATGACGCGTCCACGGAACGCACCCTATTATTTTCCTTGACGATGCTACGCTATGAACAACAAATATGTGGTTAAATCGACGCAGGCTTGTTAACATTGGCTGTTAGCAGCCGCTAATTAAAGTCATGCACCGAGCTGACAGCTAACTTTAAAAGGGATATAACATTGAGTTGCATTATGATGCATTCAGGCTCTATACAGTAAAAAAAAAAAAAAAATTGGCAAAGGTAAAATTGTAACATTATCATAATGTGTTCAAAAATAATCTTGCAGAATTTAGTTTTTGCCTATACATTTAAATAAATACAGATGTTTGGATTAAATGTTTTCACAGAAAGATTTATGACCCTTCTAACTTCCTAATAAAAAACAGCGTGGAAACAGTAAAAAAGGAGTGCATGTTGAAGTCCATGGGGTATCAATATATATGTGGTCTTACATATTGTCTCCTTGAAATATGTTTCTGTCAAAGTGTGATGATAAAGAATGTGATTCAAAACATTAAGAAGATGCGGAGTATGGAGTATGATCACATAGCAGTGAGTGAACGCCGGCCAGGTATCATCTGCAGCCAATCACTCACTCAGATCAACTCTAATAAATAACAACCATGTTGAAGACTGGGTCTGCTGGAGAGCACATGAACATATTTTAAGATCAAAGCTGAATCAGCAGATGCTTTGGTTGTACACATGCTTATGATTGTTTTACTTGTATTATACAATCCAACAAGCACACTAAGATTAGGCTGTACCGAAAAGCATTTCCTCGGCTCCCGGACAGTCGGTAGTAATGAAAAGTGAATATTTGAAGCACAATTCCTTTGTCAACACTAAGAGGTTTTACATGTACATTTTCGATTAAAATGTGACATGTGGCATTACGGAGCACTGCTCCAGCAGTGCCCAGCTGCAACTCCACTCAGCCCATTCGGGCTGAGCCCCACATGGGTTATGCTCGTCTCCAACACATGAGTCTCCGTTCTCAGCTAAAAATAGCAAAATTGAAAAACGAATACCTACCTACATGATCGAATATCCAGGTCCAGCTATGGCTGGGTGATATGGGTCAAATAACAAAATCACAATATTTTTGACCAATACTATAGATGATATTGTAGGGTTGACCATATGTGCTGTTTAAACATGAGATTTTTGATAAATAATGACGGTGATGTGGATATAATGACTAAGTGGGTAGAGGCAAATGATAGAACAGCTGCCAAGTTCAGAAAATTACGTCACTTTACAGTTATGCCGGCTTTAAAACCAGGGAATTACAACACTTATGCCATATTTACGATATCCGAAACCTATGACGATATCTAGTCTCGTATCACAACATTTATATATTATTGACATATTGTGCAGCTCTTGGGTCTTGCCACAATAAACATGGCTGGGGACGGCCGTCATTCAAACAAACACATATTATAAGCCATTGTATTATAAATTAATGCCCCAACGTCAGCTAAACTGATTATTACATATTCGTACATTTGGCAATTAAATGACCAAATAATTAAATGCTGTGGATGTGTTGATTAGATGATCATTTACATTTTTGTGGCAGAGCTTGAAGACTTTTTTTTTACCATCATGTTTTTAATATTTCTTTCTGCAGTTTCTGTCCTTGGTACCTACTGTCCAGTATCATTATGATTTGGGAACATTTATTGAAGGTCTGTGGCTGAATAGGAACTGTGGACTAATGCTTCAGTCTCTATTTACCACCCTAAACCACCGCACCATTACTTTCCTTTTCACATAACGGGCAGGCTGTTGAGAACCAGGAACCACGGAGGGCAGGACCCACAAGCAGACAACAAGGCGAGGTAGTTTGTTTCCAAAAGAGCAAGGTTTACTGGGCAAACACATACAGCCGTCAAAAGACAAACTCGCACAGGACAGGGTGTTGACACAGACTAAATACACAGGGGAACGAGACACAGGTGAAAACAATGAGGGCGGGGCTTGCAATCACACAGGAGGGTGGCACACGAGGGAGGAGTCTGAAACGAGAGACAAGGAGACTGACAGACACACAACAGAAACAGACAGAGAACACAGAACCACCCAGGAGGTCTGGGCGTAACACAGGCTATGTTTTGCATTAGTACATGTGTTTCCCATTTAATGAGTGGAGTATGAAAATACTTCTTCTTTCTTATTGTAACCGGTCCATTTCAACTGGATCAGGTTTTGTATTCAGTTTCTTGCAGATAACACAATATGACAATATAGTAAAATAATGCAAGCGTACTGTCCCAACGCTGTTACACAATGCCAATCTTGTTTCAGTGAGACAAATTGGTTCTCAATTCTTCGCCAAAGGCATCATCAGTCAGCAGACGTTTTTCAGATTTTGTAAATAGCTAATTAAGCTCTGATGGTAGGGAGACACACATCATCCTTGTTTCATGCACTGCTAGACACACCAGTGTGTTTCATAAACACAGGAGAGCATCCCACCGTGAAATGAAAAGGTGTCCCTACTGGTAAATGTTTGGTTTATATTCCATATTAGCATGCAAGCTTGTAATTAAAAATTGAAGCAAACTACCTGCACGTAGCCTGTGAAATGGAGTGTGCTGATGAAGCTGCATTAAAGCATTGATTTTTAATTAACAATCCCCAGGTGTGAGGTGAGCTGAAACGTGAGCTTGATTAAATATGGTTTCTGATTTCAGCTTCTTATTTATGTTACATACATTATATTGTGTATATTCAATACAACCACTATTTGTGTTAATAAACATGCTGTTTATGTTAATATACTGCAATTAGGTGTCACTTTAACTTCCTTTTCATTTGAACAGCTCATCCTTCTTCAGTGTATTGCATGCTTGCCAGCAGTTCATTAAATTTACAATAGCACCAGCATAATAAAGTACATTATTGGTCCTTTAATATTCACACCTTAAAATGACTGTTGAACTGTTGTGATGAAAAGGGGATCCTGCTAATGAAAAAATCATACTATGAAGCAAATAACCATTGAACCAATACTATAGTCACTCTTATCCACTTTATTTATATCCTTATAGCTGCTGCAACATTTGCAAAACTGTTATTAACCTACAGTAATTTTCAAAGAAGGAGCTCACTGGTTTGTTAAGCCAACATGTCGTTTCTCTTCCACATCTCATTCTGCATGAATGCAATTGCTCCCCACCCCCCCAAATATTTTTAACAACTCTGTCTGGTCCTGTCAAATGCTCAGCTGGCTTGTATTTTCAAAGTTGTTAGGCGGCCATAAATTTCAAGCGTTTCACTCAGAACGAGGCGAGCTGTAACTCAAACAAATGCTTTGGATAATGGGTGACTGTGAATGAATCTGTCTCACTTGATAGGTTTATTTGTTGGGGACAAGGACAGAGTGATATACTCAGATCTTTAAAATATATATAATACTTAATAGAAATCTTAACTGAAAAGAATTGACAGTTAACGGTTTCATGTTAAATTGTTGCCACAATTTCACATGCTAAATAGTTACAATACATATTTCCACATATTAAAGTAAGATTTAAGTAACATTATTTTCTCCTGAAAAGCCTGCACACCACACACACGTTTGTTGCAGACTACAGCTTTAGTTGGCTAGGTTAAGGTACCAGGATGCTGATTGATTGAACAGCCTTATGTATTTAAGTCATTGTTTACCAGTGTCAAATAAATCATGCTAATTTGAGTTTGCCAGTCACAGTGCAACTGAGGCAGAGAGCAAAAGATCTCTCTCTGATCTCCACACAAAAAAACACATATCCAACATACACACACACATGTGCACGCATAAGCACATGCACACGTGCAGTCAGTTGGAAAATTGTTTGGTGGTGATGTGCCATGTGTGTGAGGAGAGCCAGATTGGGCTGGAGACAGTGAGAAACAACGTGAGAGAAAGCAGGGCCTGTCTGTTTAAATGCTGACAAATCCCTGACACTTAGACAGTCTGTTATCTTTTCCCTCTCTTATGCAGGTTCTTTCACAAATTATCATGTGATATGTTTTTATGGACGGATTATAAAAATGTAGACTTGATTTGATTTGACAGGGGATTTAACATCGCAAAATCAAATCTTTATATCCAAAAAGAAAGGTCCATTTGATCAGGTTTAAATATTTTGACCAACTATTTTTAAATGTGGTCAGCGTCCTCGTCCTAAAGTCACGGTGGAATTGAAGTTAGAGCGTCGTTTTAGGGCTGTGCAACATTATCGATATAACTGACTATCGCAATATTTTTACCACGATAGTGTTTAGATATAATATATAGCAATATGTATTGCATTGTTTGGCAATATATTGTGATATATCGTATAGTGACACGTTTATCGTAATGTGTATTGTATCGTGAGGTGCTTGCCAATAGCCCTTTGTAGTTCTGCAGGAAATTTATTTCACCTGAAATCCAAATATGATATTGCTCTGCATGCTACCGACTGGAAAACAGTCATTGCAGATTGATATGATAGGTGGGGTTAGCTAGGACCCCGAATCACATTTGATTGGATACATTTATGTCAAAAATAATTATTTTGTGCAAATACTCATACACATATTTAGCACAACAAAGATGAAAAATGATTACCACTAGTTACAATATTATAACTTAAAGATTTAATTTTTAAATTAAATGTCTCTTTTGCTGCACTGCTGGATAAAACAAACCTGCCTTAGCAATACATGAAATAGAGTTCATTCATTGGGAGCCCTTCACCGCCGAGGAGGAGAGCAGAGGTGGAAGCTAAACTGCCGCAGCTCGGACCTCGGGCTATGCCGTCTGCGTTCCTCATGATGCAAGTAAAACAAATTCACACTGTTTTTGCTTTTGTCACGTCTGGGTGTGAAGAGCAAAAAAAAAACAAGTGCAGGAGGAGATGACAGGAGTCCAGATAAGGCAAAATCCAAAACGTTCTTTAATTTACAAAAGTAACAACACAAGGGAAACACAACTTATTCTAGAAACTAACGCTCGAAGGCGATGCACACATCCGGGTGTACAACGACAACAACAAAAAGAACAACACTAGAAACACTCACTGACGGTGACGAAACATGCAGGGGTGAGACACGGACTAGAGAAAGACAATCCTGCAACAGGCACGGACACGACACAGACTAAATACACAGGGGAAGACAGGCAACGAGGCACAGGTGTAAACAATGGCCGAGTAACATTCGCAACGCGTTTGGTGTGTACACAGCTTTTTTGTCAAGCGAGTAAACTGACACGGTAAACAAGGCGCAAATATTCACAACGCGTTTGGTGTGAACACAGCATTAGGCTATAACTGCAATTTGTTGGGCAACCCCATGTTGCGTAATGACAATAGTTTATCCTGTAATCCTTGAAGGAAACGATACAAGAATTCTGCATTTTAAGCCAATTTTTATAACTACACCTTCTTCCTTGGAATCCTTGGAACATTTTTGTCTAAAAAATTTGCTCCAAATAGCCTTTTTTCTCCCTTGCTAATACAGTGACACTTCTTTTTTTCCCCCCAAATCTCAATCCAAACATGTCATTACTTTAACTGATTGTAATAACATATGAATATGTGTCTTCCCAGAAGTTACAATATTTCAAATCTGCATCTAAAACTATAAAATAATGTTGCATGTTTAAATAACTCAGACTCACTATTTTACATGATGCATCACACAAATTAGTATTGGCCTTCCTGCTAGTTGCTAAAATGACTCATCACAGATTAAAAATCCTCTCAATTGGTGGCTACAGTATAAATCACACAGGGAAAGCAAGCCTTTGATAGCATTGTCTCCCCTTTGTTACTCTCTCTGGGAGATTTCCTGCTTGAGTTTGTGTTTCAGAAGGCATGAAGCAAAATGGTGATTTTTAATTAAGGCCGTTGGTGATGTCTTTGGCTTGATTATAACAGTGTGGCACAGCTCTGTTGTGATAGAAGAAAGAAGCAGCTCCCTTACATCGCTTCTCATTAGACACACTCCCGGGGCCTCATCAAAGATCTCCCTCCCTCCTCTTCTACCGCTTCCCACCCTCCCTTCTTCCATAATGTGCCGTTTTCCCAGTACACTTCTCCCTACAGCTCCAGGACATGCTTAACAAACACACCAGCAAAACATTCCTCCTGATGCTAACTTTTCACCATTTTGCTCAAAAGAAAATTAGAGCAACTCTCTTCCACTGCAAAATTCACTCTTGCTTCTTTGCCAACAAATGAGTGTTTCAGTGATGGCTGTTTGATCCACCATGAAACAGTATTCAGAGCCTAAAACAAGGTACTTTAAGGTTGTACTCAGTGTCACCAGTCACCACCAGTGTGTGAAAAAGTGCTAAATGGTAGTAAAACAAAACATCTTTAATTTGATTATATTACGGGTTGCATTACACAACAGACACAGTTTTTCTTCCTGACTCTCTCTTATTTAAAAGCTTTTTAATGAGACAAATTGACAAAAGCTAGAAGAGTGAAATTGTTTTATTTTTCTTTAGAATTTGCTAACTCCTTCCTGTTCTCTGTTTCACTGGCATTTGAAAGTATGGGAGGCATCAAACAACTCCTGGCCTACCTGTTTATTATCACCCCAGTACCTCTGTTTACAGAAGATTCATGCAGGGTTAATTGTTGGCCCAGCTGACAGCAAAACTGTTAACTCAGTTGGAGAACCCATTCAGGGACTAAACTAAAATCCAGAATTGGAGAAAGTGCAGCCAGAAGGCACCTTTGAATGATCAATGTGTCATACATAATCAAGGTTGTATATTTGGATTAAAGCAATGAGCTGCAGGGACAATTATATCTATTTTATGTCTGTGTTCTGTGCGCACACACACACACACACACACACACACACACACACACACACACACACACACACACACAAACAGTGGATGGTGGACTTGCTCAGTTACCAGCTCATGAATCATAAGATGACAGAAAACCAGAAAGCTTCTGTTTTCTTAGGAAGCCATTCAAGAAAAAGCAGACCTGATTATTGGGGGGAAAACTTTTCAAAGCAGGTTTAATAATAAATGTAAAGAATTAACTGCCAGTTATGTGACCATAAGCTGCTTGCTAAATGTTCAGAGATGGATGCTAGGATATGGTACACTATCTGATCACAAACAGATTAACATCACTTGACAGTCAGATGACGGTGGGAGATTTTTTATTTTTTATTTCACAGTACATTTGGGAGAGTTTGAGGAGACAGTATTCATCACAGAATTACAACATAAAAAAAAAGTGTGTGCATGCGTACAGATGTGTGTGATGTGTTAAACCAACCTCATGCTTAGTCAACATTATTGGTGTAAAATCTGTGAGCCAAATGAAAACAAGATAACAGGGACTGTAATATACAGACTAGCACCTGGCAATAGCGACTTCATTAAAAACTAAACCTTTGTATATGGTATGACTTTGTAATAGGTTTGTTTGCATTTAATTTGTAAGATTTAGGATGATGGCTTGTGCCAATCGTTTGAACGACAATGTATTCATATGACATACTGAGGTATAGATACAGCTCCTCAGTGGTCAGCAGGGGACTGAAAGTAAAAATTATTATTTATGTTTAGGTGAAACAGTGAAACATGGTTCATGGAGATCTGAACTGATGCTTCATCCTTCATTCTGCAGGATATATTTTTCCTCCTCTGACTTCTCCACCAAAAGATGTAAAAGAAGAAGAAAACGTCCAGGATTTCACTGGTTTATTTTGCTTAGACTTTGCACCATACAATACAATGCAACATAAGGCTGCTCTTCCACGGGTAAGTCCTTGTGCCATCATATTGTACAACACCTTGCTACCACCCAGCCTTAAAATCTGATAAATATTGACTGTATGAACTTGAACATTAAGAAAACTGAAAACAACAAAGATATAGCTGAAAGAGCCAACATAAATATATTTAGCCAATTAACCTAATTGGAAAATTTACTGTATAGTAGTACGACCTTTGTGGAGAGTATACATCTCACAATTTCTGGCTTTCAATCCTCTTCTAGTTATTTTAACTTTTGGATGGACTGCCATGCAATCTAGCAGATATCCAGGGGACCCAGAGGATGGACTTTAATGACTTTGGTGATCCCCTGACCTTTTCACTCGTACCACCAGCAGGTCAAATATCTCAAAATCTACTGGATAGATTGGCAGAACATTTGGCAAATGCATGTATGGTTCCTGAATGATAAAGCCTAAAGACTTTTGAAATCCTCTGTAATATATTTTGGTGTCTTTTGGTTTATGACCGAATATTAGCAAACAATGACATTCACATCAGCCTCAAAGCAGCCAACCCAAAAAACAATTTCATAGTAATTATTCATTAATTAATTCAATCTTAATTTGTAAGGATGGGTGGTTCAATAAAAACAGTTACTTATCTTTTCTGTACACAGGACAATAACAGGAAACAGAATGTAGACGGTTAATAACTTTTTAGAAATTGCCAAGAAAAATAAGAATACAAAAGTGAAAAGATAAAAAAAAGGATGGCATCAAATCAGTAATTAATTAATTGCAGCTATGTACAGCCGACTGACAGTAACAGCATGAGCAGGCATTTCAACTTTTGACACATGAGAGTTGTTGAGGTCACATGAGTTTTCTTACTGTAGTCATGTTAAAGTGGCCTGAGTCGCGTGATTTTAAGTGTGAAGAGTTGTGAAACCACCCGGCAAGTGATGTTGAAATGTCATTGCAGGTAGCCATGCTATTTAAGATAGGGCCAAAAAAGAACACATACAAATTCAATGAAAGAAAGAAAGAAAGAAAGAAAGAAAGAAAGAAAAAGGAAATGCCCTAAACAGAGTTTGCAGTACTTAGTGTTTTGGGAATTGTCTCACACAATGTGGTCTAATTATCTTCCATTCTGTAGTTTAGCTATAGTGTCAGACAGAAAAGGATAAATTATTTGAAAGAGGGGGAGGGGATTTATGAGCAAATAGATGACAGAAAACATGGTAAGCCATTCTTCTTTCTCTCTCTCTCTCTCTCTCTCTCTCTCTCTCTCTCTCTCTCTCTCTCTTTCCATTCACAGCAAATTGCTCTGAGACTTATAAACTCCACCAGCAGAGTTCTCACCTGGGAACTGGCCCGGGTCTACGATCTATGCCTCATGCACTTCTAACTTTAAGTGTGTTGCCATCAGCTCAGCCAATTAAGCCTCTTGTTTCCCTGAAGTCCTGCTTCCTCCTCTAACACCAGTCATTGGAAATGAAAATAAGGCAGAAGGTTTTCCCCAGATGACAGAGGGGAATAGTCTCTTCAGGTCTGTGTCTGCTGTTGGACATATCAAGCTTCTGATGTGAGCCTAATCTGGAGTTTTAAAAGGAAAAATATTACAACCCTACAGAAAACTGGAGGGTTTCCATCATATGAGGTTAATACATATCATGTCAGCTTGGCTTGTCACCACAAAGTCTGCTGCTATCAGAGGTCTAATTATGTATAATCCCCGGCCTTGCATGGAGATGGGGATACTGATATTAACCACTTGAATACTAAACCCTTTACAGGTAAATTGCAGTCAAGTGCTGAGGAAGGAATCAGCTGCAGCAAGTGCTTAAGAATGCAGATATTTAATGGTGTCTTCTGAGATGAAATTGGAATTCCATTTGTCCAGAATGGGCTTTTGCATCTTCAGCTCATTGTACATATACATATATATATAAAGAAACATAAATGCATACAGCAACATGTGTTGTATAGACAAATAGAATATAAATCTTCATGAGCTCATAACATTTGATGCAATCTTATAGAGTGAATGGATACTTAACAGTACAGTAAAGAACTAGTTCAATGTGAAATATATAAAATAAACTGCTATAAAACAAGGTGAATAAACATCTATCAAATCATTGCTGTAGCTATATATTTCACATTCAGAAACAATGTATTACACATTTTAGTTATTTGTCAATACATTCTTTAAACAGTAAGCAATAAAGATATTATATAAAAAAAAGCCATTCTTAAGTTAAAAAGAGTCAGATCCATATATTCCATATTTCTATGTATCCGTCCATATTTCAGCGGTTAAACAGGTAATTATCAACATCACTAATTCTGAACATTCAACTGAGGGAACTGAAAAGATAAATTACATTCCCATACATTAACTTGAAATGTAACTGTATGTATATAGCCTAGCTTTACTATGTAGTGTGGTCAAGTTAATTAATCTGATCTGCTCCTCACAACTCACCTGACCTATGACACACAGTTACAACAAAGGCTATTGCCAAATATATATCATAAGGGATTTACAAAAAGCATCTTATATCTGCAAGTTGAACCACTGAAACGGACATCTTTGTTAAAATGAAGACTGGCTCAGCAAGTACATGAATGGAAAAGACAAATAAAAATGGAAGTCATATTTGCCTAAAATGTATATTATATGCAGGTTTTTGACTAGGTGGACATTGGATCAACTTTGACTCAATACTGGTATTATCTGGAAATATCACAGGAAAAACACACTCATGATAATAGTTGGCTGTATGAGCTTTCCGAGCTTGTGGATCTCTACGTGCAGTATCCAAATATCCCTCCCATTGCTGTGATGTTCATTTGTGCCCTGTAATTAACTCAGCATATCGTTGTCATGATGTAGAAATACACCTCAATTTAGCTCAGAATGTAATTTAAGCATGTGTGTGTGGCGGGGTAATGGTACAACACATGTGAGCAAGAGGTTAATAGGGAGAGAATTAAAAGTGAGATTAGACACTGATTAGCTCATAAATGCTGCTAGCACCAGATGAATAGGAGTGCGAAGTAAACAAGAGGAATAGAAAACTCTAGATATGACTCACAATAACCTCGGTTAAGGCTTCGATTCAATCATTCGATATTCCGGTGTTATGATGAAGTCTGTTCGCCGTTCAATGCTGTTTCCCTCCTGTTGAACAACAGCGCCCCCTATGGGGGTAAGGTTCAGGGCATACAGTATTCGACACAATGCCACAGTTGGGGAACTTTAATTGTGTGGCTAATGTGTTCTCTTTTTTTTGCCAACACATGCAACACTTCAATATAATTACCATGATCGGCAGAGCTATACTGCTCTCACAGGTCACGTCGGTGAGACTTATTCATATTTCCGTTAACTTTTAACTTTGCATTCTGCGCTGCACTCCGGATTTTTTTTGTGCCCATATCTGAAATAGCATTGCTGCCTGCAATGTCATTCCAACATCCCTTTCCGGGTGGTTTCAAAACTCTTCACACTTAAAATCACGCAACTCAGACCACATGACTACAGTAAGAACTCGTGTCAAAAGTTGAAATGCCTGCTCATGCTGTTACTGTCAGTCGGCTCTACATTGCTATAATTAATTAATTACTGATTAGATGCCACCCTTTTTTTCTTGGCAATTTCTAAAATGTTATTAAAACTTCTACATTTTTTTCCTGTTATTGTCCTGTGTGGGGAAAGATGTTGGGTGTTTTTTTTTTTTCCTTCACAGAAGATTGTCGAAATATTTTTAAATAAAAAAAAAAAATGCTGACAGCAGCCGACAAGCTATCCATGTTAGCCGCCAGGTGCTACTGCGCTGATGACACCGAGCCGGAGCTAGACTCGACAATGCATGCGCAAATTAACGTTTACCAATGAGCCATGTGGCTCTGCCGCAACACCATTCATCCATGCTCAGCGCCGATGTCCTTGAACTTCCTACATTCAGGGACAGTAGGCCTATTCTTAGGAGCAAGTGTCAAAAGGAATATACTATACTGTTTTGACTAGTTTTAAGGGAGTAGCCGATAAAAAGTATATGAGAAATTATGAATAATAAAATAAAAACACACAATTCTTAAATGAATAAACAACAACTATCATGTAATCTTTTCTTTTTCACTTTAGTGAGTCACTGTCTACCCTGCCTACCGCACATCACTGATTTGAAAGCAACAAACCTAAGGTTTAATTGTGTCACATGTGTCAAGCAAGCAGAAATGCTTGATTTCAGGAAGTGAAGGACCCTACATTTACATTTAGATTTAAAAACAGAGAGTGAGACGCTGAGACCATTAATGTGCAATGCCAACTGTTAACTGTAGGCACTTTTCCCTTGTTTGCTCGTCACAAAAGTTGTTGCCGTTGTAATGGACTACATTACTCTTAAGTGCACACACACAAACACAGATTTCATCAAACTGTCCACCTATACCTCTGTTTATAGGCTATTACTAACAGAGCATGCTGTAAGTCTGAGTTCTCTTCATTTTCTGCTTCATCCTAATAGGGACCACTTTCTCTTTCTCATGTCCACCAGTAGGATGCAGAGTGAGATCAAATTAATCCCACCGAGCACTCTCTCAGGCTGACTTGAGTTCGGATTTGTCAGCATGAGCTCTGATGAAGTCTCCATTAGCTGTGGCTGAGTAGCTTAGTCTATTAAGGGCTAAAGGTAATTGACAAAAGGAAATAAAACAGATGAAGGGCACAATTTTCATGCTTATAAAAGAGTGGTAAAGTAGAAGTATAAACACTGGAAATTGGCCATTCTTTTGTCTGCTTGTGCTTGTTTGGTAATTTATCTCAGACCACAACCCATTGGAACTGTGTCGTGAAGCAACAGCATTTTGGCATTCATTTTAGTCTGTACTTCATCTTTAGAGAACTGCATATACATATATGTTATATGCAGTGTTGTATAAAGTACCCAAAAGCCGTACTTGAGTAAAAGTAAAGATACCTTACTGGAAAATTACTCCAGTAAAAGTAAAAGTCACCTAATAAAATACTACTTGAGTAAAAGTCTTAAAGTATCTGATACTTTCTGTACTTAAGTATCAAAAGTATTTTTCTGATATAAAATGTACTTAAGTATTGAAAGTAAAAGTACAAGTACATGCTTTTAATAAAAAAGCAATGGGTCCGAATTTTGAGAAGTGCTGTGGCCACCGTGACCAAGGACCAGGAGTTGTGTTGATAAAATAACTGGGTTGGCTGTGATCCATCCATATATATTATGTTCAACATAATATATTGTACCTAAGTATACTTTTGCATCTACTATGAACGTATCATCATAATTCTCCAAAAAGCAATATGACACTATGAAGGAGTTGTAACAGTGTGGTTATAAGTATGCTCATTCCGCCCGGAACAGAAAGAATTCATGAAAAATGTAAGTTAAATTAAAAAAATCAAGTCCGGAAAAATGTTTTATTGTGAAAAATGACCAGATACATCCGTCTGTGGTAACCTCAGACGGAACCTCTTGACACATGTCAATATGTTACGTTACCCTAAAAATGAAACTTAAGTCTGTTTCAACTCTGCCGGTGTTCTGGATTAAAACCAAGGCATAACGAACATAACGAACACACGTTGGGTGTCGTTGTCTCCCGTCTCTCCGAGGTCGGACCCGGTCTGTGACAATATTGTCTTCACGTAACCGGTCTGTGGCGCATAAAGGTTCGGGAGCGCTGGACTAGAGGATGTAGAGGGAAAATGCAGAATATTGTGATTCGCCAAACCTGCTTGGTGGAGTCTGTGTTCCACCACAGTCCCGGGTGTGTTTTTTTCTTTTTCTTTCTAGAGATAGATTTGATTTTGTAGCGAGTAACGAAGGTTTCAGGGGAAATGTATCGGAGTAAAAGTATCAGTTTTCTTTGCAAAATGTAGTGAAGTAAAAGTAAAAGTAAACAGAAATATAAATAGTAAAGTAGAGTACAGATATCCCAAAAAACTACTTAAGTACAGTAACGAAGTATTTCTACTTCGTTACTATACACCACTGGTTATATGTTATAAACTAGCTATGACAAACAATGGGACTATATAAAAGGGCATAGTGATGTACTTTAGTCCTCAGGATGTATACATTGGCATAAATAGTCGGCACTCATGACAATGCAACACTTTGAGAATGCTGATGTTGGTTAAACACTATTTAAACCTCAATATTTTGTTCATGCTGAAGAATCTGAATCTGGGCCACAACAGTTCAACAAGACAAAATGGAGACTATATTATAGTGCATGTGTAAACAAGTAAGCAATATACTTGTAATATGTATACACAGTATGTCTTACAGCTGACACAAACATGCATTATACAGTACATTCATCATTCCATTAACTGTTCTACAAATAGAATAAATGTGGTTGAAACAATGTCAATGTTTTACAATAGGCAATGGTTGTTGAGTGTGGATTTTACTAATAAAGAATTTGTACGGTAACTGGAGAAAAATGGACCAAATTACAACAGTAATTCAATTCGTACTCTGTAGTCATCCTGCTCATTAGAAACATTATCTACATTTCAACCCTTGTGTTGAATGAAAATGACAGCGGTAGAAAAAAACGAAAAAAACATGAAAGAAACTTGTATCAGACCTCTTTATTTAAAAAATGTCAGCACGCAACGTTTTTTTTTTTTTATCAAACCCATCTGAACACAATCAGCCCCAAAGCAGGTTTGTTCGTCTTGTTTAATGCATGCAACCCTCTTGTTTGTTTTGCAGTTATTTGTTGATGGGCTTTCTCTTTTGTATTACCAGAGCAAATTTAATTAGAGCTGAAGGAATACAAATCAGTGCTCACACAAATGCTATTTGGTGCCCTAATAAAGGACTTGGAGAGAGGAAGGCAAGAATTACAAATGTGTTTTCAAGAACTGGAAAGAGAATTGCTCGAGGAATGTATATCTTAAACAAATTAATGTTATTTTACCAACCGGCCCTATAGGCTAAAGTGAATGGACCCTCTGAAGAATAAAATAACTGTTTATTCTTGTGCTATTCAGAATATTTTTGATATCAGAGAAATGCACTGAGGCTTCATATTTAGAGAAGTGATCCAACGCATCACTTGTCGTGTCATTACAGAAGGAACAACGTATGACACAAAAGTACAGACACTGAAAGACAGACTGAACTTCCATCCAAGATTGAGCCATAAATTGCACCTGCCATTTCTGAGTTATAGAAAATAAAGAGTCACCTTTTCAGTTTATTTTAAAAACAGAGACGCAACAGCTTACTACAAACTCACATAACCATAGTCATTGATCGTTTTATAGCAGCTTGTTCATTATATTCATGTCTGTTTCTCTCCAGACATCACTGGTTTACAATGTAAAGTAACCAAATGCTTCCTCAATATCTTCATCCTGCACCTCTCCTCTTCCTTTAGTCTTTTATTCCATCTTGTCCTCTATCTAACCTGTGTCACTTTGTTTTTCCTCCCTTCACATCCCCTGGCTTCCTTTCTGCTCCCTCGCTTTACTTTTCATTACCTCTTTTACTGTGTCCCTCCACTGCCTTGTATTGTGCCTCTCTACTCTTCTATTCCTCTTTCCCCTCCCTTTCCCACTTTACTGCACTTCCTTGCCTCCACACAGCAACATACACCTTGACCTCAACTCCATCCCTCATTCTCCCACAGGCCAGCTTTGTTTCTCAGTATTAATTGGCCCGGTCTTCCTTCTGCTTCATGGGCCCATTAATACATTATTTCATGGCTGAGACGTGAGAGGAGCTGCAGTACACTAACATGTGCAGGCACACAAACTCAAATCAAAACACATTGCACACACAAATAGCCTGATAAATATTTGTTTAAATGTAAAAAAAACTTAATATTAAGTAAACTTAATATATATTTGCAGTTGTTAATTAAGTGCAACCTTTTACACATCTTCTGACAAACAAAATACAGTTTTCCTGCAGCTTTATTTAGTTAAAGCTGCATTAAGTAATTTGTTGTCTGTAACAAACCATCTGGTGGGTCAAATTAATCGCCAAACATTTCTTTGGCGTAAAATGTTCCACCCCAGATCCAGTTATCTTCAGCCTGCTGTATCAACCAATCAGGAGCCACCATATACGTACATATGACATACTTCAGTTATAATGCACGCCCTTCAGTGTTTTCATTAGTAATCAAGACTAGCTGTAATAATGTAGGATTTATGTGAGAGATAGCAACTATCATGTAAACATTCAAACACAACAGTAACAAAAACAGACACTGCAGGGTTTACATCAGGGGTGTCAAACATACGGCCCGCGGGCCGGATTCGGCCCGCCAGGGGGTCCAGTCCGGCCCGCGGGATAATTGTAAAAATGTGAGAAAAAAAAAAAATGCAAAAAAAAATTTGGAAAAAAAAAGAAAACTCAGTATGGATTCGAACCACTGATCCTCTGATTGTAAGACGTGCATGGTAACCATTGAGCCACAGACACAATTGATCACAGTACTGACTTTACTAAAAATATTGCCTAACTGCAAGGGAGTCTGCAGAGGAGAGCCCAGGCAGGTAAACAGTGGGCTGGTGTCTGAATTGTTGGTCTTTATGTTTCTAGTTTATTGAAGAAAGACCTTAAAACAGGGTTTATCATCCAAAAACCTCCAACAATGATTTAAACAGAGAGTAATATTGTCATTATGTATGCGTTATTATGCTGTGATTTTACTGGTCCGGCCCACTTGAGGTCCAAATGGGCTGCATGCGGCCCCTTAACTAAAATGAGTTTGACACCCCTGGTTTACATAGTTTAAAAGAGTTTCAGACATTTGAGTCAGATATTTGAGATGAGTTTAACATTTGTACAGTGTGATGTCTAATTACTCTTGATATAATCTAATGTCATTACTCTTGTAATGTCCAGTGAACACTCCCGTGCACACTGCTCTGTTTATTTTTCAATTACTTGTTTTGCTCTCTATCTTGAGTGTATTATTCTGCCACTCTCAAGAATTCATGGTGAAGATAGTAGGGCGAGGATATTCTTATTGACTCCCCTATTCCCAACTTGGTTTAGACGTTAACAGAGTGTGCCTGAGACTGAGTGGGTTTGTGTGTGACTGCTCTATCAGCTCAGGGTACAGTGAGACACAATTCCATTACTCAGTTAAGTCCACAGCTCTCAGCCTGAAACAACCAACCCACCAGGAATTATTCCAATCCTTCTGATAACCACTCTGTCATTGCTGATCATTACATCCTGCACTAACATCCTGTCCCAACAGGAAATACATATAGAAAGAAAACATCTTAGTGCCTTTAACTGTTCTCTATGGAAGCCCGTTTCCGCCACAAAAAAAATAAAAAAGTCATAATAATGAGATAGAAAGTCGAAATTATGAGATAAAAAGTCATAATAATGAGATAGAAAGTCATAATAATGAGATAAAAAGTCATAATAATGAGATAGAAAGTCGAAATTATGAGATAGTGAGTGTGCATGCGCTTCAGTGACGCTGGCTTTTCTCCTTCCTGTTATCTGCGCCGTCTTCACAAGTCTCCTCATCCCCTCGCCGGTCTAACCATGCAAACGATATGCAAGCGTAACTGTTGACGTTTTAGCTCAACAAATAATAGCATTGCTATTAATGTAGCTGTTGCATGTGTTTCTCAAAGGGGCTACCGGTAAAAGCAGGAAAGCTACGAGACGTTATCTTGCTCATTGTGTGGTTTATTTGGGGACAGTACACAGGCTACTGTCGGCCCGGCCGCAGCCTCCGCCAACAGGCAACACCGTTAAACGTTGTCGTAACGTCCCTCAAACTCCGCTACCGGTTTTTATCTCATTATTTCGACTTTCTATCTCATTATTATGACTTTTTATCTCATTATTATGACTTTTTATCTCATAATTTCGACTTTCTATCTCATTATTATGACTTTCTATCTCATTATTATGACTTTTTATCTCATTATTATGACTTTTTATCTCATTATTATGACTTTTTATCTCATTATTTCGACTTTATTATCTCATTATTATGACTTTTTATCTCATTATTATGACTTTTTATCTCATAATTTCGACTTTATTATCTCATAATTATGACTTTTTATCTAATTTTTTATTTATTTTTGTGTGGAAACGGGCTTCCATAGTTCTCATCAGTATGATCAAGTTAGTTATTGTTCAGCTCATGATGTTCAATGTATGTGAGAAGTTTATGTAACTTGCCATAGAATATCTTTCCAGTATCTATTTTATCAACAATTGTCTCTGTCTCTGACGGTGTTGAGCACTGAAAAGCTAATATTTATATAGTATGAAGCCTTTATCTCAAAACAAACTTTGATTGCTTCATATTATTCTAATCACCAAGACATGCCATCACCACATATGTGTTTGTTTACAGAGTAGATATCATAATTCAATAAATAAAAGACAACAGGGAACATGTGATATTATTTAAACAAAACAATGCACATTTGCTGATCACTATAACCTCATTGTGGCTGAAAAACATGAAGATGAAGTTCAGAAATAAGCTGAATTGACTTTGTATCATACATTCCATGATTATTAAACATGGTTTTGAGCCTGAATGGACTATATGCTACGTTATCTCCCAAAAAATTCTCAGCAGAGTCTTTGAGCTACCTCGACCAACTGGTTTATTCTGATTTTAGACCTGCAATGTAGTTCCTCTGACTCTCTGAGGAGGTACGCAAGCCTTTGATATCAGACAAACATATTGATTGATTGATTGACTTGTGTATTGATAACTGTTGCCTGACCTTTTGCCTGAAAAGACTGAATGAATGAGTAAATACAGACCCATTGAGTATCTTATCTGCTGGATCATGAGCCAAAATGGGGGCTGATGCTTGTCAATGCCAGCAAGCAGCAGTATGGCTGCAGGGAACAGGGTGAGAGTTCTCCTTCACTTGGGCTCCAGGCCAACAATTATGAATCCATTCCTATGTACAGTACCCCACAGTACCAGCCATGTTTTAGAGCAAGAGAATAGCATGTTGAGTACAGAGAAAAAACCTGAAAAATATTGTCAGAACAAATCAAATTGCATGCATGCAGCCACACATACAGGGTACACTACTACTTTGTTATTGTTTCTTTAGCTTTTACTTGTCTGTAAATCGTTCAAACAAAAATCTAATTTATAGTCCAGCAGTGGCATGCTGGTCCGGGCTTCGCTGTGTAGCTTTGCTTTCCGTGCGGCGCTCATGTCAAGGCTCTGCTTTAGTTGCAGTCGTGTTCCTCTGTGGATGACACCATTTCCAATTTATTAAGCCACGCTTTGTTTGAGAGGGCCTACAAATTAAAGTACCAGTTTTTTTTTTTCACCCTCTCGCTACCCTCCATCTCTTCCACAGCAGAGTGCTGAAGCGAGCATGACTCTGTCTCTGATCCTTTAATATACACCCAGGGTCCTCTGTGCTCACCACTGTGTGTGTGTTTGTGTTCTGTTGGCGTCCTCACCGCTCTGCCACAGAAACGCAGCCCAACTGAGTTCTTTCAATTTATTAGCTCCCCACCAATGTACCCTGCTAAAACAAGCAGAAGCGGCACTGCCTGACAATACACAACAGACTTAATAAACAATCTGATTTCGCAAATAAGTATTTTATCTTTGATATCCTGCATATGCTGCACACCTTATGAATTGGTTATTAGTTAGGACAATTTCTGACGGAATTGTATTTTTGTCTTTCTCTTCCATGATCCTGTTTTCACTCTATATTACTATTTCAGAGCAGCTTCTAATTTTCAGATTTGTCTTACTAACTATTGTATAGCATTTGAACATTTAAAACATGGCATTTAGGATATTAAGATATTTGTGACTCAGAGTATGTTTCAAGTTATTGTATAATTAACAAGACTAAGTCATGATATTAGTTAACATGCTGATGTTTATCAGGCATAGTGGTTATCATGTTCACCATTTTATTTAATTTTTAGCGTATTAGCATACTACCGTTTGTTCATCATCACTTAACACAAAGTAGCCTAAAGCTGAATGTTTTTGTATGAATTTGGTAATAAACCAATTTTTGGAAATGCAATGCGATATAGTAGATGTTGAGATATTTCACGGGATGAGTATTGTTGGCACAAGAGGACAAGCTTTGGTTAAAAGCGTCAGCTGAAATGTAATGTTAGTTAAAATAAATAATCTTGTTTCCACTTTTCGGACAGAGATCTAGAGCATATTGAATGATTTATTGCTTTTTCCAAATGTTTTACAGCATGGCCCTGCGCTTCAGGTAAGAATAATCTTTTTAATATCACCTCCAGCTCTTTTCACCACCCCACCATTTCCCTCAATAAAGTTGTACAAACCACCCAATTCAGAAACCCAAACAATATTGTTTAAAGTTCCACAGAGAAAGGGTAGGCAATATAATTAGAATATGAAGTCAGCTATGTTTTTTTTTTTTACACTCTGTCTACAAAAACATCTTTATCTCCATCTAAAAAGAGTCACACAAAGTATTGCTAAGCACAGAGTGAGTAACTCACAGATCATTTTACCAATGCAAAGATGCATTGGTATCCACTAACCCAAACTCTGGGGTCTTGTTAGGAATCCAATTCCTCATCAGATGCTTCACTCGTTGACATTGATGGAATTGTGTTGCTGTAGTTCAACAGTAGAGGCGGAAGCAGACAGCATTTTAGTGAAGTGGACAGAGAGGTGGTACCACAATGCCTCTCTATGAAATGCACATCAGGTCTAGCCAGTGCTGTGCTCTGGCAGAGGACATCTCACCTAATAAAGTTATGAGAAAGAAAGACATGAAAGACAGAGAGGGAGAGAGAAACAGAGAAAGCATGAGGCCAAGAGAGAGCCAGCACTCTGGGAAAGAGACCGACAGACCAGAATATGCGAGGAGTCAGAGCTGAGAGAAAAAAAGCACACAGGGAAAGAGCGAAACAAAAAAATATAGAGTTTGGGTTTCGTCCAGAAAGGCTTTTCTGTATTTTGTATCATGCTGTTTTTCTGAAATTTGATGATTTTATTTTGTTTTATGAGCATTTTTACTTGAACGTTGTATTCTCTGGTGTTGACTTTCTGGTGATCACAAAAGCAATAGCTTAGCTGTCAAACTTTTCCAACAACTTTTCAATAACAGCTGAAAGATAAGAAAGTCACATTGTTGATTGTATTAACTGTTATCTAGCTGTTAGCACCATTGGAGAGCAAACATACTTAGTGCAATGTTCTCTATCTGGTCTATGCTGATTTTGACTACACAGTTTATACTGATTGTGCCTGTTTTTGTTTGTGTGTGTGTGTGTGTGTGTGTGTGTGTGTGTGTGTGTGTGTGTGTGTATATATGAGCACATTTACGCAGAGAGTGTGCAAACACAGGAATAGATAAGCCGGCAATTCAGTGAGAGTGGGTATAAGACTAATTGGCCAGTAATAAAACCACTGGCTTAATTACTCACACATATTTAGCTTGTCTTAAGCAGAAATCAGAGTATTGGAAACATCTGTACAAGGTCAGCCATGTAGCAACTCTACAGTTTGACCACATCTAACCTCCATCCGTCTTTCTATCTTTCCATCTGTCTATCTGTCTATCTATTCATCAATCTATCGGTCTATCTATCCATTCGTTGTTAAAGCTGCATTAGTCTATTTTTGAGCCACTCATAGACAGTACACCACAACAAGGTAAAAACAACATGTTTGACATATTTTGGACTTGTAAGGTTAATATGGGTGATCCATCAGAAACGTGACAATATTAGCATTCATTTGAGGCCAACTTTCACTGTCCTTTAAACTATGTTTCGGTGTGCCTCTTTAGTTGCTCTATGGTCGCTTGACACACACTAAACAGTGTCAGACTGGCTGGGTGTGTCCCCAGCCAGTCTGTACCTCTTTTTTTGGCTGTGGTTTGGTGTCGGCCAGGAGGGCACAGTTGGGAAATTAGAGCCGTTTTGCTCAAATCAGCTTTCTAATGCAACTGTAATTAAGGTTGTTGGAGTGGTGAGAATGAACCCAAATACTAAGTTGCTGGCTTTAATACCAAAATGATGAGCTGAAAGATGCTACAAAAGTGCCATAATGCTAAGGGGAACTGCAGAGTCTGGTGATCATTTTCTGTGGGTTCATCATTCATTACAAGCTATGACCCTATAGGATATGGAATATACAGTATACTGTATTCATCTTTATCATAAATGCCAACCAGGGTATGGTGGTGTTATCTGTAGATACTGGGGCTGGACATGGTCAATGTTTTTCCTGTTAAAATTAAGGAACAGTTCAGACACATTCTGTCATATTCATTGAATGTGCTGTAACTCCGTTACGTTATTCATTCTGATCACATGACATCTATTGCTACTGTCCATCCGGGGAGAGGGATCCTCCTCGTTTGCTCTCCTTTCCTTCTTCCCTTTTTTCCCTGTGAAAGGGTTTTTACTATCTTTATTTGGGGGAGGTTTTCCTGATCCGATGTGAGGTCCCGGGACAGGGATGTTATGTGTACAGATTGTAAAGCCCTCCGAGGCAAATTTGTATCTGTGATTTTGGGCTACATCAAATAAACTGAATGGAATAGGAAGGTCACTGCTTAATCTTTCCCTCATAGTCATCTTTTACAGTTTTTCTCACAAACAATTGAAAGAATTTACAGAATAGTGGTTATTGAGATCGTGGACGATTGTAATTACTCTTTAGCACACATGCCAAAACAAGTGCAGTTTGTTTGAATTAATGATACATTCTAATATATTGTCAGCAACCAACACATTTTTCAGAGATTTGAACTTTTTATTTTATTTTTATTTTTATTCAAGAAATAAGTCAAAGAAAATGTGAAAAAAACTGTAACAAAAATATGTTATTAATTTTAAGTTCCTGCTTATCAAGATGTCAACAGTATAATGGAAGAATCTTAAATACACGAAGGGAGTGCAAAATACTAAAAAGATCATTTAGAAGACCATTTGCATTTGTCCCAGTTCCACTGATGTGGAATGTCAGTGCATCTGCATGTGGAGTTTTCTGGATTTCTTTAAATATTCTACGAAAAGCATTCAGAATGATCGACTCTGAGTTTGATGTCCATCATGTTTTTAAAAAAACTATTTCTGCTGGATATTCTCGAGATGACCCAATCGCACAAAGCCAAAAGCCTAAATGTAAAGGATCCTTCATCTCACAAAATAACCTTCCCTTATGAAGAATTTGTTATTGGACAATTTGCTGAGATAAATAAAGGTTAATAAAGAATAAACTAGTCCTGCAGCCATCTCAAGCTGCTTATATATTCTCTGAGTATTACATTACAAAGTAAGTACTTCACAGTGAATTAACACAGTATGTGATCAGGAGTTGTTTTTCCTCTCATTAAAAGAACATTCAATATCCTGCCTGCTGAGACAATTTAGAAACTTGCTTTTATAGTGCATCTCAGAGAATCTGTAATACTTTTTAAACATCTTTTTAAATTCATCTGTAATCACTGATATTCTCTTGTCTGGAGTTCTGTAGTGGCTACAAGCCACAGAAAGGGCAGACTGGATAAAAGACAATGGAACTGAATACAAAATATGAAGCATTAGGTGGCTTTAAAAAAAAAAAATCTGGATTAATGTACCATTCAGTGCCTGTCCTGGTTTTCTACGGCTTTATTCAACAGGGAAAATGTCGTTTTGTGAAAGGATGAGCCAATAAAGACACCTCTGGGAATAGATGTGCTCCACGGCCTCCAACCTCTGGCTGTCTCACCCCATCCTCTTAAACACACACACACACACACACACACACACACACACACACACACACACACACACACACAAACACAGAAATACAACTGCTCATACTGTTCTAACACAGCAAATATAATGATCAACAGACCATTCAAAGATCACGTGATATCAGATCCAGATAGTCTATGCACCATTACTTTGCACGGAGCTCAATAGGTCCACTGTCACAGTAATGCCTAGTGACTTACATCTAAGTAAACAGCACAAATAATCCATAACAAGTTTTAGTATAATATAATAACATTTTAAAATATATATTTAAAATATCTGGAAGTTCGAACAAACTTGAAAATGTGACGTGACTTGAAGGTTTCAAAAGACAGTAACAACCTTTACAATTATTTCTGAGTCAATCAGATGAACAACTTCTTCCTTTTCGCACCAGGACTGAATGCTTCTTTGCCCCTTGGGAGAGGCCACTATGGGAAACTAGACTCATATTTCATATTTTGGAGATCCTTTATCCTAATGTAGGTATAACTTAATGGATTTATGGATGCAATGTTTAGTGAATTGAAATCAGGATTGCTCAACAGCAACCTTGGTTTCCTGTTGACCGTGAGCAGTCTTGTCGATTTTTTTGAAATTTAAGATGTCTAATATTCACAGACTGCAGCACTCAGGGAATTTAAAAGGTCTGTATACATTCCAGAACATAACACTAATCTAAATGTAAAATGGATTGGTATTGTCTTGTAAATTCAAATATGATTAAACCTACTTCCTGTACTGCACCCGTTTCTAACTCTGTTGTTCTTAGTCGGGGAGTTCGTGCTTGACCTTGCCCAAGCGGACGGACTAATCGATAGCTGCTATTATTACAGCAATGTGAGTCACTTTAATTCCAGCTAGATGCCAAGGAGCATCAGTATTCATGAGGACAGTTCATACTCTGTGGCATTTTTCAATTTCAAATAAAATTGTGCTAAATTATTGAACCCTTTCTATCACCTACCTTCTGTCTGTTTGTCACTCGACAACGACTGATGTTCATACAATAAACAGTTCAAACACACAATAAGAATTGTCACAGTTGGAGCCATTGTGTTATTACACAATGGCTCCAACTGTCAGTTTTAGACCGACGTAGTTGTCATTTGCATGTCCAGCGCCCCTGTTGTCTAAGTAGTAAATGTAATTGCTACCATCTGTGCAACCATATGTGCATTACTATCCCGAGACAGCAGAACATCTTTCCTGCTATTTGAAGGGCCCATTATTCAGATAGTAAGATGCAAGGAGTCAATGCCTCCAGCAACAACGTGGTGTACACTCTGCTTGTTACACACACAAGGATGTGCTTTCCTCAATTAAACAGGTTATTGGTGCATTTGCTCATATACAGTCAAATGGAGTTGTTGGTGGGACAGAGAATTGGAAGACGGCGGAGGCAGAGAGTCCACCAGCCAAGGAGCACATACCTGTCCCTTCTGCCTTAGTTTGAAACGTCACAGTAAATTTGTCAATGTAAATTTTACTCAAATTGAAAAAAAAAGTACTACATTTGGTCGCAGTCTAAATAGAGTAAAACCTACTTTTGCCTCAGAGTTAATAATTCAGGGTATTTCTCATTCTATTCAGTGTTCATAATCAACTCTACATGATGATATATTTAACTCTACATGACGATAATTTACTAGAATTGGATTAAACTTTAAATAGAATTCTATATAGAAATAAATCAAATTCTATGTATAATTCTATTTAGAATTAGATTCAATTCTATATAAAGTTGGATTCAACTCTAAATATAATTATATACAGACTTGGATTCAATTCTATATAGAATTCTATATAGACTTGGATTCAACTCCCTTCAGCTCTCTTCCGTCCCATAAACCACCAGCTCATTCCAGTGTAGTGAAAGGTTTCATGGCGGCGGAAACGGAATTTAAGGAACCCTAGTAGGCGTGATCACGCTGTTTTACTCCAATAGATTTTATTCTGAATATTTGCTCCTACTCTACTGGCTACAGCTAGTAATTACGCTCCAAAATGATGAAATAGTACTACTTTAGGGGACAATAATAGTAAATCTGGAAAAATTACCCAAAGCCAGTTGGGTACATTGTCATGTGACCATTCTTATTGTGTGTCTATGTTGAGCTCAATTTTAATTTTATCACAGCAACAATAATTCAGCACCCCCGTCAATGGACAGCAACCAATGGAGTGCCCTCATAATCAGTAAACAGAATATAATACTCACCAATTTAAGACAAGTCTAGGGCTATACCGAATACTTGGAAGCTTCGAACCTTCATGCATAATGTTGCTATGTTGATTTGGTTGAATGCTGTGTAGCTTTTTTTGGCATGCCTATTGATTCTGTTTGAACCTGGTATCTCTGCACACTAGCAGATAAAGGTCAGGCGACACTAATATTATTAGCAATATACTATTAAAAGTACAGCTGAAGCTGAGAGGAACATCATTAGCTTTTAAGGTATTTATGGCCATAATGGAGAATGTAAAATTCTGAGCAGGCATGAATGTCTGTACCAAATGTCATAGTAATCAATCTGATAGCCGAGACCCATTACATTTCAACTTAAGTCGTGATGTTTCAGGAAAAAACAGAGATCACCAAAGTCATCATTGACTGGGAGCCGTAAATGTTTGCACAACACTTTGTGCCAATCCATTAATTAGATGTTGATATAATGACTGGATGAGGGACATCCTTGACCTGATAATGGCACTATTTGAAATATCAGGGGATCACGAAAGTTGTAGAAGGAAGGATCAGACCATCAACCTCGGGATGTTAAATGTACAGTTTGGAAAATTAACATTTTAAAGATTGTAGAGCGTCAGCACAAATATTTCCGCTCACAACGGAAAGTCGACACTTGCTATCTTGCATGATGGGTTTGTCGGATTCTAATCTTCCTCCTCCTAATTAAGCCTCAACCATGTTGGATAACCACGATTATATTGCTTTTGTCTAATATTTGAACCGATATTTGATCATGACCATGATTTATGGCTGCAATTTGTAGAAATCGGTGGTTAAATGTGTGATGATCAGACTTTCCGAGGTCAGTTATGAGTTTTTAAAGCTGGGCGTTTGCAGCTATGGACAGACATACTGTTCAACTGTTGAGGCAGTAAGCTGTTACTGTTCAATAACAGAAATCCTTATCAATCCTGCAAATTGTGACCTTTTCTCAGTTCAGGAGATTATGAAAAAAAGTGCAGTGCAGCAAGAACAACACAGACACTCTTTGTCCTCAAACTAAACACTCATCTTTTCAAGGAGCTCCTCTCATCCCCTCTACACTGCATAACATACCCTTTGTTGGCTTTGACATAATTGCTCTCAGAACATCCCAAACTCTCTCTAATTCGTCTCTTACAGTAATTAATTTAAGGTCATAAACTTCAAAGGAAATTCCACCTTTTGCAACCATAAATAAGGTGCAAATAATACATACATACATACATACATATATATATATATGCTGTACATAATGAGCATACATACAGTACAAAAGATACTGCAAAAACATTACCTTCTTTCATTTTCAGTTTGGAATGATACTCATAAAACCTCATAGTGCTCAACACAACCGCTGCTATGCAGAATACTCCTCATCTTGTTAATTACTTTTTTGTTGTTACCCTGACATTGAGATGATGTTTACTGCTTATTAACTGTAGTCCATCCAGTATGTGTGTTTCCATAGTGATACCCAGATTTCTCTTTATTTATATGGGGAGATTTATGAGCAGGATATGATGAGCTTTTTTTCAAATCGGATGTTACGCTAAATACAGTTAACATCTATAGTTCTCCATTACATAAAATACTGTAAGCAATCAAACACAGTCAAAAAACGGTTGTAAAAGGAAGAAGTGGAAGATGTGACCTTTGTTGGATATGCAGGTCGTTCAGAGTCCTTTATAGTAAATTGTTCTCATGAGACCCTGAAACATTTATCAGAACAATTCAACATTTTACCTTCAGATTTATGCCACTGAGGAAGCATTTTAAGAAGCCACAGAAGAACAGTGTTTGATGAATAATGTAAAGAAGACAGTCGTAAGGATGTAACATTTTTCCTTCCTTCTATACTCAGAGCATCTAAGATAAAGCACAGAAGATCTCCAGTGGCTGAATATGAAACGAATGGAATTCACTCTTCAAGCATAACAGAACGTTTTTTTTTTTTTTTTTCACTAAGTGTGTCACTCCTATGAGAGCAATGCGCGTGTTAAGGTGTGTGTTTAACACAAAGCTCTCATCCATGCGATGCTTTGGCATTCTCTGGAGGAAAATAAGGATGGGGGCTAGAAGATGATGAACAAGACAATATCTATTTTCATTTGATGGACTGTGCATCCACAAATAAGGTATAAAGAAATGTATAGAAAGTATTGAAAAATGCTGTAGTAACTACTAGTTGATACTGTATTGCAATATCAGATAGTTTGGCAGTGAAACCAATAAATTACATTGTGAATGAAAATGTTACTGATATGCTCAGTATCACCATTTTGGGACTTGCCAGATATATTAATTAACAACAGTTCCTCGTTATTTAATTGAAGGTAATCCATGCAGCATTATATGTTCTTCACAATGTATTTGCAAATTAGCTGTATATAAATGTATTTTCTGTAGACAGGAACAATGTAAACGTGGAGTGATCGGGGCACTTGCTGAAAGGGACGATTCTGTTCTAGGTAGGACCGTCTCAGTATTTAAATGTAATTCACAGAAAATGCACACAAGAACTTGCTTAATTAGAATCAAAACTTTACTTGGGTATAACTGCTAAGTTGCTTTGTGCACATGGATGTATTTTGATTATGGGTAAGCATCTAAATGTCATAGAGATTTCTCAAAAGCAAAGCTTGGGCCTATCAGTAATGAACCTGGAGTAATCTTTGAATCAACAGGCGCAGCAGCAAATCCCTTCTCCCCTCTTTGTACAAGTGTGAGACAACTGGAGTCACAGGCTCAATAAGAAATCCCACCTCCCCAGTGTCAAAGACAACAAATGAAGGAGAACAGCGCAGCTCTGAGCCATTCAGCCCAAACCCCTCCACACTGCGCTCCACTAAGAGGCGGCTCAGAGTAGAAAGCACACATTAATTAGACTTCTATCTGTACATCTCTGCTTCGCTGAATTGAGAGAGTGGAGAGAGTGAGAGTGTGAAAAGAGAGGAGATGGGAAGGGTGAAAGAGGAAAAGAGCTGGGTATAAGCACGTCTCTCACGTCTGATACTGTGCATGTAAGCCAACAGCACTTTTTTTTTCTCTCCTATTTTTCCATTTTCTCTGATTTAGCTATGCCTTGTGAGAAAGACTTAAAAGTGAAAAATTATATATTACATTTAAATATATATATATATATATATATATATAAAAATATATATATATATATATATATATATATATATATATATATATATATATATATATATATATATATATATATATATATATGAAGACAGAGAGAGCAGAGTCTTAGCTGGACTTCTGAGAGAGGAGAAAGCTCTCTTGTGAGAAGTCACAGGTCAAAACTTACGACAAACAACTTGAGCAATATATAGTTGAAAACTATACACTCTCCAGCTCTTAAGTAAGCAAGCTAAATAGGCACAGCCTGTTACAAGAAGGTCAAAACCAGACAGGTTATTTATACTTACTGTATCTACTTTAGTTGTGATGGAACACAAATGGGAGATGGTGATAAAATAAAAAATAAACGTGAGAAACAGAAAGCAATTGCTAAACACATTTAGAGACAGTGATCATGTCAACACAAGTGAGAAGATAATCACACGCCCTTGGAGTGTAAATGAGTTCCGATTACTGTATTCGTTGTGATGGTATGACTTTGTGGTGACATCATACGCTGAGGTGCTGAGAGATGTGAGAAAGCCATTGGTGTGAGTTAATTTACATACAGCTTACAAATTAGACATGCATGAGCTGGCAGCCTTGGCAGTAAAGTCATTAGCCAGCAAGTGCTGAAATTAGTTTAGCAATTTATTAATTCCTGAGGATTCTCATTAGTTGTTGTGGATGTTGCATCGACGACATGTGCGATTTATCATGTCCACTCTGAACCCAGAGCACTGTCCAGTCAGGACAAATTACATGAAAACAAAACTACTAAAGAGATGCTTCATCCAAAAATGTTATATCATTATCTACTCTTAAATAAAAACGCCGGCGAAGTGTATATGTCTACTTTGATGGAACACACATGGATTAAGTTATGTGCTCAGTGTACCACATATCCATATTTCTTTTAAAGCCTGCGCCCCTTTTTTCTGATCTCACGGACATAAAACTCTGCTATCTCATCATCCACAGTTCCGATCTAATTCATTTAAATTGCTAAAGTACTGCCACCCTTGTGAGAAGATATGTGGTGGTTTACAGTAAAAAAATTGATTGTTACATTTTAATAATTCCATGAGCTCCTCGGCATGACTAAGCGATTATAATGTTTTACTAAAACACTCATAAGTACCCCTAACAATGGCAGATTTCACTCAAAGTACCTTCCCTGTAACCTACGAGATTGTGTGAGTCTAACAGTAACAGTAAGAGCGTTGTCTGATCAGTATTGGTGTCCCCTTTAGATTTTTTGGGTATTTCGCGGTCCTGCGTTCTCATTGGTCCTCAGACTCGTCTGAAATCACATCAGGTGACACAGGCAGAAGGAGACGGTCAGTTACATACCAAGCTTGTTATGGTACGAGCAAGATTCAGGTCAAAGTAGGTCATTTTTAAATTTCTGAACCGAAACACACCCTAGGGCTGTTGGTCTATTAATCACATACCATGTGTGATAAAGTCTGCGTAGTAATTCCTATCTTTAGGAACCTGAACACTTCTGTAGTCAACCCCCTGCTATTGTGATGCATTTTCTAGTAATACAGGTTGCACCAGGCAGAGTACAAGCACTGATGTGAAACACTTTGCCAGTAGTAAGTCACACATTCCCAAGAGCTACTTAATCTTTCTATGTGATTCAATTCAACCATGAGATGAATGAGTCTTTTTGGCTAAAAGGTACTTGAAACTACTACTTGAACTCCACTTCAAAGCCAAGACTAGAATCCACCATTGCAGCATGTGACTCGATCTGATGTCTTTAAGATGTGAAATTAGCATCACAGGTTTTGATTTTTGAACCTGTTGAATGCACTATCATTTACAGTGAGCAGCAAGCAGCCAGGTAGCCTGAAGTCTGCACTTAGGGGGATTGCAATCTTGGCCTACCAGCAACTCTTTCAGTGAGCTCAATGAGGTTAATGTGTGTAATAGAGAGTTATCAAGAGTTTGAAAAGGAAACATTTCAAGTTGTGTGTGTGTGTGTGTGTGTGTGTGTATTTATCTTCTTCTTCTTTTTTAACGTATATGTACATACTTTTTATTGGATTATTGTCCACTGATTGATTAGTTTTTCTGCAAATGTTGTGTGCTCCTTGTTTTTATTTATTTTTTTGTTATATTTTTCTAAATTATGTTAGCATAATTATCATTTCTTTCTAAAGTGTGTACAAATAAAATAAAATGAAATATTTCTGTATGAAGACAATATTACAGAAATGTACTGCAACCGGCCAATAAATTGTCCCACACAACCCTCCATAAAGCAGCATTTTGTGTTTTTACACATTTTACACAAATTTGTTTACATAACACATTTATTAGTGAGCTTCAGAGGTGCTGGTAGGCCGATTTTGTCATATACATTAGGTATCAGTAAGGCCAGCTGTTTATCTTGTCTCCAGTTTAAATGAATCCTCGGAGTAGCTTCATACTTAGTGTACAGACACAAGAGTGGTATTGCTCTTCTCATTTATCTCTTTGCCAGAGAAGGAATACATGTACAGTATAACCCAAAAGTATATTCCCTTTTCTTACAAGAGCAACTACAACCAACAAACGATAATAACTAAACTTTTTTGTTTCATTAATGTTTATTTATACCTTACAGTCATATTTCAAATATATTTTCCTCTAAAATACTGCAGTATATGGCAGAGATATACAACAATCAGCACTGTTTGATACCTCTCTCCCGTTTCTTCCCATTAAAGGTGAATTTCACATATTTTGTTCCATAATGGATTAATGCATATAGACTGGAGTATGCTGTAAAACCTTACAGTCAGTACTATCACTGTGACCAATACACTGTTTCCCAAAACAACGCTAATCACAGTGATTTACAATCCTAAAAAAGTTCTAAAGGTTTTCACTTTGAAGCTGTTTGGTGAAACTTTTAATCCCACAAAACATGCAGAGAAACATTGTCATGTGTGTTCGTCATATGTCAAAAAGTCCACTGGAGCACTTCAGGAGATTCAGTTACTTGACTTGCAACGTGAGTGCCACACATTAATCAAAGGGGAGTATTTACTTTTTCTTTTACTCAATCTAGCATCCTATTGAAATACGTTTAGGGGAATCAGGACACGGGTCACAGCGTTTTGTGGAAAAAGTCATTCCTGCCTGTAAACCAAGACTGTAATACCCTCATAAGGGTTTAAGTAACATTACAGAAAGCATTACGGTTACCAGCACTTAGACACTGGCTGTTACACATTGTCTTATTTCCCACGAAAAAAACACTTTTGAACATGTACCTCCTTTTATTACTGTTGCCCAGAGGAACACCTGACGCAGTTGCTCACTGTCTTCACAGCTTTTGCACTTATGGAGAGGCGCAGGAGTACCAGACAGTCTCTTGCAGGTCAACTCAATCTGTTCAAGACAGTGAAGACAGTATACAGTGTGTGGACAATTAACAGTCAGTTTGTCATTCCAGCAGTGGTGGGCCGTCAGGGCTTGCTAACCCTTCTCTGCTGGCCTAAACAGAATCACAAACTTATAGCAATTTTATAATTTAATTTAAATTATTTTTTATAATTATAAGTTATATCTATTTTTTTTAATAATTTTCACAAATACAGTACATGTATTATAATTATTTTTCCTTATTAGCTTATTTTCTCATTGACCGGCTCCTGTCTTGTCTGTTTTTCCTGCATTGTCTGTCTGCTTCTGGCCAGCGCGCTGGTGCAGCTTGGCGCTGCTTAAGCGCTCTGTTTAATGCTTTTGTCCAATCACATTTCACCTCTGTTTCTCGCTATGAAGCCGGTTAATCTACATGGTGACAGCCAGCTAGATGGGTCCTCACACTCCGGTACAGCAGCTGGCGCAGGTAGAAAATCCACGACCCGCCACTCCAGTCATTGTTATCTATATGTATTGTATGTGTTTAGGTCCAACACGATCTCATGGACGTTTGTGAAATAGTCACGAAATGCGATCTATTTGTTTCGTACTGAGTGACACGAATAGTCCCTGCTTTGGAGTCACTTGGGACGACATTATGCTCGAAAACAAGACAAGAAGGCTAGACAACTCATAATAGTTGGGCTTAAAATAACTGCTTACATCTAGGTTTAGGCAACAAAATTTATGTTAGGTTTAGGCACCGCAATCACATAGTTAGGTTCAGGAAAAACTTCACAAATGCGTCAATTCACTACAACACTTTGGGACACACAGTGCTGAACACCGGTCGTGTGATTGTAAGTCCTGTGTTTGTTGGACCCATCCACTGACCCTCCTGCCCACCGTAAGTGGTCCTACAAATGTTCTAAATCTAGCTCGGACTGTTGCATCGTCGCGTTTAATTTGTGTGTCCACCACGTAAAAGGATCCAAATTGATAGTGAATTGTTTTCGTGCTGAGCTACATAGAAAAAAAAGCATAATGTCTGTCCACGTGCTCAAAAATAGATTGCGTTTAGTGACTATCTCACAAATTGCCATGATACTGGGCTGGTATGTGAACATGTGCAGCTCTAAAGGGGCTCAATAAGCAGATGAATTAGCATGTTGCTAACAGGAGATGGAAATGATCAAGATGCTCACATTTATGGGACTCAAATAAGATCCCCAAATTCTGTACTTTTTAGTACGACTACACAGAGCCCTGATGTTTTGCTGACTTAACCTACCTTAGAGAATTCCAACTGAAATAGAGAGGCCTACATATAACATTATGGAATAGACTCATCTTTAGATATTAAGTATATTTCTGCTGGCCTGAACTGATAACTGCCGTGGGGCTTAAAAGGATAAGGTAATGTTCACGACTAATTTATGTGGTAAACGTTTAGGTTGTCTTTGGTTTATCTTCATTTTTTTTTTTTTTTTTTACAGAATGGTTATTGGTTAGGAAAGGATTTTTAAATTTGTTTTGTAATCAGTGTGTTTTGATGGACCTTCAACCTCCTTTTACACTCAAAAGTATCAGTCAGATTCAATACATTTCTGTTGTACGCTAACTGACAGTTGTGATATACACATCTAAGATATTTGTTTGTTTGCCACCAAAAGCATGTCACCTAAGAAATATATTCTTATTATTGACAAAAGCTTTTAATTTCTGGGATTTTTTGTTTTATTCACAGATGTTATTTGAAACAAATGAAGCACATGATTCTTTTTTTTTTTTTTACTAAAATAACACATAGCAATTGAATTATAAGTGATGCCTTCAGCAAGGGAAATGGCAAATATGAAAACCATATTTAAAATGGTTTGTAGCAAAACAATCTACGCTCTCTTGAATAGTCCATTAGGATGGTCATACTGGGACTCAAGCACTGCTTGACTGCTGTCAAAATTCTGAAATAATTTTTTGGAGAAAAACAAGTACAAATGTTACTCTGTCATGCAGGAGTCAATGGATACATGACCAGTTCCTTTCCCAACTTGCAATATTGCCACATACTTTAATACAAAAAGAAAAGAAAAAAGGACAATGTGTTGCTTATACAGTCAACACAATGATAATAGGAAAGCTTAGCAATGGGTTGGTGTATGTTATGCTTTGATATTCTATTCTTGCGTTGGTGAAATAATGCAATGCCTTTCGCTATGAACTTGAGCTATAAATTGTCATACAAAGCCAAAACCCAACCAAAGTGTTGTTGCGTGTCATTTTGGGAAATAGAACAAAGGTTACAGAAAATGCATCTTAAGATTTCCACAGTATTCTGTTTGTTGACTTGCAGCTGTCACATGTCCAAGTGCAAGGATGACAATGGTAGGTTTGTACTGCCATTGAAATATGGGGCAATATGAGGGATGGTTTGACAATAAGCACAATGAAATGCCGTACACATTAATGCTTCATAATATTTCTGAAATGTATTTATTACGACATGGCACCCACAGTGTGCTGCTTTAGAGCTGAATAATGCGTATGATACTGTACAACTTAAGCTGATATAAATACCACATTCCCTTAGCCACATAAGCAGGTGGAATTGGAGATGTTGCAAGGAATGCCTAAATACACTTTTTGCAGAGTTGTGTTTTTAGGGAATGACAGGCATTTTGATGATATTATAAAAAAGCTGAAAATATGTTCAGCTTTAGAGTAGATGATTGCAGATTGACCAAGCTACATTACAGGAAAGCATGTCACTCAAATTGTGAAATCTTCTAAAATAGTTTGTATCATTCAGGTACAACCGGTCATCAGGTGCACTCATCGTGCCAAAGCAAATTTATGATGACAGAGATAAAGCGAAGATACATGAATATGGAGAGTTTGCCTTCAGTAGGCTTTAAATGGCTTCCATATTATTATACTACACTACTGTCAGTGGAGCTTAAGAGATTTGTCCAACATGCCTTACACAGCTTCGTGTGAATTAAAAGCTGGCAACGATACGGTATGATGTTCTACACACACAATAGTAAACATCAGTGCCATCTTAACATAGAAATTGCCACTCACAGCCGACTGGGTAAGTCAAATAGGCACATTATTTCTGCATGTTATGTACTATTTATAATTATAAAATCAATAATACAAAATGGTCCGACCACAATGAAGAAACAAAAATAACCCCCAAAAGTAAGTGCAATGAACAAATCAACTTGACATGACAAAAGTACATAAGGTGTTCACATAATTCACATGTAATGCACATGGTAATAAAGCAGATTATTATACACAAGTTACTGGAGCAGGGTGACTGGTGAATGGGGAGCTTTCTAGAGATGCGTTGACGCATGATGCAGCAAAATGCAAACATGCTATCTACCCACTGAATGACTAAAATAGCTACAGCTTTAGTTATTATTAATAAGAAAACAAAACTGACAAATGATGAGAAATACCCATTACGATGTGCTTTGGACAAGATGGTGTTTCTGCCGACTGAACTGCCATCTTAAACGCAATCATAAACTATTGTATATACGTAGATCTCTAGAGATGAGTATTGCTTAACTTTAACAATCATATCTATATGATTATGAAAAAAGGTTTACACTATAGACATTCAACGCTAAATAAACAATGACAAAGAAACTGATATGCAATCCACGCTGCACACCCGCCAGATACTGTCAATCTTTTCCATCTTTCACTCATGTGAAAGAAGTGTATGGGAATTTCATACATGACATTCAATCGCCTGTGGAGAAAGAAGTATTCAAATAAACTCCCTCCAGGCTCTTTTCTGTACCACACCATGTGTTTCTCTTTATTAGAGACATGTCCAGCTACTCTAGTGTGGTTGATCAATCCGAGTCATGATGTCCAGTGATGAGAAGTGTGTGGCAAGGGAGCAGAAATGTGAAAGTTGCATCTACCATTCATGGTTTTCCTTATAAATGTGTCATTCACAAGCGAGACATGTATTTGAGGCAGAGGCTGATCTGAGGGCCTGGCTGTGATGTGGCTGTGATGTCAGCAAGGAAAACTGTGTGTTCATATGTGTGTGTGTGTGTGTGTGTGTGTGTGTGTGTGTGTGTGTGTGTGTGTGTGTGTTCGGGTTTCTATCCAGGTGGCTTGGGTCATCCTCGCCTTTCTCTCCTCCTGCTCAATTCAGGTTCTGGATCACAAATCATCTTCTCTCCTTCTCATAAATATTAATATAATACTTTATTACCCATTGCCGTTGACCCTTAAACAAAACAAGAAAGCAACATATAAAAAACATTGAATAGGTCTGACAAATTGCAACATCACATATAAGTAGAATAAAACCAAAAGGAACAGCAGAGGTTGTATAAACGTTGTGCTTCTTTAATTTCACTTTGTAAAGTCCTCCACTGTCCTAGTTGTATTTTAGTTTAAACTTTGTTATATTTATTATATATAGAGATAAATGTACACGTATATTCCGCACTGAGGTTTGTCTCTTGTGGCAAGCAGAGGGCAAGCAGAGGCTACCAGGAGCACCCTTCTTTTTTCCTCTGTTTCTGGTTCGTCCTTTACTCAGCATTCATTTGTTTATTCATTCATTCATTGAACAGTTCTTCTTCGTGTGTCTCTTTGTCATTCAGTTGCTCCCATGGTCCCAAAGGTCGGGACGGAAGGGAGACGGTCTTTGTGAAAAAGAAGGATTTTATCCACTTTCTCTCTCTCTCTCTCTCTCTCTCTTTTACTTTATTTCTGGAATCCCTGTTCCCTCGTTTTATTCCCTCAGGTCCTTTGTCATCTTTGGTTGAGTGTCCGACACTTTGGTGTGTCTGGGGAATAGGGTGGTGGGGCCGTTGGGGATTGCGGTTCGAGGGAGCGGAGATACATGAGAGGGTTCTTGTATAAATGAAGGTTGACGAAGGAGAGGAAAAGGTGACAAAGTGAGACGCTGACATGGAACATGTGAATCTAATCAATTTAAGACAGATTGTGAAGTTCTACTGTAAAGTTCACTAAGTATGTTCACCTTAAATACAGTATGCACGTCAGTTGGTTATACTGAGTGTCTGGGGGGAAATGTTGAAAGAAAGCAGAGGAGAAGAAACTAGACGAAAACTTTGTGTGACCACTTATCTAAGCAAGAAGGATGAAATGGATGCCAGGACAGAAATACATTGAGTTGAGAAAGACAGACAGGGATACAGGTAAGTAGAGGTACAGACAGGGAGAAAGGTAGAGAGAGAAGTATAAGGGCGCGCGTAAGGGCAGTGCCTGTCACTTCAGACAGGTGGTGTTGCAGGAAGTGCTCATCATCTGTAGAGTAGCGACAGAACACAAGAGAGGCCAAAGGTCAGCCAGCTGGCCAATGGGAGCGAGTGTGAGCCACCGATCAGAACTATGGAAACAGACACAAAAAAAGTAGAGTTGTCTTGTTATTTTCCACACATAAATACTTACAGACACCTTGTTGCCAGGCAATGCTTTTTATTCATGACTGTAAAATGCTTTATAGCAAAGTTCCTGCAGAACAGTGAAGATGGCTCACCGGACACCTAGCACCCCTATCATACTGCATCACTGCACTATGAAACCAAACAATAAAATGTATGAACAAAAATCCAAAGAGTTGGCACCAGTGCCACATCTTGGTGAAACACAATGTGTTAAAGGTCCTCTATTCGACATTTAGCAGTAAACAACTATTTTCTATGTAACGACGTAGTGGCGTAATGTCTACCTGAGCAGAAAAAGAAGGCGCTCTCACTCTGGTTGTGTTGTAATCCGAGCTTCTCTGTGCATTTGTCCTTGAATGCCTGTAAGTGCATATTTGTGCATGTGAGCGTGTCTGACTGACTAGCTAATAGCTGCCGCTCTGCACTGCACTAATGCGGTGGTTACAGCTGATAATGCCACCCTGATCAACAGCGTTGTGGCGGAACTGAGAGCCCACTTCTCAGGTAAACACTGTTACCTCTGTCAGCACTTCTGCTGTTGTTTGAAATGCTAGCGTTGTTAGCACCATTAGCCACTGCCATGTTGAGAGTCGTGGGGAAGCAATTCCTTTGCGCTGAATATCGATAACTTAAAAGCTTATTTTAAAATGTCTACATGGGGCTTTGCAAGACACCAAACACACAAAATGATAACTGTTGCATTGCATTATCAGCCTTCTACGGAGCACCGTTAATGCTTTGAATTGAGAGATTAAATTATTGCTTAAAGAGAATCAACATTGTTCTCCCGCCTAATAACCCAGTAGACGTCCGTATTTTGTATGTTTTGTATGTGTTTGTGGATGAATTTCCTTTTCTAGTGAGATGGTTGCAGAATGCAACCAAATTAATACCCCTTTGCTCACTCCTCCCTTTCCAAGACTGTGATAACAAGTGCAACACTGTGGTAATGCTGTTCCTTAGCTGAAAGGCCATATTCATCATCACTAGTTTAGGGCAAAATGACCTCACACAGTGGCTGTCAATATCACGGTTTTGCACTCTGCAGCTCCCGTTACCACAGTTTCTCAAGTTTTCCAGAAAACTACAGTGGCAAGTACCGCAAACACACAAATGATTCTCTCAGAGCCAATGTTTGGTTTGTCTGTTTTGGGCTACAGTAGAAACAAAGCGATGCTACACATCAGACTCTGTAAAAGGACCTGCTTTCTATGTAGTTATGCAGGGTTCATTCTAATCTAATGAAATGTTCCATTTCTGCTCAAATAAACTCAGAGATGCTACACACTGACCCAGTGACCTTTTTGTAAAGCCTCCTGTGGACAGGTATTAGCAAGAAATTCATTAACATTTCTAAAATATGTGGACATTTAATATAATTGTTTTTACCAATTGTCTAACAATAAAAAACAAATGTAACATACATATGAATCATCAACTTTTTCCCCCTAATGAAATACACTAAAATTAAAAGGTGTAAATGTTATGTCATTTTTTTTGTAAACTGTCATAAATAACCGGCTAACCTTGACATTACATTATCCACAGGCTAAGTAGATAACTGCATCTATACATTTATCACTTTGGCCTACGGCTGTCTCTATGCCTGAGGCTGACTGCAGAGGCATGTGCAATGAAAAAGCCCTGGTGTGTAGAAAAATGTAGCGCTATTTTTGTATGAAGAAAGCACAAGAAGGATTGTAGAAAAATGGATCTGTGTTTTATGATTTACGTGGAGAAAAGTGAGAGACTGTCAGGGAAGAAAGAAAGCGTTGAGTGGAAATGGAAATACGTGGAGGGAGACAGAACCACAAATGAGGGGGCGGATGAGTAAACAAGAAAGAGAAACAGAGATTCACCATTGAGATCTTACACCATGACAGCTTTGAGATTTTAATGAGAAAAAGAAGTTACAATTGATGTCATCATCTCCAATATGTGATGGATTGTTTTTCTTCGATTTTTCCCCCAGCGGGTTGTTATTATTTATGCACCGTTATAAGATGCAGTACACATATCTTCAATGTGGTGTGATTGTATTTGTTCAGAACCTTTTTACTGATAAGACTAACCTGCCAGTTAGACGCATGAGACCATCAAAGATTTCCTATTTATTTTCATTTGTTATAATCTTACTCTCACGCACAAAAGCAAAAATACACTCTTCTTTTGCATACATACAATGCTCTCTCATTTATACACAGCTGCATTACAATGCAAAACATGCAGCAACAAACTATACATGCATACTGCTCAAAGACAGAGTAAATAAAAAGTAGGTATTGTATGAAAAAGATCAATATGATTTCTAATCAAGGGTCCGTCCTCCAGGCAGGAAATCAATATTTATAATAGAGCTTTGATTCCCCCCTTTGATTTGAGAACAAAACATTGAATTAAAACGTATACATTTTTTTGTATAAGGTGCAATATTTTACATTTTTTATCTTAAAGCAATCTCTGAACCCATCGGCTATCGGTTTTACGAGAAATAAGCCTCTTGGGGCAAGGCGCTATATTTCTGGGTTCTGTTGTAGCCAACGGATATTCGGGCCGAGATTTCCTTTTATTTTTTGTGGGCTGCTCATTGTTTACATGTACAACTTGATTGTGTCACAAGTAGCCAGTTTACAAGGTAATTTAAACCAATAAAAAGTGTAATCTCCATCACCGGTGGGTTTCGAGAAGGCATTCCAGGCTATTTACCTGCATTCAACCAAAGCCTGCTCAAACGTGATTGTTTACAAATCTCAGATTACTAATAGAAACCAGAATGCTTACAGAACCAAAATATTGTTTCTTTGTCTAAATGTATATGCATATGAATCCAGAATCCGTTTTTAAAGATTTATTTTGAAGATTAGATTTTTTTATTTTTATTCAATGGATTACTTTACTAATTCCAAAAATTGCAATGTACTTTGTATTCAGTAACTGACCCAACCTGAGTTAAATGTAATCTTTCTCCAATCCTCATCATACTTCACGTCTGTAATCTGTACTCAAGACACGTGCATTTGTGTTTCTTTCAGTGGCAAAGACTCTTCAGTCGCTTGCCTGATTATTATTACCCATCTGCCACTGTATGTTTCTGCCTGCACAAAACCTGCGGGACACACATGCACATATGCGCATACTCTGAGAGCTGTGCTCGAGAGCTTTCCGCTTCCTGTTTACACCTTCATTCATTATTCACCCCATCCGCCAATGGCTTAACAGGCGCACATGTGAGCGATTGCACAAATAGGCAGACGTATCACAACTGGGGGTTTGAGAAGGTAAAAGCAAGATGTTAATAATTCACTCTCTCATTTTTTGCTGTTTTGTGGTGTTTCCATGGCTCTGTTTTCCTTGTAGTCGGTCCGTACAACAGAAAAAGTGAACTAGACCATGCAGGTTCTCACCACATGTTGCTGCATAAAATCCTTCTTATCGTACAAAAATTGTGTTCATACATCTATTGCATGTCTGTGGGTCCCTCCTCCTACCCAAATTGAGGGTGTTGTATGCTGTACATATACAGTCAAGTCTTTTGAGGGATTTGACATGTTGGAATGTATGAACAAAACATTGAAATGACTTGATTAAAACTACAATTACTCAAACTGATACTAAGAATACTTTTCAGTGAAACTAAGTACAGTATACAGTTACTAATGCTCAATTAACATGAAGTAAAATCAATTGTTATGACAACGATTAAAAGATCAGTTGTGCTTTCTACCATAGTAATGAACATTACTTAAAGTACACACATTCTCATTCTTGATGAGAGTGTCCCCATTTCACCGAACAGCAATGGCAGAGTGCAATAAGAGAACGGTGCAAACTAGCTGTTGTGTTGCAAGACTGTAGACAGAGAGAATGCAATGAAGGCTATTATGAGAATTTAATGATGTTTATGCGTCTGTCTGTGTGTGTGTGTGTGTGTGTGTGTGTGTGTGTGTGTGTGTGTATGTGTGTGTGTGTGTGTGTGTGTGTGTGTGTGTGTCTTGGCTGGCAGAGGGCAGCTCTTACTGCAGCTAAACTGCTGGCAGGTTTTAGTTTCATATTCTCTTTCTTCTTTTAGTTCTTGGACCCGTTTCTCTCTCTCCCCTCCCCCCACCCCTCTCTCTCACACACACACTCACATCTACTTTTGGTCACTCTCTGTCTTTGACCTTTTCTCTGCCTCCATCTCCTCTCCACACCCTTACCCTTTAGGCTATTTGAGTCTCTCTCCACACGCTTACATGGACATGCACTCATTCCCTGTAACGGACTTGTTATTCTCTCTCACCCTTAAGGCAGAGCCGACCAACAATATTTATAAGTCGCAACGTTGGATTTTGCTATTCTATTTATGGGCAGATCGCTTGGTTTGACTTGTCAAGCATGTCAGCATGAGAGGTGTGGAGAAATTGTGGTCAGTTTATGGAGTGAAACAACTCTCCTGGTGGACTGATGCTTAGCCACTGTCTGATCCAGGTGTGTCATTATTTCCCTCACTGCACAGAGATTCCTGTCTATCTCATTCTCCTTCCCTCATGCTCATTTTCTCTCAAAATCTGTATCATAACACACTTTCTCTCTAACAGCTAAATAACAGAAAATGTCAACGATCAAAAGCAGTGAGAGGTATACGGATGATGAAGGGTAGATGGCTTATAGACAACATAAGGTAAGAGGGAAAGACACAGGAGATAATAATGCTGGGTGTGTGGAGGAGGCAGCGGGCGGTGGTGTGGAAACTTACAGGATGGAAAGTAAAGGGGACTGTGAAGTAAATAGAGCCATAGAGGCAGAGGAGGGACAGCAAATGATTACGAGGCTTCCATGCTGGTGTCCTGTGATGTCCACTTGTCATCGCACAGCCCCCACATCAACAACAGTTTCTCTCTGCGCCAAATTTTCACACCTCCCGAACTCTAAAGATGAACTTCAGTGATTCCTGCTGCCCTTCCATTTATTTATTCTCAGTTTAAATCAATTCAGTTAAATTCAGCTCGGTTTCAGCTTCTTAGCAAATGCTTTATTGGCATGTTTGCTGAAAACAAAAAGCTATCAACACTTTTTAGACAGAAAAAAAATCATGTTGCCTTCCTTATTAAATCCCGAATGCAACTGCATTCACAAAAAAATGTGTGTGGATGCCGGCAGTTAATCACATTTGCTTCTTTGGGTTTCTCTGGGTGTTTATGTCTATCTTACCTGTCTTACCTGCGCTGGCGACAGTGTTCTCCTGCTTGCACTTCCCGATGGTGATGGACACGTCGTCAATGGCAATATCTCCCTCGAAACTCGGGCCTCGGATTCCTTCAAACACAATCTTTTTCGGGTAAAAGACAAAGAGACAGACGGGTGCTGGGTGAGTATACCGTTTATGACATACAGTATATCTAATGGGTCGAAAACACAGCCAGTGCCATGCTCGAACAAACTTGACTTAAATTAATATGTAGTGATTTTTTTTTTTTTTACTTAGCAGCATGAATACAGCAAGTAATAAATACATAGGTTTTTTTCTAAATATCTAAATAAGAAGTGTGATGATGAAACATACATTGAACATATAAGAGCTCAAACTGTTCAAATGAATGCATTATATGGCACTAGCTTTGAAAAAGGACAAACAGAGTAAATAAGCAGTGCAGATAACAATATGCAGGTAGAAGAATCCATCAGTATGAAGTATTTACAAGTTGCATTCTTATCCCATGATCATTTATGGACCCACACCAACAAAACCATCTGAACACTTTACAGGCGACTTCCCCATCTTAGCCACCAGTCAGCTGGTTTTGACTGGCAGCCTAATTACAGTGGTGTACCAAGGCACCCAGCTAATCAAAAACCAAGTGTATTCTGTGTGGAATACGAGGAGGAAAAGAGCAAACAAACAATGGAACTTTCCAGCACCAAAATAACAACACAAACAACTCTCACGACTGACCTTGTTAACTGCAGACTTTGGCACTTTCCAATGTTTCATTTTAAATATGACAGTCAAAATGCTTGCAGTGTAATACTTTCTGGGGGATTTCCACTGCAACATTAATAAGGGATCATTTGATCTGTTAAGTGTTTTTTCTTTCTTTTACAGAAATGTGCTCCATGCACAAATTAATGGATGGGCTCACAAATATAGCAATATTCACCACAATATCTACCATCTAGCCCCTGAGCAAGGCACTGAACCCTCAGGTCATTCCAGTCACATTCAGGATCAGGTGTGAATGTGTGTTTGAATATACTGCCTGCATATATACCCGTATAGATACTTGTACAAGATAGCTAGCAGGTGCATACATAGAGGAGTGCCAAATATGCATGAGTGGCCGCATTTCCAGACCTCCATCTGTTAACACCAATGAGCTGGGCTACAGTATCAACAGAGTATTTAACGTGATAAACAGGCAGAGCAGGCCTGCTGTCAACTTGTGTGTAAATATACCAAGCAGAAAAGCCTGATCCAACCCTATGTATGTTCTAAGTAAATGAAAAGTGGGGAATGCTGCATTCTCACACTGCTGGGGCATTCCATTACCTGTGTTTTAATCTGGAAGTGTTGCAGCGAACAGCGCCATCAGTTTGAAGTATCAAACAGAAATTCATGAGGCAGATACCAATAACCTATTCATTGCTACGGACAAGGAGGAGCATGACTGTGTGCATGTGAAGTAATATCTCCAGTTCACCCGTGCAGTGTTATCACGAAAAGTCAAGTTCAAGGTAGAGAGAAGACAGACAGTGGAAATTGATAATTCCTTAAATGTCCGTCACCTAGTTGGCTCGGTTATTGTAGCTCTTACTCAAGAATCCATGGAAGTGTGTATACAAGAAACCAAAATATTTTTCCCACTGTTTCTCTCTTTGCGTCTTGCAATTTCCTCCAAATAGAGAGCTCAATCAATTACATTCATAAAGGGGAGGGAAACACAAGAGCAACAGCACCTCTTTCCCACTTGCTTTCCAATTTACTCCCTGAGCGAGAGATCTTCTTTGAATGTATAAATAAAATAATTAGGAGAACCTTGAAACTGATTGGCCTGTGTGGACGGAGAAAGAAAAGAAGTGCAGCAGCACAGGCTGGATGGGTTTAGCTGGTCGGCTCATTTGTGCAAAAGGCTTATTTATTCACTCGGCAGAAGGTAGCTGTGAGGGAAACTATGGGGTAGTACAGGGAAGAGGATAATTGGTCAAAAGGCCATGGTCATCTAATTTATAACTGACTGTGTCTGTGGTTAACACTTTGTTTTATTCATGTACTTTCTTCCCCAAGTCCTGTTTTTTATGTAAACTAATAGAACCAGCCGAGCACACTGTCTGTCTCTGCGCACCTGCAAGCACGTCTGCACTAAACGGGTTGTAGCAGAGGCACCAGATTGTTGTATTATCACAAGATGAGAAAGATAATTGGGAGAGGGAAGCCAAGAGACTAACACCGGCATTGACACATATGCAGAGAACAACAGCATAAATAACCATTCTACCACAAGACAACGCAACCACACCGTGCGCAATAATTTTCTCGATGTCAAACTGAATGGCACAGAACAAAGCGATGCCAACATCAAGTGTATAGGGCACTATAATCATTATTTCTTATCTTAACTTCACTTAAAAGTAGCCAAGTGAGGCTTTTCTAAAATAAACTTGATAACTTGGACAACTCTGGAATTGGGTGATTATGGAATACAAAAATGGGTTCATGGGCCATAAAAGGCTGCTGCTATATCTAGTGTGCCTGATATTTAACTATGACATTTACCAAATACTCAAGAATCATAACACCGTTTACGAAAAGTAGACTGCGCAATCTCTTCTTAAAAAAAATAGAATCCTCTAAATTCACATTTCTTCTCATAACAGTGCTGTCTGAAGAACCCAAAGTGAGATAGACAGCTTGTGAGTGTGTGTGTGTGTGTGTGTGTGTGTGTGTGTGTGTGTGTGTGTGTGTGTGTCTCTGTGTGAGTGTGTGTGTCTCTGTGTGAGTGTGTGTGTGTGTGTGTCTCTGTGTGTGTGTGTGCATGTAACTGCAGGATCAAAGGGTGTCAGGTTGGAGTTGTGAATGTGTCGTTTTGTCGAGCCTTGTAACCTCTAATGTTCCCATTGACGTGCTGTCCATATACCAGAGGGGGCAGAGAGAGAGAGAGAGAGAGAGAGAGAGAGAGAGAGAGAGAGATCTACAGAGCCAGCTTTGAAATACCGCTGCAGAAGAGAGTCCGTGTAGTGTGAGGCACACAAATGTAGGTTGGCCTGGTTTCTAAAAAGCCCTCCAGGTACCAAACACTGCAAGGAACACAGATGGCCTCTGGGTAATCCACAGAGGAGCGAGTGGGGACACAAATAATCTACAACAACATGTTATTTTATTTTTTTGTAACTCAATTGATTTTATGGGTACATGTAGTTCGTGCTTTAAACATCTCAGTGAACAACCAGCTTCAAGGCCAATTCACTCTTGTTATTTTAGATTTGAAAAAGGAACGGGATTGGCAAATTTGCCCAAGTGAGACCATGGAACAATAAAAACATTCAGCAACAGCAATCGCTACAGACATCATGATTGACAATGTAATTCTGAAGACGCTTTTTGTGTATGGGCGGCTCAAACAAAAGGTTTTGTTTCTTAAATATTCAATGAACCCAAATCAAGACCAGAGAAGCTCATACAGTGGCAGTTGACATTTCACGAGTTCACAACTTGAATATACACAGAGAGCAATCATGGCCAGCAGGCAGTAAACTATTTCAATTATAATGCTTCCTTATCGCTTGACTTTTATTGTAAATAGTTACCACTGTACAGTCAAAGCCTTGTATTAATGCAAGCCATTGGCTGGGGTACAACTCTTTTACAGAGGCAGGAAGGGAAGCAGTTCTCAAAGACATCCTTACTTTTGTTGGACGGAGGACAAAGAGAGGGGAAATGCAGAGACGAGTGGCAGCACCTCAAAGGCCTTCGGTGTATGCAGTCAGTGAGCTGTGCACCGGACTAGAAAGTTTGTGTTCTCCATGGACATGCTCTCAACATGAAGCAGAAATTAAACAAGCATAAATATGCAGCCACTCATGCACTCTGTGGAACAAAATAACATTTGTTTCACATAGCAATCTCCTGAGAATTCAACAGAATTAGAAAATCATAAGAATATTGTTCAAAGGCAAAATTTGAGACAATAGACAACAAGGTTATCACTCTTTATTTCTTTATTGTGAATTAAAGTTAATGGTTTCTATAAATGTAGACAAAAAGACTTAACATTAAACTATAAAGCACGGTACTCAATCTCTGGAGTATTCAGCTCAAGGCCAGTTAATAGTGGCTGATTCGGCAAATTGCATCCAATTAACATGATCACATTGCAGTAAAACCCTATTTTAAAAAAAGCACGAGTCAAAACCTCGCGAGGAGTCGATCTGAACACGTGTCACCCATATGTGGCAACCAGACGTGACAAGAGAGTCTGGTACAACTGAACGCCATAAGATTCTTTTAGGCAACCAAAATGGTTACAATTAAACTTTATGAACTGAAAACACACTGTGAAAGGGTTAAAGATGTCAGACGAAAACACCAGACAACTCCATGGTAGCGGCCTATCAATCAGAAGGTAGCCACGCCTTAAAGCACAACCTGCTCTATCGACCTATTTTATTATAATGAACATCATGCTGTATTGAAGAAGACTTGAAACTAGCGGTTGAGACCATAAACTCGTGTTTAGAATGTTTATTGAAATAAATCAGGTGAGAAGGGCCATTTTCTCATAGACTTCTATACAATCTGACTTCTTTTTGCAAACAGAGGAGTCAACTATCAGAAAGAATGCCAGTTTAAGGCACTTCCACATTGGCTTCACTTTTCAGACCTGGAGGTTGCTGCCTGGACACCCAACCAGGACTCACAGACCTCCTCTGGACCCTGGTAAGGACAGTAGCCAAATTTGGCAAACAGGCCTTTGACATGAGAAATTAATGTAATATAACTGACGTTTAACATATACCTGACTTCCCAACTTCTATGTAAAAGATCTAAAAGAGAAAAGTTAAGGCAGAGTTAGCATGTAGAGTGGGTGAAACTCACCAAATGATACTGCATGTTCAAGCTAATTCACTGATCAAAGGGAGAACCACTGCCTGTGAAAGTTGATGTATTGTCTTCCGTGGTTCTGGAGTGGAACTTTGTCAAGCCTGAGAAAAAATACTCTGATGATGTCATAAGTGTTACTGTATGTAACCTCTCCCATCCAACCCCCTACCGGCACTGAGGATCTGCGAAGAGGATGTGAGTCGGCTATTTCAGAGACAGAAGATCAGGAAGGCTCCGGGCCCAGACGGTGTGTCCCCCTCCTGCCTGAAAGTCTGTGCTGACCAGCTGGTCCCCCATCTTCATGGCGATCTTCAACCGATCACTGGAGCTATGTGAAGTCCCTTCCTGCTTCAAGCGCTCCTTGATCATCCCGGTCCCCAAGAAATCCTCCATCACAGGATTAAATGACTACAGACCCGTCGCCCTGACGTCTGTGGTCATGAAGTCCTTTGAGAGGCTGGTGTTGACCCATCTGAAGGACATCACAGGGCCCCTGCTGGACCCCCTGCAGTTTGCCTACCGTGCAAATAGGTCGGTGGATGATGCAGTAAATATGGGACTGCACCATATTCTGCAAGACCTCGACTCCCCAGGGACATATGCAAGGGTTCTGTTTGTGGACTTCAGCTCTGCATTCAACACGATCATCCCGGAGGTTCTTCAACCCAAACTCTCCCAGCTCACCGTGCCAGCCCACACCTGCCGGTGGATCACAAACTTCCTGACAGACAGGACGCAGCAGGTGAGGCTGGGAAAAATCATATCCAGCACCCGGACTATAAGCACTGGCGCCCCCCAGGGATGTGTGCTCTCTCCACTGCTCTTCTCCCTCTACCCACCTCAGGGGACCCATCTGTTAAACTCCTGAAGTTCGCAGACGACACAACGGTCATCGGCCTCATCAGCGACGGCGACGAGTCTGCGTACAGACGGGAGGTTGAACAGCTGGTCCTCTGGTGTGGTCAGAACCACCTGGAGCTGAACAAGGCCAAAACTGTAGAGATGACAGTAGACTTCAGGAGGAGCCCCCCAACACTACACCCCCCTAACAATACACAACAGCACTGTTTCTGCGGTGGAGACCTTCAAGTTTCTGGGATCCACAATCTCCCGGGACCTGAAGTGGACTGCCAACATCAACACCATCCGGAAAAAGGCCCAGCAGAGGCTGTACTTCCTGCGCTAGCTCAGGAAGTTCAACCTGCCTCAGGAGCTGCTGATCCTGTTTTACTCCGCCATCATCCAGTCTGTCCTCTGCTCTTCCATCACTGTGTGGTTTGGATCGGCCACCAAACAGGACAGAGTCAGACTCCAACGGATCATCAGGTCTGCAGAGAGAACCATTGGTTCCAGCCTGCCCTCCATCCTGGACTTGCACACCGCCAGAGTCAGGAAGCGGGCTGTAAAGATCACCACAGACCCCTCACACCCTGGACACAAGCTGTTCCAACTCCTCCCCTCTGGAAGGCGCTACAGAGCACTGTACGCCAAAACCACCAGACACAGGAACAGCTTCTTCCCACTGGCCGTCACTCTGATGAACAGTTAAACAGACTCTTCATCTGCACTATCTGCACTTTTTTGTTGTTTTACTACTGTCTTTAATGTCCTTTTTATATTTTTTATATGTATCTTGTATATTGTGTGTGGAAAAAAAAAGTACGAAGAGCAAGTGAAACCGGAGTCAAATTCCATGTATGTGCAAATTTTGTAATGGTAAAATATAGTGTTGTCTTGTTGGAGGACGAGGGCCCAAATTGAACCTTAAATGACCCTCAGAGATGAAGACCAAATTGATGGGGGCTGGGATCAAGGGTCTGTTGATTGTCCTTCATTTGAATATGGGGGGTCGTAAAAGAGGCTGATTTCCCAGTTCAAGGGAAATGTTTTCCTGCTCTGGCCACGGGAAGTGATGAAGTGTTTACGATGAAGTGTTTACGTTTCTCGAGAAGACTAGGAATTTTGGGTCGTTGATGGGGGTTTGGGGGCGGAGACCTGATTGTGTTAAAAGGGGCCTGATGACGGTGCTTTTTTGAATCTTGTGTCACAGGCTGCTATGACCGGTGACAGACTTTTCCTTCCTGCAGGAATAAACGGACTTAAGACAACTTTGATTAAGAGAGACATCATTCCTTCTTAACAGATCTACTAGGAAAAACTTCCATTACATTTGGTGTCAGAAGTGGGATCGTTTGAAGCTTCGTCTGAACTCTGATGGCGTGCAGGGTAGTGGCCACTTCAGAACCAAAAAACTGGTTCTGCCCCATACCTCATTAGACAAAGAGAGAGGGGTCCTGTGCCCAACGAGTCAGATCTACTTCACAACGATCAAACAAGGAAGCAATTTTCTTCAAATCTGGTAAGAAGTTGATATTCCAAATTTAAAATTGAGTTAGAGATTACGAAGACGTAGAACTTCGTAAAATAATTGATAAAACCGGAGGAATTAAACAAATTCTGTTTAATGATATGGTCTCTAATGATGATAATTTGTCTTAGCCTGTTACTTAAAATGTGTGTTGATTCATAAAATAATTGTAAAATATTCCTGATTCATCAACATCCATGCAGTTTTTACCGAAGACAAGGAATGGTGTTTAATACTACGGCCTTTGAAAGACAAGGAATGGTTAATACTACGGCCTTTGACAAACAAGGAAGACAAGGAATGGTGTTTAATACTACGGCCTTTGAAAGACAAGGAATGGTTAATACTACGGCCTTTGACAAACAAGGAAGACAAGGAATGGTGTTTAATACTACGGCCTTTGAAAGACAAGGAATGGTTGATACTACGGCCTTTGACCGACAGGGAAGAAAGGGAATGATTAATGCGTTATTAGATAAGCTGACATTTGTCTGGGAACGTATTGATTACGGCCCTTGACCAATTGGTTTCTCCAGTTAGAAAATTGGAACTTACAGTGACGACTGTATTTATTACATAAGTATACTTAGACCACCCTAATGGAAATGGGAGGTTCACAGAGTAAGAATGGAATGGATGTGATGAAGGAAAAAAGAAAAAAGAAATATGGGGATGAATCTTTAGACTGTTTATCTGTTTAAATGAAATTGTGTACACTAACAATGATGCAGAATTTAGGGAAAGGAAGGTAATGTGTGTAATGATGCCTGAAGTAGATGCTAACATGACCGGAGCAGACAAAGCTTCTCGGGAATCCTTTTCTCTCTTGTTGCACACAGAATGGATCCTGATCTCAGACTTATGCCCTCCACCATATTCACACCAGCCAATCAACAGCCTGCAGACAACAAGCTGCTGAAAGCGACAGAATATTACACCAAGCTGCACGCTGTATTCAACAAACAAGCGGCCTTCAAGAACCAAAAGCCAGAGGTGAGGTCCCAGCTAATCAGGAGTGCCATCTCTGCAGCAGTAAGATTGAGCTGCATGGGCTGTGAAAAAGCTCACCTCAGACCTCATGCGGAGAAGCAAGACACAGCCGACAAGAACAAAAGACTGTGTCAAAAGAACAACAACTGCACTTGGCTCAAATCAATGCATGACAAGAGACCAAGCTCCACGTTGGAACACAGGATTCAACAGACGTGGCAGAGGACGTGGACGTGGATACCGGCATCACAGGCAGATAGACACGAATGCTGTATCTGCTACCAGAGAGGACATTGGGCTTTTGAGTGTCCACAGTGGGACAAAACCATGTCCAGAAAGCACAAAGACATCAGGAATCTGGCTGACGTGAGGTGGGGGCATGAAGAGAGAAAGGGCGAAATTCTGTTGGAATAGCAGAGAGGAGGGGTGAGAAAGACACACACACACATGCAAATGAAGGAAAGCATGCTCTACTAACCGCAAACACACGCACATACACGCACATACATGCACAGATACAATCATATATTTAGAACGGGCATCAAAGTCAGTTGCAGGGACAGAATGTATATATATATAAAATACCACTGAGCCTTTTAAAAATTACCAGAAACTATTTTGATAGTAGGGGGATTTTAAGGTGTTTTTTTTTCTTGTAGATTCAGGAACCACAAACTTAGATTTGTGGAACAAAATGTTTTGTCTCACCCTAAACTTAGTGGACAATATGTCTATTTTGTAGGAACCTTAGGGTTGACGTTAAAAGATATTATTTACGGTTCGACTCGCGTATGTTTTTTTTTTTTTAAGAAAAGGACTAAGCATGAATTTTTTTGGTGCTCAGGCATCTTTTCTGTAAGTTTTTTTCAGCAGAGACTTGAAGCTGAAGTATGGTAATCAGTTTGATTTCCACACCTGAAAGGTTTAAAAGTCGTACGCACTTCCATCCAACATGACCATGGTCCAAGATAGCCCATCACACTTTGATGTGTGTATCAGAGGCTTATCCTTGTACTGAAGTAATGAGCTCCACACACATGCAGTGTACAGCATATGTTTCCTTGGGAAAATATGCTACATATGAATACATTTGTTTTAGGATTTGAATTATATTCTCCAATATTCTACTATGTGTGGTCTAATCGGAGATGTACAGTTTTCTGTTATCCTCACAGACCCTGGAAACAGCTGCTCAAAGTGGACTCCTCCTACCCACACGTCTCCTTGTTCAGGTGTCAGACTGATCAATGTAGAGACTTGGGATATTTTGTGCTGAAATTTCAGTCTATCACAGATTGGAAAGCAACAGGTGATTTTCAGGTGATGTATTCACCGCGCACAGGTATTCACAAAAGACTATTCTACACTTCTATTCTGCACATCTGCCTTACGCTCTGTGTATTTGTTTGATGATGATAAGCCACACACTGTCTCATTTCTTGCTGACGCCTGCAGTCTCCCCCACCCTTACAGGAAGTTCCCCCTTCCCTCTGGGCGATGGGTAAATATGACGTGGGACAGAAATGCACAACCTGTGGGCATCACACCTAAATTCTTGTTTCGGCTTTGCAAAACATCACTAAGCTATTGATGGCATAACTCCTGTGTTAACTTTCTTTTGCAGGCAGGCGTAATCATCCCCTGCAATAGCTCACCTGTCAGTACTTACATTTTTCCTTTGAGGAAGATCAGAGATAACGGAGCACCAAAAGAGTGGGGGTTTGTCAAGGACTTACAGGCAGTTAATGCAGAAGTCCATTTGTAAGTCACTGTTTCCAAATCCGTACACCATAATTTTTTTAATCTCAAGTATCATTGGATGCAACATGTTTTTTTTTGTGGCAATTTTGATTTGCTTTGGTTGCCTGCCTTCTAAAAAGAGGCCCCTTAGAGGTGGCTTGGAGGCTCTTGTGTTGACTCAAGGCACTTCCTGGGTGTCATATGTTAATTACCCTTTGATTGCCTCTCCCTCACAGAAACAGTGGGAGACAGGGTACAGTGACCCCTGTAACACACAGGGCAGCAGAGGGACATTAGGCCAGCCTGTCTAAACTACAGTTTGTTTCACAGAATGTCCATTTCCTAGGTCACGATATTTCCGGTAAAGGCAAAACACTCTCGTCTACACGCATTGCCTCAATTGTGACGCTTCCAAAACTTCAACCAACGAAACAAATTATGTCATTTTTGGGCATATGTTCTTACTATCGTTCATTTATTCCAAATTACTCTCAGCTTGAACAACCTCTGTCCGCATTGATACATGGTAAAAATTGTATTGCTCATGACAAAATTCAGTGGCTCCCTGCAGCCTCAGAAACTTTCACAGTTATGAAATGCGCCTTACAGACTCCACCCACTTTGGGTCTGCCTGATGTTCTGGCTTTATGACATCGGTTCTTTTACGGTCACATGGCGATACATTGCGACCAGTTGCATATTTCTCCGCAAAACTCGATCCTGTCGTTGCAGGTTTACCACATTTTCTCCGCGCAGTGGCAGCTGCAGAGAAGGCTCTCATGGCCTCTCGTGACATAGTGGGTTATGCTCCACTAACTTTACTGGTTCCACATTCGGTTTCGTTGATTCTCCTCGAACAGGAATCGTCTCACCTTTCCGCAGCACGTTACCTGCGTTGGCACACGTGTTTCTTTGACATGCTGAATGTCACGGTTAAACGCTACAATGTTTTTAACCCTAAATTTCTTTTTCCAGAACCTGAGGATGGCGGAACTGTTTTGCAGAACTCCAAGTTCTGTGAACTCCTCGTCTGAACCTCTCTGATATTCATTTGTCTAACCTTGATTTCATTCTCTAGGTGGATGAGTCCAAATCACGTGATCTGTCTATGGGAGCTGATCATATTGGTTTTGATGTTAATTCAGATTGGGCCACTTTTGTATATGATTCTCTTCCTCATCATTTCTCTGCATAGGCAGCTGACTTGGTCGTTTTAGATTTCTCAGATCTTATGGGAGGTCTTGTCTCCCTAAATGTTTTTTCTTCTCAATGTGTTGGGTTTGTCGCATGGTTAGATCACCTTGCGACAAAGGGATGGAATGGTTGTCTAATAGATAACAAATTGATTCATTTAAGATTTTCTCGACAGGTTCCACTGTTTGAACATATGCTGAAGATAAAAGTACTGTTAAGTATAGCAGACATATGGTCTGAGTGAGTCAAGTTCCTCTTGGCTCTAACTCTACTGCTTAGATTGTCAGGAGACCTGCAAGATTTTAATAGATGAATTAAGTCAAACAGAGCAATGGACAGTTTTGTTTTTCAATCCAGTTGTGTCCTTTTGCCTTACAACATTGTATAAAAAACCACTGCCACTGCAAGACTAACGATCATCCCTGATAACAAAAGGTTTGTTGTTATGTAGATTGGCTAAGTGTTGTAAAGACACAGCTCTCCCCCAAGGCTCAGCTCACTGCTTCGATGCACATCAGGATGAGAGGACAAACACGCAGCAACTTGGGTCCATTCAAAATCCTTTTTGCACTCCACATTGGTGTGGGAAGTCCGAGGGAACGTCCTCCCTCAACAACAATACATGAAATGCAATGTTGACCTACTGCATTAATATCTCTATCCAGTGTCAGAAAACAGATAGCACCAGCTCTTGTTGGTGACCCACACAGCAGCTAAGATGGCAGAACGAGCCACCTGGGAACGAGCGACCCACTGCAAACACGTCCCAGCTCCAGCTGAACCGACCGACACCGAGTGACGGACTGGTACGGTTCTGTGTCACCAACTCAACTGCCAAGGACGGGTCCAGAAGCAGACCAGGGCTGGTCAGCGCACCAGGTTCAAGACCGCACTAATTCACGATGGTCTTGCCTGTGGTATCCGTGAGGCTGCCAAGGTCCTGGACAAGCGGCAAGCCCCACACCGTGCCCTGCAAGGTGACTGGCCGCTGTGGCTCCGTGCTGGTGCATCTCATCCCTGCACTCCGTGGTGCTGGCATCGTGTCCGTACCGTGACCAAGAAGCTACAAGTAGCTGAGTAGCTGCACTTCCGAAGGAAGCCACAGGTCCTGCGCTCCAGCATAGAGTTCCTGTGCAGCGAGGTGATGCACTTCCTGGGTGTCCCCACCACCAGAGCTGCCTCTGTAGTGACCTCCGACAACTCTGGCCGATACTCCTAACAGGCACAGTAAGCTATCTGCAGGTGGAACCTGATGAAGCTAGTGGAGGCTTTTGCTCCAGAGCTGCCACCGGACCGGTCTGAGTCTGATATGGACGAGTACATGGATCTGTATAAACGGCTTCTACTTGGACAACATGATGAAGTTAAACATAACTGTTCACACAAACCAGTTGGTTGACTGTTTCATCATCTCATCATCATGCCTGAAATGAATCGACCGTGAAATCCTTTCCGTCTCTTTTGTGGCACACGGCTGAGTATATGTTTAATGTTTATTGTAGCATGTGCCGTAGTTTTGCCTTTTGTTTTTGTACAGTTCCCACATACAACCAGACTTCTCAACTCGACTGACCGACCTGTTGAACAAAACAACTACATCACTAACTCCACCACACGATACTCTGACTAGAACTTAGGAATGACCTCGATAATGACACCACCGAAAGCAGTATAATAACAAGAACCAACCAAACATAACCGTACGCCCCAGTAGTCTTGCTTATGTTAAGGGATGCTAAGATATCTGACAGTGGTTATTATATTGTGTATGCTGATGTAGAGGACAACGATCCATGCGGCGCGTTTTACATTGATGTAGTGGAAACGGGTAAAACTCAGCTGATCGCACAGACACAGATAGTCCAACAACTTAAACACATCGCTTCATGGGTGCAATGAAGGGTCCCTAAGCACCAACGTTTGGATGGCGACAATAAGTAAATTCACTAAAGACGCCGGCTATAATGAATCGTGTTTTGTTTGTTCCCTTTTCCCACACTAGCATAAACAGACGACTCCTGTCAAACCTAAGTCACAGCGACACAGGCACTCTGTGCCTTCACAGACCTTATTATGACAGATAACACTAAGACAGACTAAAAGGAGGTATTTATGGACAACCACTGGGTGTGTAGTAACCCATAATGCGACATGTAGTCACGCTCCGTTCAATACTAGCGAATGTCTAGTGTCACTGAAACCAGGTATAGCCAATGCAAGTTTACTTAACTCCACATATAAATACTTAGTTCACTGGCCAGCTGATTAAGGTACAGGGAGTCTCACATGGCATGTTTGGCTGTGTGGAGATCACTGGTTCCAGATGCTAACTCCAGCATGGGCGGGAACCTGTGCTCTGGTTTACCTATCACCCTCATTCTACTGTGTGTTTGTGTTTGTACATGCTGTATTATTCCCTTGGTGAAACGTTGCGTATTACAGCTCATTTCCATACAGATGGTGCAATACACACAACTTTCAGACTCAAGTGACATACGACTCGACACGACTGATTTATGTCCTAGTCCAGATTACTACGACGACTCTAAGGACATTGACGAGGTCTCATCCTCTGACGACGAATCTCCTGTGTAAAACAAAAAGGGTTTTATGTATGCTTGCTACGCACCAAGAAATACCTCTCTTTGAAATTGTTTTTTTTTATTTTTTACGTGTTGTCTAGTAATGTAGTGTTTTAAACCATGAATGAATTTGTACCTTATAGGATTCCGTAATATGATGTACAAGCTATATTTTTGCATACTGTGTGATTATGATGTAATCAAAAGAGTGGAATGTAATGGTAAAATATAGTGTTGTCTTGTTGGAGGACGAGGGCCCAAATTGAACCTTAAATGACCCTCAGAGATGAAGACCAAATTGATGGGGGCTGGGATCAAGGGTCTGTTGATTGTCCTTCATTTGAATATGGGGGGTCGTAAAAGAGGCTGATTTCCCAGTTCAAGGGAAATGTTTTCCTGCTCTGGCCACGGGAAGTGATGAAGTGTTTACGATGAAGTGTTTACGTTTCTCGAGAAGACTAGGAATTTTGGGTCGTTGATGGGGGTTTGGGGGCGGAGACCTGATTGTGTTAAAAGGGGCCTGATGACGGTGCTTTTTTGAATCTTGTGTCACAGGCTGCTATGACCGGTGACAGACTTTTCCTTCCTGCAGGAATAAACGGACTTAAGACAACTTTGATTAAGAGAGACATCATTCCTTCTTAACAGATCTACTAGGAAAAACTTCCATTACAATTTACATGGCCATTAAAGCTGATTCTGATTCTGATTCTGATGTTGGCTTGGACACAACAAAAGCTTGTCATAAAAAGGGGAGGCATATAATTCAATTCACAAGTGTTTTACCAGGCAGGCAGGGAGGGGGTAATCGAAGATACAATTGAGTTGCATTATAAGAAGTGTAGGATCCAATGTTTTTGTAGCTTGAACTATGGTTGAGTAAGGTTATCTCTGCTGAAAGCTTCTGCTACATTGATTTTGGCCTATTTTCTCATATATATTTTGCTAGTTTCCTAACATTATGAAATTGCAATACTATCATCCTATTTCTATTGTATTATAATTTATGTAAAAAAGCAATACAAATTGAAAATGTTCAGATACTGTTGCAAAAGCATTGTCAAAAGCTACCAAGCCTTGCATCATTTACTTGTGAAAACACAGCAATGACTAACCCAATCCTAAACCTCCCAGCAGCCAAATCCCTGGTCCTCTTGAACAGGCATCTCATCCTCCATAAACATCACTACCAAGAGGCATAGCAATTGATGAAATAAACCTAATAGAACCATTCTTTGCAATTTCAACTTGTAGAAAAGAAGCTAAACAGCAACAACAACAATTGTGTCAGGTAATTCCCATTGTCAACAGCAGACAGCTCAATCATTATTATTGATTGAGAGGAAACCAGCCCTCACCGGAGACAGAGAGAGGAGAGGGGGAGAGTGAGAGACAGATAGAAAATGGGGGCACTGGATGAACAACAGCAGCAAAGGGTGATGGTGGAGAGGCAGCGATGACAGTTGAAAAAGAGTGAGGACGACGGGTCGAGGGAGAAAACTCAAGAGAGATAGACAGGTATATAGTACATAAATAAATGGGGTTCATCCGTCTTATTTCATTTTGTTAAGCCCTTATAGAGCTCGATTAATAACAGAAAGTAGTAAGAAAGAAGGAAAAGTCAAAGAAAGGGGAGAGAAAGAGAGTAACAAAGAATGTTTATCAGCTCCTCTGGCTGATGCTGGGATCAAGGCTGCATGTTCTCTACATTATTTAACAACTCCATTTGTTACACAGCAGCGGTGTGTGTGTGTGTGTGTGTGTGTGTGTGTGTGTGTGTGTGTGTGTGTGTGTGTGTGTGTGTGTGAGAGAGAGAGAGAGAGAGAGAGAGAGAGAGAGAGAGAGAGAGAGAGAGATGGAGTGTTAAACAGATAGAGCAAACTGAAGAACTGAAATACCTCTGAAAGTTGTTGTGAAGGTTAAAATTAATTTCAATGACTAAACCTAAAGTACATTTAATGAATTCAGTGATCTCAGTGTGTTACCTAAACTCTGGAAGATTATCTTTTATATATGTTCTGTCCAGTGGCGGGCCGTGGATTGAGCATGTACGCCTGCTATAACAGCTGACGGCGCACCAAAAAAATACAAAATTATAAAAACATTTAAATTTAAATTTAAACTTTCTGTTTAGGCCAGCAGAGAAGGCTTAGCAGGCCCTGACGGCTCGCCACTGGTTCTGTCATTGGATCATACAGGTTAAGGGTGGTGTAGGTTGCTAAGAAAGAAGAGGGTAAAATGATGTTGAAACAAAAAAGTTGTAAACCAAATCTGAACAAAGTATGTTCTAAAGTATTTGCTGAGTATATGACAATACTGTTGGCATGCTGAGATCCAGTTTACTTAATACTGTGATTTCCGTACGGCCCTTGGTTTTAAATATTGTGCCATCATAACTAGGGTTGGGTACCGAAAACCTTTAGACCTTTAGAACTGGCACCGGTGCCAATACGACCGGTACCTACTGGACCGAAACGCAACGCAGATTTCGGTGCTTCCTTTCGGTGTCTGAGCCAAAACTCACTTCTTTAATTTTCACACTACTCTGATGAGTCCGTCCTGGCAGCAGGTTGTATAGCTACAGTAGCTAGCTAGCCATCAACCTTTTAACTAGGGTGACCAGACGTCCTCTTTTTCCCGGACATGTCCTCTTTTCGAGACCTAAAAAAAGCGTCCGGCAGGGATTCCAAAAACGTCCGGGATTTTGCTACGTGCGGGAAAATAGTTATTACCCCCTTACAAGTTTTGGAAATGGTATCTCCCTCACGTTCCACCTTCTTGCGCAAGCTCTGACTGTAGAGAGAACTGTCATTGGTCGACCGATCTCAACGTAAATGTAAGTTCACGGCATGCTACGCACTTCATGCTACACACTTCTCAGTTGATATTAATGATGATGTGTAGTCCAGTAAAGCAGCAGAGTTTGTAGAATCCAACAGTTTCTGAGTGGAGTTCGGTTGCACACGTTCCCTATCAGGCCACCTGATGCTTTTTTTCTTTTTTTTCTTTTTTTCTATATTGTTTATAGTTTTGTATTTATTTATTTATAGTATACTTTAAACGGTTAATATATTGTTCAATATTGTAACGTAGGGTGACCAGACGTCCTCTTTTTCCCGGACATGTCCTCTTTTCGAGAAAAGCGTCCGGCAAAGATTCC
>JBAMJR010000151.1:6825000-6977500 GCA_038501785.1 Myoxocephalus aenaeus
AGACACAGTGGGTAAAAAAAAAATGAGTGAGAGAGGAAGCATCTTGCTCATTCAGAAAGGAGGACTGAGTCATAAAGTTTACTCGGCCACATCCCAACAGGGAAGAGCTAACTGCAAGCGCAGCTGCCATAGAGCCGAAGGGACCTCAATGATGTGTCAACAGACACTGCTCAAATACAGGTGTCGCCTCTGTTATGTCTCCCAGATCATCTTCTTCCACTATTGACTGAAAGTGTACAGTGAACCTAAACGTCTGGTGAACTTAAACAAGGAAAAATCCCAGTTCAGCTCAAACTAGTGAAGGTTGTGCCCCATAAGCTTGATTTGAGCTTGGTCAGAATTGTATGGATCAGTTCCAAATCCCATAAAACTCTTTGACGGGAGCAACATAAGTAATCACATATCCTTGCTGTCCTAATTATATTGTTGTCCAATCATAAACATTTTCTTACAGTACATTGGGCCCCTGTATTCATAGCAAAATGTAGTTTAACCTACGGAACTTCATACATCAATAACCCTATAAAACAAGCCCACACTCCTCAATATCATCCTATATGCACTGATCTTACTTGTATCCCTCCCGGCAGTGATTCTGGTACTAAACTCAAATTTATCGATACAGAGTATATATCTGATACCAGTGCCCTCTTTTTCTTTTCACTTTAAAACCTGTATACTTCTCTGAATGGACATTACTGGGATCATTCTTTCTTTTTGTCAGGTGATGCTGTAATTAAACATCTTTTCTTAAAGAACAACTTAACACCCCTGTTCATCTTCCTTCATACATTATTTGATATTACTACTACATTTTAGCTACAGATGCATGCTATTTGGATCTTTCAAATCGGTGTGAAACCTTGTATTATGCCCTGAGATCAGCACATTCTTGATGAAGCGAATAATCCTCTGGTTACCGTGTGGATAGGCTTGCTGCTGACATTCAGCAGAAAATGAGCTGAATGTTCACTCAGAGGCTCTCATTTATCAATACTCCCCTCAGTACTAAAATGTTAAAATGCTGTACCCACATTTATTCAATAAAAAAAAAATGCACCCAAGCCTCTCATTTAAAAGCTTGCGTTTAATTTATATTTATCATATTTTGCAATGCATTCATTCCTGTTACTATTTTCACAAATGTGTATGGCTTAATAAATAATAATTCATTCAAGTGGGGAAACTCTCTCATTGCTCACATCCTGAGACTCAGGCGTTGGCAGGGTCACTAACGGGGAAGATGCTCGCCAACAGAGTGTTTGAGTTACTTTTCTAACCTTGCCACCACTTTGCTGTTTTAAAACTTTAATTCATTTGCCTGTTAATATTCTGCCGCCACCTAGGGCTCAGCAATAATTCAATATGATAATTAATCATCTTTCAATGGAATCATATTGTGATGAAATCATATATCGAGAATGACGTAGTCTACATTGATACGTTCTTAATTAAATGAGAAATTACTCAGTACTTCATTTTTTCATTTTTAAAGTATTTAATTCACAAGCGGATCCAAAGTTATGTGGTTAATTCATGTACCGGTAGTGTATTTGTTTAATGAATTACCAGAAAACTGCTGGTATATGTATATTGCTATTGTAATATGAAATTACCGATATCGTGATAAAATATGTGGCTATGTCCCAGTTCTACATTCACTGAGGAACAGAAAAGAGATTTTGGATATGCCAACTTTGACATTGTTGTAAATATTAGGTGGGAATAATTCTAGGGGCTCAAACATAAATCTAAATGTGATGGCTTTCTCTGGCTCTTTGGCATTTCAACTGTCACTGTGGAGAATTTCCTGTGAAAAATTAATCAAATTACAACCAGCGTTTCAAGCCTAATTCTACTGGAATTCCCTTCATTCCTAACAGTCACCCAAGTATAAAACCCTGCCCTGTTCTATCTCAGTTGCAGTGGAGGCCTTCCTCTTGGGGAAAGAAGCAGTAGAGGAAATGTCTTGGAGATGAGAGAGAAATGCAGTGAATATGTAAGCATATAATTCTATTTTTTTTCTTCTTCTTAGAGAAAGACAAAGCAGACCTGACAATGCTGTCGGCACGTGGTGGAAATTAACCCTCAAGAGGCAAGCGCTGGAGGCTGATTTCAAACCAGAGGTTGAGGTCTTTCAACATCAAGCAAACAGTTCTCAACTGCCAACAGTTGACCGAGTCATACCTTTAGGCCAAATTATGCAATATATATATATATATATATATATATATATATATATATATATATATATATATATATATCAGCTGCTTAGTATGGCTGCAAGTGTGCTTCTTTAAGAAGCACAAGCTCTTAGGTGTCATCCTCTGGTCTGTTTTACGCATACTTTTCTATATAACGACAGACATATTCATAAAATATTATTCTGCTGGTTTAAGAGTACAAGTACTTCACTGCTATTTCGTCATTTTTATGATTGTCTTTGTTGGGAAGGAAAGTAATTGCCAAGCCATTACCTGGAAGGGTCCACTGGGGCTGATGTCGAGGAATGCTTTCCTCCAGTCCGGGCCCTGATAACCAGACTTCGACCATGCTACCGAGTCCACAGAGGCAATGCTCCGCACTCTAAGAAGCACATTGAGAGTGCCTGTAAAAACACACACACACACACACACACACACACACACACACACACACACAGAGAGAGAGAGAGAGAGAGCAGATCATTAGAAACGGTGGGTGAACTGTCAATGAGCAAAGATTGAACACTGGGTTGGGTATGGCTGGGAACACGACTTGTATCGCACTGAACAAATAGGCTGTGATCTGAGTTGTGTCTGATCAGTTCAAATGCCGCAATCCGAACAGCAAATGGACCAACAATCATGTGTGCCCACCTCTTTATCAGCTGGATTAAGATAAGTGACCACCTAAAGATAGCTTCCACCGTACCTACAATTAATGTAACTGATCATTTACCGTCACGAGAGCAATGGAAGGTAGTTGGTTGTCACCACTGCTTTCATCCCAGATAAACTGATTCATGTCCTACAGCCCTGCAAGCTCTGTTCTGTCATCGTCATTTGCATAAATTCAACCAACGTCACCAAATATCTAGCTGCTGTCAAGTTGTCACCATTAAACGACAGAAAACAAATTGAGGATTTATTTTCCACAAAATCTAGGAGACAAACTCTAAGCAACAAAACACAGCTATACTTATGTTTGAGCTCCATATATTTCAACTTACTTCTATAATCAAAAACATGGCTGTGCTGTGGACCACACCTAATTTATATAGGAAGTGTAAACACATGTGCTGCAAAGTGCATACTAGGGGGAAGCTCGAATGTCAGGTGTATGTGGATGACATTTAGGCGAAAATGAAATGTGTGAGGCTCCTTGGATGAGTGGTGATATGTCTTGAAATCTACATCGACAGTCTAGTGGAAAGTTTTATTTTGAACAATGGAGCAAAAGGACAGCAGCGAAGAGGGAGGCAGATAGAAAGTCATACAGAGGTAATGATGGAGAGAGGTTGCAGGAAAATAATGTTTCCTTTAATCTAAATTATTTACATAGCTGCCTCAGGATGTTTGGTTTAAATACAAAAATTATACAACATTTTTTTTTTTTAAAGTACTGTGGAAACAAATCAATTGTCCTAAATCCTGAAAAATAAGCTGGAGAAAATGACATAATTAGAGCCATAAGGAAGTGATCCAAGTAGTCACTTTCTCTCTCTCTCTCTCTCTCTCTCTCTCTCTCTCTCTCTCTCTCTCTCTCTCTCTCTCTCTCTCTCTCTCTCTGGTCTCTAAGGTGTGAGAGAGCCATTTATCTTCTTAACGATCCTCAGCCAACCCCTAATTGGAACATTAACCAACCACCAGTCTCTTAAACAAATACGCAGGCAGGGGGCACGATGTCCGTATGTTATGTACTGTGTGTGTGTGCGTGTAGATGTATCCTTGCGTATGAAATGTTGGTCATTCTGTGTGTGTGTGTGTTTTTTTTGAGCTCACATTCTTCAAACTTTGAAATAAGCAGCAGGCTGGCACTAATTAACTTCCTGCTCTGTCCTTTAAAAGGTGTGGGGTCAAACAGGGAAGTTATATAACATGTAGGTGAAAGAAGCAGTGTGAAGCAAACTGTTGATTCAGTTATGAACATCTTAATTAGCGTTTGACTATTTATATATTCACAAATAAAAAGTTTGATATTTCTGATTTCCAATGTACATGCACACTGGTTTATTGAAACATCAAATACATGTATCAATTGAAATATGTGCAGCTAAATGTATCAATTGAAAGATGTGCTTGGATCTAAATCAGATTTGTCAAAACCAATGGATTTCAGGTTACTTTTTCTATTGCTATCGACACTGGGTTGTAGGTCTGCTGAATAGCATTTTGGGCTCTTGTATATCACTATGAGGTTGCCAACCAACAAAGCCTCCAGGAAGTCAGTCTGCCTGGCCAAGAAATAGTCCTGCACATATTTTCTTGTAAAACCAGATATCATTAGTTAATTATTGTTAATTACAGGTTCTGGTCTGTGGATTTTGTTACAAACGCAGGTACACTGTTTCTCATTATTTCCAGTCTGTATGCTGAGCTATGTGAACTGGCTGCAGAGTTCTTATTGAACAGATATATGAGATTTGTATTGATCTCATCTAACTCTCCGCAAGAAGCAAATACACGTATTTTTCCAAAATGTCAGACCATGGCTTTAACAGCAGGATTATTTTGTAAGATTGTCCACTTTTTGGGTGATGCAGGTACAAATAAAATAATGCTTGTGGTAAAAAATGATTTACTAATATTGCTGCTGGAATAGCCACATAAAAGCGTCACATGCAACTAACTGTTCATCACATTCAATTTGAAAGGACACTGTAGTTATATAATGGAGAGAAACATTGGCTAATGCTGGTGTAGCCTACTTTCACCTGTTCAGCCCACTCTCTCATTCTATCTCCACATATCTGAGCCTTGTTGTCTCTTTCCTCACTCACCACCCATTTTCTCTCTCTTCTCCTATCTATGTTGCACCCTCACCACCTACACACACACACACACACACACACACACACACACACACACACACACACACACACACACACACACACACACACACACACACACACACACACACACACACACTTAGCAGAGGGAAGAGGACTCTGATAAGCAGTCTATTGATTGGAGGTAAAGCTGAGTGTGTTGGTAGGAGTGACAGAGAGGCAGAGGAGAAGGCACAGCTTTATCAAGGCTACTTGTCTGTAGAATTGTGAGTGGGGAGGACAGGGAAGATACTAAGCTACACAAACAGACACTCACGCACACACATTGCTATACTTTAACTCAAACTAGTCATGTCTTTCTTCCTTTAATAATCAGAAGTAGGCCCACATTGGATCTCTCCTTCCTCTATCTCTCATTTGCGCCTACATAGGGGTCAAGTCCTCTTTGTCTCTGCTTCTAGTGCGGGTTCGCCTCAGAGCCAAAACTATACCAAACTGTGCTCTCTGGTCCATGTTCTGGCTTCTGCCACCAAACACCAACAACCAAACACATGTTATTCAAAGTCCTTAGTAAATAACACATTTAGGAGCATGAAAATACACATCTAGAGTTACTTAAGTCCTGTTCCTGACCTTGCAACAAAGTGATCGGAATGTTTTCCCGAAAAGAATTGAAGGAAGAGATAATAACAACCTAAAAAGAGAGTAGGAAGACACTTCTCAAAGAGTAGGTAGGATCAACAAAACTAACTGGTCACATAAGGACAACATTCCTCTTCCACACAGACCTGTAAATACCCATATCCATTTTTATATATATATATATATATATATATATATATATATATATATATATACACACAGTAAATAGATATTATAGTCTGTTCCAACACTCTGAACTCAAAATAATCCAGTCATTCCAAGTAAGCTTGCCAGTGGCACTCTGCAAACCTGAGCTCGTCTAAAACACTACCCAATGCCAAGCAAAACTAATTAAATGTTGTTTATTGTTGCTGCCAGCAAACCCAAAGAGAAACACATTAAGGTGAACAACACAGCACATCACATGGGAAGGTCTTTATTTGCACACCTAAAATCCAAACTAGTTGAAGAGCTTAGTGCTTCTTTCCTCAGTTTGCAAAAATCCTCAAAAGATACTTTAATGTTTCATATTCACATAACCTCATGATTATAAAACAGCTAGCGGACTGTATATGTGGGTCGGAAAAGAGCAACATTTCAACAGCATTTCTAAAAAGTTCTTTGTGTCAAAGTATCTAAATGCTTTCAGCATATAAAGCCCCTTTAACACTTTACAGTACTTTAACACTATACGGTTGAGTACATTGAAACTAGCTAGAGTGCTTCAGCATAAAGCACTACTACCTCTTGCATCCTCTCACTACTTCTGAACATTAACAAGTTGATGGCCTCTCTTGCAGCTCTCTGTTCTAGTCATTTTTTTCAACCTCCTTTCTTCTTCCTCTCGTCATAATGTTTGCTTGCACTTCCTTTCAGTCCATCTCTTTTTCCTACTATTCTCTTTGCTCTCTCTCTATTCATTAAGCCTCCCTTTTTCTTTCCAAGGCTGGCCCATTCTCCCCTCACCCTCCCTGTTTCATCTCAGCTCTCACTGACCCCCTCTGCTTTATCCTTATCTCGTCTCTTTTCGTCATTAAGAGCAACATTGTGTCTCCCTTGCAGGAGTGTGAGCTCTGCCAAGGTAAAGCAATTAAAGTGACAACAGATTGGAACAGACTGGGAGAACATCAGAGTAAATTGAGGGAGGGCTTGTAGCAGAGCTGGGCGTGACTGGTAGCAGAATGTGCTAATCGTAAGCAAGCACTGTGTGACTGATGTATTCTCTCATTGTTTTGCTATGAAACAACTGCGAGACTGACTTCACTGAGACTTGTGCAAAATACGGTATACCAAAGGTTACATAGCCATCCATCCATCCATTATCTGTCACCGCTTATCCTAGCTGACGTTGGACTAAGGCAGGGTACACCATGGATAGGTCGCCAGGCTATCACAGGGCTGACACATAGAGTCAGACAACCATTCACACTCACACCTACAGGGAATTTAGACTCATCAATTAAGCTAAGCCTCATGTTTGTGGACTGTTGGAAAAATGGACAACCTGAAACGGAAAGAACTCAGCTAGAACCTGCAAACTCAACACTGAAGGCCAGGATTGAACCCAAGCCCTTCTTGCAGCAGTGAGGGGTGCCACTAACGTAGTGGTTAGTACCGCCATCCTATGCCATACATACACAGTAGAGCCATACAGCCTCCATTCAACAGGAAAAATCAGTTGTTAGAATCTATCATCTAGGGACCTATGCTATATATACTATATATATGTAAATATAATGGTAATTCATCTAGTAGTTGTCCAGATATGTGTGTGTGGATAAAATGTGTGTGTGCCTTCATGCATTTGTAACTTTTACTATGTGTATACAGTATGCATGTGTGTGTGTGTGTTAAGGTTTGTGTGCAGGTGTGTGGACAAGATGTATGCATTCTAGTTGTGTGATAGAGCATATTATGATGAACAGCTCCCCCAAATGACTGATTGTGTCGTGCCACTGCCATAAATCACACACCCACTGCCCCCTTCAGCCACCTCCAAACACACACTAAGGCACAAGGAGAAACATACAAACGAACTTTGATAACACCCCACCTTCTCTGTCTGTCTCTCTCTCTCTCTGACTCTCTCACACACACACACACAGACACACACACACACACACACACACACACACACACACACACACACACACACACACACACACACACACACACACACACACACACACAATGTTGTGTCTGACAAGCTCTACAGGCGAGGGTCAAACACAGAGTTCAGCTTTTGAAAGAAGCCCAGCAACATGAGAATCCCGACAGTATCGAGTGCAAGCATGCTCTCTACTGTATATCCATGTGTGTCATTTTGTTTCTATGGACTCATTAGAGAGATGAAATTGTTTCTCTATGAGTATTATTCTCTGCTGAAGTACTCACCAATATGTTTGCCTTTCATGTGGTAGTAGAAAGAGACACAATATGGGACTCTGCCGGAGCCCTTGGGGCCCCTCACTGAGGTCACATTAAAAAGTGGAGAAAGCAGACGCGACTTGTCCCCCTGAACACGCGGCCGCGATGCTTCAATGTACATGTAGTATCCTGAAACAACAACAACACTCTATTGTCATGAATGCACACACCAAACAATTGATTATGATGTTGTGCAAATGTGTATTCTACAGCATACACTGCAATGCTATGACTACCATACACAGAACTGAACATGGACATAAAATGATTCCTCAGGATTTCCTCACCTTCCTTGGTTCCACTGCGGTCAGTCTCGGGGCCGGTGTTGGCAGATCGCTTGGGATTCTGCGTCAGGTGATTCTGTCTCGTCCAATCAAAGATATCACTCCGGTCTTGAGAGAAACCACAAATCCTGTCATCCTCAAAACCACACACATGGTCTAGAATGTGTGTGAGGAGAAGAAAAAAAAGAGAGGACAAGAGAAATGTCAGGCACCTGACGTTACAAACTACAGGTGACTATTTTTTTTACCCCCTTTTACTGGAAAATTAATGGCGACAATATAGCTGTATAACAGCCTCTGCAATATGCACTTCAAATGTGAAGATCAGACAGCCGGGCAATTACTGACAAAGTGATAGGCACAATGTAGGAGGCAGAGTGTATAATCTGAAACTTTAAGTGGATTTAACATACAGTATTATGCATATTCTTACCCATGACTCCCACATGCAGAACATTTTAAGGGTAACAATGATTAGGTCAGGCTGTGTCAAATGGAGAAAAGAGAACAAAGTATATACAAAAACACCTTTCACCAAAGGTTTCGCTGTTACAAGATTTCTGAAAAAGCAAGGCTCAATGCCTGGATATATTTTGGTGAACAGAAATACACAGTGGAGCACAAGTATCAGGCGAATAGCTGCAAACCTACTGAACCCTGGTTTACACTATAGGTTGTTTCTTAGCCTTTTTTGACACTTTTCCGGAAGTAAGAAAAATACTACTACTACCGCTGATAAAGAGTACATAACAGTTTTACAACTTCTACAAATAGGGACATTAGGGCTTACATGGGTATGTATGGGAGGTGTATGAATCTTGTATGGTGTATCTCTTTTCAAGAAGCATTTGTGAGAAACCCATCAAAAGTGAGACATCTGAAGTCTGAGAATTTTTTTTCCTGAATGAACCTCTTCACAATGAGAGAGCTGAAACATATCTTTACAGTTGTAGAGGGAGGTGTCTCAACTACCTGTTGAATATTTGTGCATTATTCTCACAACAAAGCTTTGGTTAAATGCAGCCTCACACGACAAAACATTTTTCCCTATCCATATCAAGTCCAATTTTTGCTGTTTGATATTGCCACACACATTGCTTCTTAGGAAAGACATCTGAATTGGCATTATATTTGATGTCGACATGTCTGGTTAAGCTAGATAGAAGGGCTTTTCTCTATGCTGCCGTCCCCTTCATTAGCCCATCAGGAGGACTCCGTCATTATCAGAGGCTCACCAAACAGAGGAAAACTTGAGTCAAGCTAATACAGCCACAGCTATCGAAAGCCATTCAAGCTGACAGATTCTGTGAAAGCTTCCTGGACAGTCACACACTCCGCTGCAGATGCATATGGCTCACGCTACCCATGAGGATGTCGTGTGTGTGCTTCGTTGTTTCAGGGAGCTAATCTATTACTATTCACACCCTGCTCCACTGCATGCGCTCCTTTCAATTTGCACTGTTGTTCTCGCAGTCTGTTCCAATCTGGTGTTGTTTTAATTGCCTCACCCTGGCGGAGCCAACTGCCACTCCTGCCAGAAAAATGCAGCGTGTCTCTTAATGAAGAAAATAGACAAGATGCAATTGACTGAGAAAGAGAGGAAGGGAGAGAGCAGGAGTTAGTACAAGAGAGTGAGACAAAGAGATGGGGGGCTAATGGAGAGAAAAAGGAGGGACACATTTAAGGTGATATATTGATGGTAAAAAAGTATTAATATAGTGTCCTCAAGTGACTTTCAAATATTTGCCCATAAACCTTAAAACCAATCCCATTTGATGAACCAGTTTCATATCCTCAAATCATGGGCACTCTTTGATGCAATTTAAAATGTCATTTTCCAGCCTTCACTTGCATTCTCTCATCCTACTGCAACCCCTCTCTCATTCCGAGCAATAAGATTTAATCAAGGCCAAGGCTGGTTCACAACAAACTTTGCCTTGACAAGCTTTGTGCTGACATGGCTTGCAGTGTACAAGCTGCAATTAGCTTGCATCAAAATTCAACGGGCCTTCCAACCTCCAGCACCCTGTCATCAATATCAGGTCACAACACTGTAAAATGTAGAAATGTTGAAGAGCAGAGGAAGGTAGTTAAAAGAGACGTCTCACCTGAAGGCCTTGGATATGTATAGGCTGTAAGACAACAATGTTGATACACTCAGATGTGCACAATCCACTTATACATCTTTTGTACAATGTTCTGAATATGTTTGATACATTTTAAATAAGACTCACGTTCTGAGTACTGTATGATGCGACTGACGTAGTCCCCAGTGCTGTAGGTGGTGATAGGGGCCAGTCGGACCTCGTAGGACAGAGGGATTTTCAGGTCTGATATGGCGTGGGATATCAGCACACCCTTCTCTGGCTCCTTGCCTTTGAGGTCGATCTGCTTCGACAGCACATTCTGATTGTTCTAGATTGGCACAGGTGAACACACACAAAAGCAGGGAACATGACATGTTCAATTGTATACTCACAAATATGCATACACTTACTAAAAAAATACACACAGTACACAACAAAAAGATGATCACTACCGGAAAAAGCAGAACATCTGCCAAGAGGGTACACATGGTGTTGTCATCTTTTCTCCTTTCTTTATATCATCCACAACCTCATCTTTATGCTCAGGTATTAAAACTCACTCTTAGTAACAGTGAGGCTGGACGTTTTTATGTTTTTGCTTTTATTTGAATGGCCAAGATCATATATATATATATATATATATATATATATATATATATATACATAATAGTTATTACCAATATGTTACACTAATTTACAGGCCTTGGCCACCGTCTGCTCAGATTTGATTAAAGCATGCCCTAAACCACTGATCACAGATATTTGTTTTGTGTTGTAGAAGCAACAATAATTGCTTTACACGCAGCCTATTAAGCACTATATCATCATATCCATTTACTTTTCAATATCTGTGCAAGTTTCCATTGTCAATGTAATTTATCTTTGGCATAGTTCTGGGCGTATAGCCAGTCAACCTCAAGACTGGGATTGTACCTTTCTTGGACTGCATGCATTTCCAATCTCATCTTTTATCCAAAGCTACACAGCTGTCAAAAGAATAATTTCCCCCCATCTCTTTTCAGGAAATACCTCAAAGGCAAGCATAGGCTATGTTAGTCTCAATACAAAGGTGCTGTCCATTCTTATTGTTCAGTGTTATTGTGCTCATAACACTGGACAAGTTGGTCCAGTGTCCATTGTACTAAGTAAATCGTGTTTGTAAGCCATTTACAACACAATGTATCATTGTCCAGCACTACCGCAACACAGACTCAAGTATTATTGTAATTGTAGAAATTAAAGACCCATTTATTTTACTGTACAACCCACTGAATTTGTGACAAGCAACTTTGAAATAAATGTAAATGCTGTGAATTATAGGAACTAATTTAAAATTAAATTGCTTATGATGTTAATCTAGTCCAATTATTCTTAAACGTTGTGTATGAACATCAGATTATTTCACAGAACAGACAGCTAGCTGACCATGATGAGATAGTTGCTGAATTTGACAAAAAGTGTATTTCATTAAAATTGCTTACTACACCTTTAAGTTTTTTTTTTTTTTTTATTAGAGCTATTGCTGTGTTATTCCACCCACGGAGAGAAGGATCCATTAGCTGTGTATCTGCCTCTGATCCCAGCTACTTAAAGACCTGACAGTGAGCTCAATCTAATGCATTAGGTCAGCCACTCCAGCATAACACCTTAGTACACCCACAGCATGCCATTATGCATGCAGCAGAAGTGTGTGTGTGTGTGTGTGTGTGTGTGTGTGTGTGTGTGTGTGGTAAATGTCTACAGCACAGTGAAAGTTGAATACAAAAGCTGATAGCCTCATGACATTAAAAAAAGTTCTAACAATTTGTCTGTTCCAATTTTGTAGGATAATTATTAAAGAAACTAACAAAAAGATGTATATAAGGCTCAAATGTTCATGCTTGATACTCATAGTCTGGCAGTCCCGTTAGTCATAGAGGAACCAATGCATCCCATCATTTCCCCTAGAATTGCTTCAGTACTGTATGCTCTCACATCACCTCGGTGAAATCTGCTTTTCTTTCTCTCTTGTGACACTCAAGTTGAGGTGTGCTATTCCCGTTGTATTTATACTAATTACCAGAAATTCACACTCAGCTAGACTGAGCTGATCATTTCTATTGACAAGACCATGGTAACTTCTGCCCGGGCTGCAAAGAATTTGGTATGACTCCAATTATTGTGCGAGTCCCATATGGCAGGCAGCCACAGCCTGATCCCTGTACGTTTTTGCTGGGCAACATACTTGGAATCAAATCTTTCCTTCCTTCACTTCCTATGCCACTAATCGCTGTTGCATCTTCTTTTCTCAGTGCCATTCTGTCTGTTTCCATTTTTCAGTTTCTCCAACTTTTCACCCTCTCTTGCGAGTCATGGAACATCCTTTTCACGGCTTGCACAACAGCAGGTACCTTTCAATGCAGGCAAAATGATCCTATCTGGAAAAGTTTGGTCAATCTAGCATTGCACCAACTGAATGATCACTCTGGTTAGGGTCAATAGGTAACTCTGAGTCCAGAGAGAAGAGACTCATTAAAGGACTTTGTGTCAGCGTGTTGTATAACAAGATACTGCATCTTTCAATGAAAAGGCAGCAAAGCGACCTTTTGGTTTAAGAGACCATCGCATCAAGAAAAGGTCACAGGTTTCGATTTCTCCAACAGCAATGTGTCTTGATGAGTAAAGTCCTGGACCCCTAACTGGTAAATTGTTAAAGGTCCTGATAATGTTTTCAGTTACATGTGTAGTATTCGTGGAAAATTGAGCTTTTGAACAAATAACAATTTGGGTGGAATAGTATTCACTCAAACTCGATTAGAGCTAGTTTACAGACTGTGCACACACACACAGAGACGCGTGCACACACACACACACACACACACACACACACACACACACACACACACACACACACACACACACACAGTTGTCTTATAGGCTATCCACCACACAAACACGCATGCGTGTGTGTAAAACATAGAAGAGTTGTAGAACATTTGTTTTATTTAAAAGCTCCCTGCTTTTCATTTTCATCTTAGTGTTTAGTTAATTTCGGGTTAATGAAATGAATGCTTCCAGTGTATCTGCATTGTAAGACATTAGCTCAGATATTTGCTCAGTGTTCACCTTAACTGACGACATAAACTTAGACACTATCATACGATGTATAATATTTTGCATGTATCGTGCCCTTTTAACACCCATTTACACTCACATTCATCCATATAAACATTTGCACACTACTTGTACAGAATATGCATAATTATGTGAAATATAGCAAAAAAGAAGAGCCATGCTCATGTAATATGTATTGAGTGTGTGTTAGCAGGGAGAGACAAGTTAATAATGCTGAGGAGCCAGAGCTTTAGATGTAAGCGCAGAATGAGAGAGAATGGGATTCTTCATGAGTGGACAGGGTCTGTGTACACACACACGCACGCACGCACGCGCACACACACACGCACACACACACACTCTGGTCGTGGTTACAGTGTGTGGTATATAATCGATCGACTGAAAGCATACACAAACACACACATACAGTTTGTGGACCCCAAAACACACTGGATAATTGAGGTGCTGAAGTGTGACTCAGAGGAATTCAGATGCTTCCACTGCCGGTAAAAGACTCCCTCCCTGCCTCACTAGGTCAGTGGACAAAATGTGTGTGTTTACAAGTGTGTTTGCGTGGGAAAGGCACAGGTGAGAAAGCTATTTAGTGTGTAGAGAAAGGACTAACAGAATGAGATAGTCAAAAGTGACCGGGGTGAGTGAGTGACATAATTTAAGAGGCAGAAAGGTGGTTGATAGACTGATATGGTAGTCCATATGCCTCTCTCGGCGTGCGTGTCTGTGCCACACACTTTCAATAATTTTGGTGTTTTCAGGTGTCTCCATCAGTCAACAAAGAGACACCAAAACAATGAATATGTGAAAGAGGGTGGGCGCAAAGGAGCAGCCGTGAGATAGAAACACAGAGTGAAGTGTGTGCGTGAAATCTGGACCGACAGCGTGTGAGCAGGCGGCCTCATAAAACACGTTCATTTTTCTATTATCCTCTATTAATGGACCTTTTATGACTGATCCACAATTCCCTGATATTGGGTGTGTGCATGTTAACAAGTCATGTGTGCACTGTGTCTGTAGGTACGAGTGTCTATGGTTGCATAAGCCTATGTGCTCTCTTTGTGAATAAACAAGTATATATGCATAGTGGGGGTGGTTATGTACATCAATTATTCATACATTTGATTTAATGTACAACTCTAATTCATCATGAACATTTTTTAATTTCTCATATATATGATAATGGGGATGTGTGTTTGCAGAGGAGTGTGTGTGACTGTGTCGCAGTACAGAAAGAACCTGGGCGTTCAGATCTGTAGCTAAGACCTGAAGCCAGGTCAGCTGCCTGCCACGCGACTTCAGTGATATACTAAATACACAACGCCATGGCTGCAGGCAGACGAGCGGTCGATACAGTGATGAGGTGGAAAGATTGAGAGACGGGAGGAGAAAGGTGTGCAAAAGCAATAAGGATGGCACAATACAGAAGAAGAAGAATACAAACTGCAGAAGCAATAAGAGATTTGGGATTAAAAGAAACACAAATGTATACTGTATGTATATTGTGGCATGGTAGTTCTCTGATATGAGTGTCTCTGCAGTATATAAGTACATCATGTGTATGCTATGGTACATGCTGTGTGTGTAATGTTTATAACCATTCATTTCAAATGCAGTATATTGTAGAGAATGAAAAGATTAGAAACCTCTAATGAGAAAATGTCAAAGCATTCACCAAAGCCACAATATAGGTATCAATTACTCAAAAAATTATGATGTAAAATCTTTTTTATACATACAATTGTTAAATAAATCCTGTAGGGGTCATTAAACAGACAGGCTCAGAAGGTACACAAGGTGAATTTTAGAGTCGATGAGTTTGCATGGAAAGTGAAAGGAAAGATGTGATTAGGTGCAAATTCGCCCAGTGAAGCTCGAAGGACGCATAGATTAAAACACAAAAACATATTGTGTTTAAGCCAGGGCTTTATTAATCTCCTTTATAACTCTAAAGAGGCATGAGGAAAAATAATAAATAAAAAGTCACAGGCTGAACTGACACACACAGATAAACACACGCTCAGACACAGTCCATTCTTTACTAGCCAGCGATCATTTGTACAGTTGGTATTCTGGCTGTTTGGGGGAGATCAACAAGGACTGCACAAACAGCCTGGCAGTCAAATCCGCACAGATGATGTGAGGCGACAATTCTGCCACGCACTCACACCTTCATAAAATTACATCAGATTTATTTTTGGCTACTGCACACTTTTTACTTTCAAGCTGCTGTCTTTTTTGTGTGTTTGAACTGATACACTTAAGGCTAACTGGTCCACTGTTTGATGTTGGTCTGATGTTAACATGTTTTCTATTCCAGACAGGTTATCTAAATTCCCTCTTCCCTATACACGACCTTCATTGTGTCTAGGGAAGGCTGTGTATAGGGTTGGGTAAAAGAGCCCAATCTGCATCTGCATTTTGAGCAGAATTTATAAATGCATATGCATGAGATAAGTGCACTGGATGAATAAATAAGGTGCAACTCTAAAGACAGATACCTTACTATCACAAGGCACCTATGGCATAGAAAGAAAAGGGTGTAAAATGACCAACAAAAGGCTGAGAAAATCTGTCTCTTTTGTTGCAAAAAGGTAAAATCAACACATGCTAATTATCTCATGAATCAAAGTTCTCGTTTGTAGCGGTAGAAGTTGGGGTGAAGAAAAGGGGTGTGAGGACAGCTTGATGAAACAAAGAGGGCCTGCCAACGTTGTTAATTCCTACACAGGGAAACCCCCTGCAGGGAGAACAAAACTAAATGAAGAAGTGTAAATGGGGATTTCACAGCCTGGCAATGAGTCATGGAGCAAATCATGTAGTCTGTCATGCACACACACACACACACACACACACACACACACACACACACACACACACACACACATAAATTAACATATGCTCTCCACATAGGTGAATACAAATGTATTAGAGACCATCATATATATATATATATATATATATATATATATATATATATATATATATATATTAGTGCTGTCAAACGATTAAAATATTTAATCGCGATTAATCGCATTTATGTCATAGTTAACTCGCGATTAATCGCAATTAATCGCAATTTTTCTTTTTTTCATTTTAATGCTCTTATCAACATGAAAAAGTGGATTGGCTTGCTTTATGCAAATGTTTTATTTTATTGAAAAACAACTGCCAAACAGGCGGTACAAAATAAAATTATTAAGTGCACATTTCAGGTAAACAAGGGTTTACAAAATAAAATTATAAAGTAAAGGTAAACGAGAGAGAGAGAGAGAGAGAGAGAGAGCTGTGAACATAGCAGTCAGGCTCTCGAAGGCAATTCGTAGGTCCTGTCGTTGGATGCGATGCGTATTATATCAGCTAGACCCTCGTCCTCCACAACGTTAACAGGCCTACACGCAGTAGCCACCCATTTAGCTATGGCTGCAATACGTTTGTTCTTCGTTGTGGTGTCCATGCGTTTCTGTGCGAAGTCATCCATTCTTGTCTGGCTACGATAGGGTGACCAGAAAAAGAGGACACTTCGTTCCGGGGGGGGGGGGGGGGGGAGGAGGACACTTCGTCGCGGGGGGGGGGGGGGGGGGGGGGGTAGCAGTAGTGTGTAGCATGCCGTGAACTTACATTTACGTTGAGATCGGTCGACCAATGACAGTTCTCTCTACAGTCAGAGCTTGCGCAAGAAGGTGGAACGTGAGGGAGATACCATTTCCAAAACTTGTAAGAGGGTAATAACTATTTTCCCGGACGTAGCAAAATCCCGGACGTACCATTTCCAAAACTTGTAAGGGGGGTAATAACTATTTTCCCGGACGTAGCAAAATCCCGGACGTTTTTGGAATCCCTGCCGGACGCTTTTTTTACGTCTCGAAAAGAGGCATGTCCGGGAAAAAGAGGACGTCTGGTCACCCTAGGCTACGACGAGGGGGCGCAGAGTTAGCATCAGCTGTGTGCTTGGCCATCACGTGGTATTTCAGACAGGATAGGCTACGATGATAGCTCAGTTCATAATGACAAATGGCACATACCACTTTGGTCTTGTCAAGGTTTACTTTCAAAAAGTTGTCAGATGGTTCATCTGACAACTTTTTGAAAGTAAACTTTCTATTCATTAGCGTCTTATCATTCATTTTGCCGTATCGCGCTCACCATTCATTCATTTCAAACCGTAACGTTAGCCTAGCTTCCAAGCCCAAACGGCGTGCCTAATGTTTTGCTTCCGGTTGAGCTACATCCGGCGTGGTGCTCGCGAGAAAAAAATGCGTTAACGCCGTTAATAAAATTGACGGCGTTAAAATTGGTTTGCGTTAACACCGTTAATAACGCGCTAATATGACAGCACTAATATATATATATATATATATATATATATATATATATATATACAGACTCAAAGCCCCATTAATATAAGGACATTAGAGACACACCCATTTACACTATGCAATAAAAAGCAAATTAACTCACTTTCTGCATTGAGCAAAAGCCATAGGCATGTACAATGAGGAGCACTGCTCTACATGAACTGATCTGTCTCCTTTATTCCCCTCTGTGTCTGCATGTCTCTCCCGAGACCCTCTACATCATTTCCTATGTGCTAAAAAGATGGCGTTGAGGCGTTAAGAGGATGCGCTGGAGAGGGTGTTGCAGAAATAGATGGGTTGTGAAATTGAGATTGTATTAAATTTGAATGTTCTCATACTCTATTTAATAGTCGAGAGGACCAGTGAGATTCACTGTTTTTCTTTAATTTGCATCTTATTTCTTAAGTCCTTGCTCTCACCTTTTGCTTTTCCTTTGGTTTTCATACTCCTTTTTTGTCTACATTTTAGCTGCTCTGTAATGCATTCATAAACACATGCAGGTAAAAAAAACCTTGAAATTAAATTAAAGTTTAACAACATTTAAGAAGTCCTAAACGGCCACTTATTGCATTTCATTATTTGAACACTGTCAGCATTACAACTCGCAGCGGCTATTTATCAGCGCTATTTCAGTCGCCATGGTTCACCCAACATTAAATGCCATTAAGTCTGCACTTATAACACAATTACTCAGTGCGGGAAAAACTGAAAGCAGCGAGGGGAAGCGAGAGAGAGAGACGAGCACAAATGGAATCAAGAAATACTTAGAGAGGGCAAAGAAAGACGAAAAAATGGGGGGGAGATGCTGTGTGTGAAAGATACTGGACAGAGAGCCGAGGCATGCAATCAAATGTGCATCTTAGGAAGGCCGGTGCTAATTTTCTGTCTCCCTGCAGTCTTACTTAATGAGGTAAGCAGCCAAGTCTTAAAGTAGGAGGGGAGTTAGCTATTCATCCGCACAAAAGCAAGCTGGCAGACCCTGCATTCCCTCTGTTTCAGTGTGTCACACACACACACACACACAACACACACACACACACACACACACACACACACACACACACACACACACACACACACACACACACACACACACACACACACACACCCCAGCCAGTTGTGTATAATCAACTATTATCCTTCCTGTCTTCTGACTCAAGGCCAGTAACTATGAATAGATGTTTAAAAAAAAAACAAGAGGGTGGCCTGAGGTTGCTCTCCTACTGTAGACAAAGGTTTCCAACTTCATTCAGGGGCGCACTGAAAGAGCTCCAAAACTGTTAATAGGGCGGGTTTGGTTGGAGAAAGCACTAAAGCCTTCAGTTTTCTGGAAGATAAAACCTCATCTGTCATAATATTGGTCATTACTGATAGTAGTAGTCTGTAGATTTTTAGACACTGTATTTATTTTTTAATGGAATAACCATCAGTGCATGGTATTTGTTACAAATGTACTCATAATATCCCCCAGAGCATATATTCTATCTCCAGATTGTTTGAGTGCAAGGTAAAGCCAGAATAATTTGTAAAAAGTCACCATCATATCCTATTAGACATTTGTGTGAAATTGTCATAATTAGCATGTACTCATGAGTTATGGCCAAAAACGGGTTTTGTGAGGTCAAACCTTTCAAAATCAGTTCATCCTTGAGTCCAAGTGGACAAAATAAAACATGAAAATACTCTTAACGGTCTCTGGACTGAATTCTGGGTAAAGTGAGAGATGTTGGCAGGTTGGCACATCATTGTCTGTGTGGCACTGAAAGCTAGAATCATGGAGTGAGAGAAAAGTAGTCATAAGAAAACAGTTAGAAATGAGGGTTAAGCATTGTAACCTTAGTTATGTGAACAAAGATGCAACCCCCTTTTTGGAGCTGACCACTCATATTTCTATCCACTTTGTTTAATTTAAAACATTTTGAGATGTGCATGCTGCAAGAGGACTTTGTTTACCGTGAAGAGCGGTCCTCTTTCAAATGCATGGGAACAAGAAATATGGGTAGGAATTGCACCAGAGAGATCTGTTTATCTAAAGAAACTGGGTTATTGTTTTAGTAAAAACAGGTAATGAACAAAAATGACGGACGAGCCACACAAATGGCGAGAGGAGAGGAGAGGAGAGGAGAGGAGAGGCTGTGACATTGTTGTAATTCAGTGCAGGTCTCCATTTACAGACTTCACACGTCCCATGTTTACTGAGCATACACACGTCTACCTGCCTGTTGAGATCAAGTACAGTACATGAAAGTGTGTATGCATATAAATGTGTGCAATGTGCATGTGCTGCTGGTGTGGAATGCATTCGTTCAAATAATTGTGCAGCATTAGCATACCTTTCGGACATTAACCCAGTAGCCTATGATACGATCCGTGGCCTCCGGATCTCTCTGTGTCCACTGCAGGTTGTAGGAATAGTTGTTTCCTTTTAGAATTCGCACTGGATTGGGTGTGTCAAAGTAGAACTCTGCATTGTAAGGTTGTGCTGTGAGATGGGGGAGGAGACAGAGAGCAAAATGTCACTGGTAAGTGATACCGAAGGAGAGATAACTGCCTGTGTTAAAAATTACTATAAGTTTGATACATGGATGAATAATAGATTGATATAGATGAATGCCTTTCCACAAATAGATTACAAAGCATAGTCTCCAGTTTGTTCTCTCACCAGAGACATTAAATGTGCATGTTGATGTCCCTGCACTATTGCTGACTCTGCACTCATAAGAGCCGTTGTTGGTGGGTTCCAGCTTAAACTTCAGCTCCGGCGTCTCCTTCAGGTCTGGCATGGGCATGCGGACGAACTCGCCGTTACGGAACCAGCGGATGTCTGTTAGGCGTGGCGGGTTTGACCGCATGATGGCACACCTCAGGGTCACCATCTGATAGTTCCTCGAACGTGCATCTTGGAAGACTGGATCTAGTATGGGAGGATCTGTGGACACAACAGATTTGAGCTTAAGTCCATTTAAAATACTTGTTAATTTAAGTTGTTAGATATTGTTTAGCATGCCATGTCAATTCAAATAATGTTATGAGGTGCAGAGGAAAATCATGTCAGTTGGAACTGGTTTCAGCTCGTAATCTATTTTGTACTTTAAGACCACTATACCTTTTCTTCCATGATCATATATACTGACTGTACAACATAGTTGGGACACCTACTCTGTGATTAAGCATAGCCATTATCCATTAATTGTTTTCCATTTTAAAATCTATTTCCTTCATAAAGGAGGAGATGGAGCTAAACTGAAGCAGAACAATTTGAGAAAGAGAATTCAGTTTAGAGATGTGGACAATGAAAAATGCAATACTGCAATGGTGTAAGTACATCACCACCATCCATGTCTAATTTTCCTTGCATTATCGGTTTGTTCTCTGCAGTGTAAATGTATTTACAGCATCAGAAAACACAAGTTCTGACAAAAAATCTGACAACTGTAAGTGCCACAAGGGATGAGGCATTTCTACGAGGCACAGTCCCATCCCTGCTGCTAACCCACCCTAAGCAGCTGTAATTAACCTGTCAGCAGCAATGTGTGGCTCTGCAGCTAATGACTGACTAGCTGTTGTTGCCCCGGGGTCAGCCAGGACACAAGACAGCCAAATGACTCTACCACAAATCACCAGCCAGCTAGTTCACCCCTGGCTAATCATGTAGATAATAGACACGATGCTAATGGTGGTATTGCCGTACTAACAGTGATGAGATCGGGTGTTAAGGCTCCTTGAGGTGAGGCGGCACGACTAGAGTCCCTTATGAATCAAGTTTATCACACACAGATGTGTAATTACAGTCTAATCTGTGTTATGCTTGTAATTTAGATGGGCAGGCCCACAGATGAGCTATAGTCAGGAGGAGAGAAAGAAACACAGACAGACAGAAAGATAACACAAGGAGCAGGGGAGAACACTGCAACTGATTGACTGGATTTTAACCATATCAGGAGCAATATATATATACATATACATATATACATATATATACATTATATATATATATATATATATGTACATTTATTGTATTATAAAATCAGCGTATCAGTCTCTGAAGCCCTTTTAATTGCACTAGGCTATATGAAAGACACTTCACAAATTAAATGTAATTGACTGATTATCATCCTTCTGTTCATTCATCTTAAAACAACAACAACAACAACAACACAAATGTTTGGCTTCCACAAGTTAATAAAAACCCAACAACTGTAACTCGTAACATACTACTTAACACAACAGGCATTGCATCTCTTTTGACATCAAAAGCTCATCTATTCTCTCTTTGAGTAAGGTTTATTATTATTTTCATATATTTTTTGCAATAGGTATAGGTATACACTGCCAAACTTGTTTGAATTCATGGTTTACCATTCTGTGCTGGCACTCCAGTCAGAGGAACACGAGTAAGCACCTGCATGCTAAAAAGACTAGAAACCACCAGACTTCTCATTCTTCTGTGTTGTTTTTAGTCTCAACTCGAAACATATGGATGCGCCATACTTACAGCTTCCAACTTTCTTAATTTGTAGAACGTGAATTGCAATTTACCCCTCTGTGCCTCGTCATTATTATGTCTGCTGACCTGCCGATACTTTCTGCACTTACAACAGAATCATGTGATAGAGCTGAGGAACGGGTGAGCGGTCAAAGGTCATATCGCAATCCTATGGACTGATTAGTGCATGGTCACAAACCCTGCTCCTGCTTATAGACACACTTATGCATACTAATACCTGTCTGACTTTGGAAACAGGTGTCAAGGGTAAAGAAGAGCAGGTAAACTGTGGAGCGATGGTGATAGAGAAGTAGGTAGGAGGGATGGAAAGAGGAGGTTTGTTGTGAGCTGATTTGTGAGCAGTTTATAAATCATTCCATCCCCAGTAGAATTTGGTAATTATTACAATCCCCTAACCTGACCTCAAGTATTAATTTTAATAATTAAGTAAGTTTCATAGCAGCGGGGTTACTTACATTTTTAACCCAGCATTTCAAATTCTCTGGATTATTGTTTTTGCATTTATTTGCTACTCGTTTTGGGACCCACAGCACCACACTGCAATGTTTCATACTCAGAAGACCATAATCCATGTAAACACAACATCGCTATCTGTCTTATCGAAGGCAAAATGGATTCCATCCAGGAATGCAACACTGACCAAGCCAAACATTTACAGTCCACAAAGAGAAAATCAATTTACATGAGACTGAGAGAGGGATGAGGTGAACGGGGGAGTAAGGTGGGATGAAGGGGAAGAAAACAGCTCTTAAAAGCAGAAGACAATGAGGAAGACAAATGATAAGGAAAGTGTGGTGTGAAAGTGAGAGAAGCTGATGATTGAGTACGAGAGCTGGGGAGAGAATGAGAGAATGCAGGATGCAGAAAGGGAATGACAAGACAGAGAGAGGTCCTCTCTCATGGCCAGTGGTTAGCTGATTGATGACGATGAGAATGGCAGTAAGGAAGAACAGCTACCTCTCTTGGAGGGAAAGTGGGCAAATAAAGAAGGGATGCAATGCAAAAAGAGGAAGTGGAAGGGTGTGTGTGTGTGTCAAGAATCTGCATATCCTCTTAATAATGTCTGCCATAAAAAATGATGGTATCCTTCCCTCACATCGATCAACAGTGCTAAATGGTAGGAAGCTAAACAAGCAAAGTGAAATGTGAGCGGGGCAAAAAGAGGGGCAGTGGAAGAATAAGAGAGGAAAAATCTGTTTTAACACACTTTTTGGGCTGGTGCTAAACATTATTTTATGCTGTCTCTCTTCCTGCCAATTTTTTTTTCTCTTTAGTTCTTTTCCATCTCCCAATCGCACCATTTTTTTCTTAGCACCTTGCCATCCCTAACCTTGTTTCAAGCTCTCTCTTAACCCTTCTCTCTCTTCTCTCGGTCCTGCTCGTGTATCTGTCTCATCTCTCTGTTTCCAGAGTGGGGTGGCCACCTGGTCCATTAATCAGACTTGGCCAGTGTGGACGGCAGAGCTCACAGAGTGCTGCCCTTCCGCCCCGCCTGCATTAGCAAGTCCTGTAAATCCTTCTGAAGAGACGGGGAGGAGAGGAGACTGATTCGGGTGTGTTTTCATCAAGTACGTCCTAAGAGCGGTAGGGACATTGGTCCTACTGGGGCAAGTACTCTCGAACAAACAAATAGTTGATTCTGCTTTTAAGCAAAGATGAAAAAGTCAGATTGAAAGGCACGGGCCTTTCATTTGTTTTTCTCTTTTGAGTCTTCAGATCTATTGCTCTTTCTTTTTGTATCCTCTTGTTTTTCTGATCTCTTGAACATTTCATAACTTTAATTAATGGTGCCTTTTAACTTGACCTATTATACAGAGCACAAAGGAAGTTGCTGAAGGTGATTTTTACACTGAATTTCTATTCACAAAACATTTCTGAATTAAACCGAGCACTTACTAATGCTACGATACACTGCTGTTCAAAGGAGTAGGCTTCAACCTATACAGTACATTATAGACTCATCTAATAGCATTTTAAACTAATTAATTATGTATGTTCATGATTAAAGTCTGCTAAAAATTTTGTTTTTCGTTGAAGTTATAAAAAAAAATATGGGCCCACAACAGCAGATAGACGTCCTTCAATTGCTCAGAACTAATAAAAGCTTCCTAATTCAGCTTCCATACTTCAATTTTTGTTTCCTTAATTGTTCAGAATAAGATGGTGGTGTCATGGTGAAGTTCAGCTTCAACCAATTACCCTATAAGGATTATTTTCAGTCGTTTATTATGTTGGATTTTACCCATTGGTTACGATGCTAAATGGAGCACATCCATTTTAAAGATGGGTCAAAGTACACAATTGTAATTGTGCTTTTCTGGAAGCATTGGGATTTTGTTATAAAATACATATTATAATGTTATAAAAAACTATTTAAAGTTGGAATAAACAGCTACTGCACTGCATGCACATGCATCTTTGTGTGACAAGTGTATGGTTTGACATAGATGGTAAATTATATTCATATAAATTGATAGTTTCCAGGAAGGTCTAAATCAAAAATCCTCGCTGTCTCAACAGTCAAAAGGGCCACTGCTTGGAAACTGTGAATACTGGCACAATTCAAAAATTGTAAAAGTGAGTACAAGTGTGTAACCTCTTGGGATGTGAGAAGGTGTTGAAATGATGTGTTACTTTATCGAGACGGATCCTCCTCCTTCCTCCGGGAGATTTATAAAGACAGTCCCCACTGGATTGCTCACAAAGGGGAATGGGTAGGTATAGAAAACAGCCTTTTAGCCAGAGAGGTCCTCATTTTCTTTTGCTCTCCTTTTTACACTCTTTACATTACCATACATTTCCTTATCTGTCTTTGGGGTCCACAATTTTGAGCAAAGTGTGAAGCTAATGGCATTATTGTGTGTGGGGCAAACGGAGCACAGTGGTTTAATAGATCTCTGATATTACCATAGCAGGAAGACAAATTGTTTTTTGTGGCCTATGGAGGTTTACGCACAAGACTGTATTTAAAGACTGAACACTGTCACACAGAGCGTTTAAACTTTCGTGGAGAATGATGTCTACCGAATATGTTCTCTCTACTAGAACTACCACTGTGACTGTTATATCCTTTACTTTTTACTACTTTATTTTAAACATCACTACTGAAAATATTTTAGTTCTGAAGCTGTGTTTTGGGTATTGCAGACATTACTACAACTAATTCCGTTTGCGGCTACCCTAGGGATCATTACAGTTTCATATCATACTGTCTTATCTTAGTAGTTGACAAGATGGACCAATAACAGTATGTGAAAGCGGTCGTAACAAATCTGGATTTTTTTTTACACCAAACAGCACCACGAGAGAAGTATTTTAACAAGTTACCTCAACCTCCTGCTGCTGAATCTAAACAATGATGTTACACATTGTTGTAGTTTGGGTTCTTGGGGGTAAATCATCTCATCTACACTTACACTGCACATTGAGTTGGACCTGTGCCTCTCTTCGTTTGATGTTAAGCCCGTTGTATGGAGCAGTCTGGCACCGGTACGCCCCCATCATGTCCCGACTGACGTTCTTCAGTCTCAAGCGGCCATCAGGGGTCTCTATTATGGTCCTCCCTGATGGCATTAGCAGGTCCTTTTCTACCCGTGACCAGAGGATAGGCGGGCGTGGTTTGCCATCTACCACCAAGCACACCAGGTCAACGTTAGCTCCCTCTCGCGCACTGATCACCTGACCTCCTGGTGGAACCGACAGCACCGGAGGAGAGACTGGAGGGAAGGAGAGAAGGTGAGAAGGAAAGGAATAGTAAGAATACGTTTAAGTTTATTATCTTTCCTCCACATAAATGGAAACAAACATGAATAATGTGTTTGACATTGTTTTACTTTCTTTACAATGGTACAAACTGCTGGAATAGGAAAACAATAATCATACAATTTTCATTACATTGGTCGCTTCACAAAAAAGCCAAAAGAAAATTGTTATATTGAAGCATGTGAGTATCTACTAAATGGCTATGTGGATAAACATAGTACAATTTCAGAATAAACAATATAGAGTACGAATTAGTACAGCGGAATGGCAAAGAAGGGGGATATGTTATATAATACTAGAGGACATGACTTTAAAATTACAGATGGCGGGAACAGAAAAACTGGATAACAGAGACACACGAGAATAAAAAGGAATAGAATGAACTGACATTTACGTGGCTAATTTTATTGGACAATCACAGTTTCAATGCAAGATCAGAACATTAAAAAAATATAACTACTAAGGAATTAAGTGCTAATAGTAGAGTTACAAAGTCCTAAAACTTGACATATTGTTTCTTAAACAATCAGCTTCTAACAAACCTCTAATCAGTATTTTTTGCAACCAAATAGACTGTACATGCACATGCATATTTGTCAGAGATATACAATTAAAAAGCCTCACCACTGTTCTGAGTGATGTTGACATCCACACGGAGCTCCAGACCCCTGCTGCCTAGGAAGTTGGCCACACAGCTGTAGGTAGCCAAGTCTCTGAACTTCATGTCCACAATCTCCAAGCTACTGGTGCCGGGTGCCATGTCGGGGTCACTGCGCAGCAAGATCAGGCTATCCGAGTTGAAGACAGGTGCACCGTTCTTGTACCAGGTGTAGTTGACCTTGTCCTGTGGGGTGGCATCAACGTGGCACGACAGCTTGAGGTCCCGACCCATCTGGATGGTCTCGCTGTCCTTGTTTGAGTCTGGTGTAATCTGGAAGGTCAGGTTGCTCATTGCTGTGTGGTTTTGGCAGGTTGAAGAATAAAGAAATTGAAAAAGTAAAAAAATAAATTAAAAAGGGTTAAATAGGAGGTACAGAGTCAGATTAACTGTGGTGCAGTATTGAAAACGATGAATGGGGAGGGACCTTTTTCAAATACTCACAAAGAAATGCTAAAACCCCCCAAAAATATATTTTCTTCTCCTGATATTTAGGCCTTGTCTCTATAATCTTTCACTTTCAGCCTGAAATAAATGTTACAAATGAAGCATCTCATGGTTTTTACTCAAATTCACTCACTCACTGTGAGTGAATTTGTTTAACAAGTTCTACACGCAACCGCTGCTAACTGTTGAGTCGCCATTGTTAGTATACAGTGAGGATATTACTATCAACAAATAACACATATACTGTACATGCATTTGCAAAATGAGCGTACAAGTATACAAAAGGGGTCATCTGTTGTGCGTTTTATTGCCATTAGAAAAATGTAGTTAAACAAACCAACACATTCAAAAAAGAAAAGAAAAAAGAAAGCATCCTGCCAAATTCTTAATACATAAATGAACCGGTAACTCATGCAGTGGCCTCCAGACTGAGAAGTGGTGCACTTAAACATTGATTATGTATGAGTAATGCTTGGCATTGATGAAAATATGTGTCCTTGTACTGTATGATTAGTATACAGTATGTGGTAATTGATCTTTTACTCTCTACATAACCTTTTTTAAATTATATTTGTAAATTATGTGTGGCAATTAATGTCATAGCAATAAACTTTTTTAAATGTTTAATTTGTTGAATATAAATCACATTTAATGAATGGAGGAGGCAGAAGATAGCTGATACAAGCTTTAAATAAGTAACCTCCTAAGAAATCCAGTTTGTGGTGTGGTATGATGCTAATGTTTTTTAATTTTTGTATAATTTTGTATTTCTTACTTGTTTATGCTATGTATGACCCTTCTGTGGAGAAGAACGTCCTCCCCCAGGACAAATAATACACTATCTGTCTATCTAATATGTAACGGTAGACAAGTTTGCGACGTGTGTGAAAAGAAAACAAACGGAAAAGTAAACTGAAGAAGAAAGAAAGAGAGCGACAGAGAGAGAGAGAGCGACAGAGAGAGAGAGAGAGAGAGAGAGAGAGAGAGAGAGACAGACACAAATTGTGAAGAAGGGAGGGACAAAAGGAGCCAGATACAGAATAAAAAAAGAAGGGGATAAGGAGGAGGGGGGAAACAAAATCAAGGACAAAGAGTAACTCTCACACTGTCACATTTAATTTTCAGTTTCAAAGGCTGCGTTTCCCCAACAGATTTCCATGTTGAATACAAAACAGCTCTCTGTTTCTCCACTAACAGGAGAGACAGGCGGCAGGGAGGAGAGGAGAGCTCGGTTTAAACTCATTTCGAGCTTGTTAACAAGATGCTTGGGTGGAGCCATGTGTTTGAAGCAGTGACCATATGTTCATTATGCTCCTGCAACTTTACCTGGTGAGTGTGGAGAGATGTTGTGTGTGTGCATGTGATGTGGGAGTCTGTGGCTGTGCATCCATGTACATTTTCAACTGTGTTGCCTCCCTACCAGACCTCTATCTCTCTGCACTTTCATTGATCTTGAGAGTGTGTGTGTGTGTGTGTGTGTGTGTGTGTGTGTGTGTGTGTGTGTGTGTGTGTGTGTGTGTGTGTGTGTGTGTGTGTGTGTGTGTGTGTGTCATGTTCACCATCCTGCCACCTGTGCTGGTGTGACGATGCGTTCAGGCCCATTAAGCTAACAAGAGAAACCCATCCAGCATACGTTCTCTACAGTGTTAACTAACAGAAGAGACTGTTGCTAATTGCCTCCACTCCAGTCTAACTAATTGGAGTGAATAAAGATGATTAAAGGGACTAAAAATAGCTGGCGGCGAAGGAGATTGGAAGGCTTCTTGTTTTAACACCAGGAAAAAGCGCAATACTTAGTCTGCCTACTCTGACAAGATTCACATCAGCTCTCTCTAATGATGGATTAACTGCAGGTGTGTCACACTCAACACAGAAACCTACAGTGCACACAAATTAATACATTTTCACACAATCACACACTACAGTCAAATAATAAAGTTAACGAGGACTGGACAGATGGCACTTTTTATTTTCAGTGAGGGAAAATATTTCAGATTTAAAGAGATGAAAAATAATAATAAAAAATGTAGTTAATTAATATTTTCAAAAATAATAATATTTTTCAGGTGTGTGGTTTTGCTTGTTGAAAAACAACTCAGTTGTATACTATCACGTTATACTTTCAAAGCTTGTAAATACAGAACATTGTTGCTGGATGGATGAACACAGCATAAATCATGTCAAGTAAGGACCAAGCACCCACATACTTACCCCTGACAACGAGATTGACGTTCTTGCGTGCGGGGTTGCCCACATTGTTGACGGCCGTGCAGTTGTAGAAACCTGCGTCAGCCGGGGTGACAGCACGCAGAATCAGCGTTGGCCCTCGAACTTGGGCACTGAGGGGCAGTGGGCTGGGGTAACGTGACCACACCACAGTGGGGAGGGGGAAACCGGCTATCACCTCACAAGTTAGGAGCACATCCTGCCCGGGATCCACCACCACCGTGTCGTTCACTGACAGCCGGATCATTGGTGGAGCTGAGGGGGGGAAGAGGAGAAAAGATAACAGGGAGGGAAAATCACTTTCCTTGTGGTGACATGAAACCTTTTTTTTTTCTTGTGATTTGCAATTGTTGTACAAGATTGATGGTTTACTGATATCTATATATTGTAAATAATGATAACACCTCTGCACCAGTGGCGGTGCATCAATAGAGGGCGCTAGGGCGCCGCCCCTCTTAAAATTTTGCGCTGAAAAAAAAAAAGAAGAAAAAATATATATAATATATACTGTCAAAAAACATTATATACCAAATAATTTAAATAAGAAATATACCGTGTTGACGCGCTAAATGTGTGTGGGAGACCGTAAGCCCCTGTCAACAACCACTTAAGATATACCAAATATAATATATCGCCATTCATCATCACTGAGAAAAGCCCCTCCCCCTATCGGGGCGCCGGCCCAATGTGAGTCTATGGCAGCGAACAAACATTTCACCCTCGTTGCGGCAAGGACAGCTTCTCATTGGCGGATGAAACGTGAATCTTCGGGCATACAAATCTGCGCCCTAGCCAATGATATTGTTTCTTATTGCAACGTGGTTGGACTATTCGTCGAATCAGAGACCTTTATCATTCCCTCACATCCCATATAGCTCCCACGTAGCTACGCGAGCAACACAGCTAGCAGAGACTTTGATTATGTTAGTATGGCGACTGAAAACTCTGTGGTATCTCTACGCGAAACACCTTTCAATCCACGATCAGATGTTGACAAGAAGAGGCTGAAAGAGTTGGGACCCGAACGTCCGGATTTAAATATTCAGCAGCAAAGCAGTGACCGCGGGAGGACGTACACCCGGAGCTTCTCCTCAAGCTACATGCTAACCGGAGCTGTTAGCTGGAGGCTCAGTGTGGAGCAAAGCAGTGGCTCTGAGCAGCCGAGGAAGCGCCGGGCTGTGAAGGAAGATGAGCTTGAAGGATTGCTGCAGAGGTGAGTGTCAAAATCAGCAGATGCCTGTGTTAGAGTTTAATGTTTTATCTTTCCCACAGCAGAACACATGTTGGACATTGTTAGATTTGGGTGGATATCATATCAGGCTATAACTTTATCTAAAATACCAATTCAGCCCCCAACAAGTTAGAGAGAGTGTGTGTGTGTGTGTGTGTGTGTGTGTGTGTGTGTGTGTGTGTGTGTGTGTGTGTGTGTGTGTGCCATAGCTACAGCCATCAAGGTGGCTCCTGGCCTTTTGTCTATGTTGCTGAGCCATCAAGACACACAAAACATAGTTTTTTGTCTGTAGTATGAAGCCTGTTTGTAGTAGATATTTCCCCACAACTTATCTTACTGTCTCTGTCTCTCTCTCTATATATTTATCTCTAGGTTTGTGACACCATACTTGGACACACCATGGAACGCTTTGCCTTCAAAGACCACCTCACCAGTGCCACCTTACTGCAGGGCCCCCAGTTTGAATGCTACGTCAATGTATTCCCTGAAGTTGCTCTGGCCACCACATTGAATGTTTCTTAAACCATTCTGCTCTGAACCTCTCATGCCCAAAGTTACAGTTTGTTGATAGTTGTTATTGGACAGTGTTCAGCACTGTGTTTTCTTGAAATAAAGCTTTGTTTTTTAGAATATTCTACTCCAAACCTCTTTTCTTCTCATTGTGGAGTGCTATTTAAACCGCGCCGCCCAACTGCGCCCCCCCCCAAAAAAAATTCACCAGCCGCCACTGCTCTGCACCTGTAATAGGCTACATAGTTTCAAATGAAGGTCTCCGAGTGGGATTGCAGGATGGTTACAGGGTTTTGCATGTAGGTGATGACATGAAGCAAGATTCTCCGTCTCGCATACCTCGAAAACCGTTCATCCAATCTACTTCATACTTGGTGGGTGTATCGATGGGGACCCAAGGATATGCAGTGTTAAAGTTAGTTAAATAATCAATATGGACAGGCAACACGACTATTATCAATAAATAATAAACAAACAAGTAATATCGCTCTGTGAAGCAGCAGGGGGCTTAAGGGCTCTGCAGGCTGTAGAGCATGTTGTCTGCAGCGAGCCTTTACAGGCAGCTGCAGCTCATTGACTAAAGTTCACCTTTTCTGCTGGATGCTTGATATACACTAGCGTTATAACCAAACTCTTGACTTCCCTGGTGTTAACGAGCGAGGAGCGGTTGTCGACAACGCTGTAAGCAGCAAATACCGGGAGCCAAGAAATCAGGCCATATCTAACATACATGCCCACCTAAAGCCTCGGTTATACTTTCTGCAAGAACGGTTGTGGTAAACAGACATTCTCAAAGCTCCTTAAAGTTCTCCATTTTCTCCGCACATCTGCAGCTGCTTAGTTAGAAAATGTTGGATGTGCACGGACAGGTGAAAACCTGCCGCGCGGAACCCCGCTAAGGGGCCGAGCGGCCATCGCAGATCCGGCAAGCATAAATCACGTAACGGCACTGCACAAGGTTTTTAAAAGTGAAAATGGGAGTATGTGTTATGTTACTCTGTGAGTGTGTATATCATAATGTACATAACATTATCTTAAAAGTATCAATGATTCTTTCAACTCCTTGAATATGAGGCTCTGCACCTCAAAAGCAAATTCAAATAAATGTGTGGTTTGGCATACTGGTCTTTATATACCTCAGCTACTGTTATTCAATTTATCAGCAGGTTACTGTAAATCCATTTACTTGGTATCAAACTCAATCCTTGCTTTATTGGCTGAAGTAAAAATCTGGAAGAACTGGTACCTGTGGACCGGACATACACTTGTATAAATAAATCTTGAACAGCAATTAACTCCCAAAACCTGACCTCCAACCAAATCAGCAAACAGCCGTTTGTACATTTGTGTAAATATGTGCCTGAGTGTATTTGTTTTTCACAGTGTGTGTGTGTGTGTGTGTGTGTGTGTGTGTGTGTGTGTGTGTGTGTGTGTGTGTGTGTGTGTGTGTGTGTGTGTGTGTGTGTCTGTGTCTGTGTGTGTGTGTCTGTGAGCCATTGTGCATTATGTAACACTGTGTGACTTTCCAGCCCTTCGTCAGTACTCAACAATCAGTAAAACAAACTTAATTAATGTCTTGTTCCCATACTAGCATATTGCCCAACTCTTCCCCAAGACATTGACTGACCTAACAGGAAAAATAAAGGATGACCCAAAATGCAACTGCAGTGGGGGAAATCCTGTTGCCAGACAGAGATCGATTGGACCCCAGCAATTTCAAAATACCAAAAAAGGGCAGAGCAGCAGGAGCACGGGGCACACACACGACACGGTACAGTACTGAACAACTGACGAGGAGGAAGAGAATAAACGGCAGGATGAAGCAGCAGAGGGCTAAAAGGAAAATAAATAAAGGTTATCAATCATGGAAAGAAGGTTTGGAAAGAGGGACCTACAGTGAAAGTGAAACAAACATGTACACACACAAACACACACCTTGATAACTAAATGGCATCCTCTCGTGTATATTATCTGCACAATTACCAAATAGAGTGAAAGTAAAATGCAGAGATAATTTTGATAATAATACTCATAAGACAGTTTGTCAAGACATCCACTGATAAACTGTCAGGTCCATATACATATATAAGAGTATAGTTCCTCCAAAAAAAGGACATAACTTTGGTAATCTTAACACATACCAAATGTGCCAACTGATGGCTCAGTTGTGTCAATTAGGCTAAGGATGCAACAGTTTGTTTCCTATCTGTGCAAGTACTTTTTCGCTGGGTTAACGAAATCCACTGCTGATACTGTGTGGAAGCTTGTATCTACATCTTATCTGCCAAGTGTAAAACAGTGTGTGTTTGAGTCCCCTTGTCATAAATCCAGCAGTGTAGTGGTATTGACTCTCAGGCTTTCTCTCTCAGCAGGTAATGTCACTGGTGGTTTTGTGTGTGTGTAACGGTGCCAGCTGGTGAGAGATGTGCACAGCATAGGTTGTCCTGCACAACTGTGGCAAACGACATGCTCGACTCGTGGAATCTATGGAATTGTTATCAATTGGAGCAAGTGGATATAACGTATTCAGTGCTAAGCTGGTCATATAAAGCACACTTGTGCAATCAGCAAACAAGCTACCTAGTCGTTAAAATAAGTTAATCATTCCTCCATTCAACACATATTATAATCTTCTAATATTCTAATAAAATACATTTGTGTGCATGGACTTTATCTGTGGTTATGGAAACCACATGCTCTATTCCCTCTCTGTTAACATTATGGTTGGGCAGTGGACGTATGAGGAATCTGATCATATTGGGCTCTTAGATTGTTTATTATCTGTGCCTTCATTTCAGATTTGAGTGGGTACATTAGTGCTTTGTCTCGTAGTGGTGCTTCACATTGTCACTTTTAACATTCGCCACGTTCTCTGAACATATGAGACATACTGGTTTTGAACTGGGAAGAGTAAACATATAAGAGTCTTTCCACTTTTGGTTCAAGGCTCTGGTTTCGCTGCCCGCTTCTTCTCTGACTCACGTACTATTCTGACTGTTCGGCTCTCCAATGTGTTTATATCTCACTTACACATATGTGATTGGCTGAGTACCATCGCGTGATAGGATTTACAACGAATGCAATTGGTCATTGTGTTTCTTGGACCGCTGAACGAGTGCTGTAAATGCTGGAAAAGCTGGTTAAAATAGAAGCGCTCCGTCAAAATTGAATATGTTATAAGTCCGGCGTCTGGGTAGTAGTAGTGACCTCTGGCATACTTTAGCCTGTCTGTCCTTTGGTTTCTGAGTTATTCTGCCCCTAGTGGCCCAAAATCAGGCAGGCTAATACAGCAGGTTCTGTTTGGAAAAAAGAAGAAAACAACATGGGTATCATGAGAAGACACAAGTTGAAGGTTGATCCAATTAAATAGTTTATTATTGTTTTCTTTTTTAAACTGGCTGACATGTAATTAAATTAATTGCAGGGCTTTTACGGTAAACAAATGTTGTCTATTTGTTTGCTTCTACGGAATAAATGGTCTCTGGCAAGTGGCAGCGGGGAGTTGTGGTTTTGTTTATGCAAAACCACTAAATCACAGGTGTCAAACTCAAGGCCCGTGGGCCGAATCCGGCCCGCCACGTCATTTTATGTGGCCCACGACGGCTTGAAAGGAATGAAAGGCATGATCACTATCCCGGACCCGTTTTCAGTGGGTCGCGGAACCGTTTTCGGTGTGTGTTGCATGGGCAAAAAAAACAACATCCTAACGTTGGCAAAACCCCTGTTTCATGTGGTTAATCTAAAACTGAGCACTTTATAAAGCATTCCAAATGCTCTACATCACGTAGGTGGCAGTCCTGTCTGCAACATCTTGTGAATGATCTTTGCATATCTCGCCACAGGGTGTAAATTGGGTGACAGCAGGCTAACGTTGAGGCAAATGAGCTTGTGACCAAAATGTCACCTGTTTAAATCCCTCAAGTGGCTACAAAATGTTTTGATGGAGTAATATAAAAAGGTCTCCCCCTCCCTCATCAACAGCAGTAAAAACACCCTGGGGCGAAGCGGTCAGGTCCCAGTTTCTGTACTGGAGCTGCTTCACTGGCCACATGTTACTAATCTGTGCTGGTGCAGTTGAGATCTCTGGTGCGACTTTGTGTCTGTGTGTGTAACTCTGGCTCTCTGTGTGAGTATTTAGCAGCAAAAAAAAGAAGAAAAACAAGGTCATTGTATTCTGTTTAAAATCTGCTCAGTCAACCTGTCTCTTTAAATTATGTATGTATTCTCTATTAAGCTGCCATGTCACATGGGAAGATAATGTTTGTGTTTCTATAGCGCCCTGTAAGACATCATGCAGCAGGGGATAACTGTATTGATTCGCATACAGAGGCATAATTATGCATTACTCTGTTAAGGAAATGTTTCCTGGTTCATTTTGGAGACAGCAGAAAGCCAGCAAAACACTTGGTCACTGAACTTGTTGCATACATTTCTCCCAATTACTTTATATATGAATACATTTGCTTAATATAAAACTAAAACAGTCACAAATTGTGTGTGTGTGTGTCCTAAAATATCTGAGTCTTCGACCAATGGTTTGAGTACCTCTGTAGTCAGCAGATATGCTGGTAGTTCAAAGGTCAATTGCTGATCCTTCATAAAAACAGGTGTGAGATGATCATAGAGGCATTTATCCATCAACACATATTTGTCTCAATTCTACCTGACTGCATTTTTTAAGGTTCAAAATATTTTTATTTGAGCATTTTAATGGAGTGCATTCCAGTCGGGTCTTCTAAATGGCAAGACGGAGGAGAATCCAGGCTTATCGAGCTGAGAGAGAGTTAATCCTCAGTGAGAGTGAGACTGACCCCACAGAGCACAGGAAGCAATTCATTCCTCTAATAGACTTTATACAGTACATCCTCTCATCTAATCTCTTTTTTAACAGATTGCAATCGCCGTAATGAAAGAGGTGCACGGAGGCTCAACAAACTAGTTTACCGACGGATGTTTCTAGTATTACAAGAGCACACGCATGCCGTGCACACACACAGACGGGTTTGTAGACTCTGGGAGACATGGATGACAAAAAAGTGCATGCAAAATCACACACTAATGGGACTTCTCTCACAAGTGATGGTCCTCAAGCTGACAAGACAGTTCACTGGTGTAACAACTGCAATCAGCACATAAATAGCACTGTCCACTTCCATTGTATCAAATCACAACACTAGGAAAGTAAACGCCTGTGAGCCTGAAGAGCCTTTCAAGTATTCCACGAACCTCCATGGAAACTGTTTGTACAGTTACAGTAAAATGGAGTATCAGCGCAATTGGGGATATATTAAAGCCCTGTGTGTTGTCAGTATTGATTATACTGGCATTTTAAGGTTGAATAGTCAAAGAGTCTATGTATGCTGCTCATGTGGTTTCCCTTTGAGTGCATTGGTGTCCTGCATGAATTTAAAAGATGTGCAAGTCAGGTTTATGGACTGTAAATGAGCTCTAGGTAAACGTTAATGTAAACTAGACTTACAAATTAACAGATTGCTGAACAAATTAAAAGAACAGATAAAATGCCATAGTATTGCTCACAAAAGTCTGAGAAGAAGACAAAATAAGAGAGAACACTATGCGAAGCAAGGAGGGAGGAAGTGAGGATTTGAGAATTATAGCTTCAATTTCCTGGGGATGCGTGGGTGACAGCAACGGTGGGATCAGCCAGCGCTCTTCCCAAAGTAATGGGATTTATGTGCAGCACAGCGGTTTACAACCAGGTAACAAATGCCTCTCTCTACCGCGCTCACACTATCCAACTCCCTCTCTCGCCTTTTCCCTCTGTCAGTTTTTCACCTCTGTATCTTCAATATCAGTCGTTTTACTTTCCCTTGTCTATAAACGTGGTTCTCATTCTTTCTGCATTTTTTGTTCCCTGCATTCTCTCCATGACTTGCTGTCTCTCTCACTGCCACGATTTGGAGGATTTAATGAATCTCTGAGGTAAATGCAGATGGGTTCTTGGGGAAAAATCAGCTGGAAAGAAAAGCTTAAAGGTTTGAGGGGTATGCTGACAAGTGCTGTATGTGTGTGTTTTGTACCCGAGAACAGTGGGTGACATCTTTACGTCAGTCAAAAATATTGTGAGGCGCCATAACCAAAAGGTTTATCTTGATCCCTGGTGCCAAGGAAGAGGAAATGTTCCAGGTGTGTTTGGGAAATGGAGAATCGGTGGTTATTACCTCCATACAGATAGCATACTCCGAAGCAAGGTGAGAAAATAAACCCCAGAGTATTTTAATGGTGCCCAACCCCAATCATACCCTTAAAGTATTATATTTCTCTAGGAATGATATGTTCTTTATGATCATTAGAAAATTGAGGACATTGTTCGTAACCTTTTAAGCCCTAACTTAAAAAAACAACCCATACTCTAATACCATCACTCAAATCCAATTTCACCCTTAATCCTACCCCACCAGCAGGCAGGTGGACTCTGAGAGGTTAACTTTTAGGAAATAATTAAAAGAAATAAATAAAATAAAAGATTCAGACCAGAATGTTGCCATTTTAAGTTCCAACACTGCAATTGGTATCTTACATTTGAAGAGTGTACTGTAGGTCATGGGTGTGAGCACGTGTGTGAAGCAGAGCACTGTTGAAAGGAGGCTGCATGCTAACTCGTATAATTAATGCAATATTTTTTTAAATGGAAAGGTCAAACAAAGAGGGAACAGAACGTAAATTCTGAGATTCTTAAAGCCCTCTCCAGTAACTTCACAAAAAAATATGAGAGCAGACTTCCAAGCAGATTGAGTCAGCTATATATATATATATATATATATATATATATATATATATATATATAGTCCAAAGCCCCAGACACACATGATCTGTTAGACATCTAGTGATATACGTTTGTATCAAAATTAACAAATCAAAAGGATAAACAAAGAGGAATTATTGTACAAGCTGACCACTTTAAATACATAAACCCATTTAGATTATGTCAAAAGTGTGCTTTTTTTCTTCTCCCTCTCATTTTTCTATTATTTTCCTGATTATCTCTCTCTTCCACATGAACACTCTCAGACATGGATTATAGACTCTCATAAAACTGACTGCATTGTCCTCTCGCAGAGGTTTTACAGTACAAAGGGTTATTGCAGATTGCCCATCGATCCTTAACTTTTCAATGGGGAATTTATACACAACAGGATTTGCCACCTATTGATCTCACACACTTGCACAACTGTCATATTATTGTGAAGGTATATTGTAGTAAGAGTTACAGTAATCAATTAAAGACTGAATCAACTCTCCCATCGTTTAGATTTACAGTCCGCTCAGAGGTTGGTAACAGCATTTAATCATGGTGTGTACGTGTGTTTCTTTTTTTCGTCCAAGACATGCGACAACCTCTGGAGCTGAAAAGTGACGCCAACGAGGTAGTGCCTTAAACTTGCATTCTTTCTAATAGCCAGCATCTCCTCTGGTAGCAAAACTAAGTTGGATTGTGTAGAAGTCTATGAAAAATGTACTTAAACTTACATTTTGTTTATTATCTTAGTAAACATTGTAAACATTGAACAAACGTTCATGACTTCAATTACTAGTTTCAAGTCTTGAAACATGGTGTTCATTTAGTAAATTATGGTCCCATTGAGGGTACAATGTACAGTAAAGCAGGGTATGCTTTAGGGCGAGCTACCTGGTGATTAACAGGTCGCTACCATAGTGTTGACCTCACTATTTCTTTTCTGTGATTGGGCATTTTGTCAAACAGTACAGGATGACTATTCAGCTGCAGTGACTATACTTAAACATTTATTTCCCAGACACCTGACTTCTTTATGATTTTTCTATTATTATACATAGACCTCCACAGGTGCTCATTACTAGAAAACATGTCGGGTCAGATTAATAATTTACCTTATGGTGGAAATTGGTAAAATAAATGATTGCCATCTTCTTTCTATCTGTTCTGTTCTACAATTGTTTCATATTAGCTACTTTTAAAAATTGCAGGCCATGTGCGGTGGTGGTATTTAGTGTGAAAGGGGAAAATGAATCATGTGCTTGGTGGCTGATGTTCTTTCAAAACTTTTAAATATGCTGTAGTAGTTTGTGCCATTGCAACTGATTGGTTAAGTTGTGACTTTTCTTTACTTATCTCTATTTATTTGAAACAAACAATATGTGACAAAATAAAAAAATTCACATTCAGTTATGGTGAAAATCAATCTAATACAATCTACTGTTTTGCTCCATCCCGCCACATGTCCAAGCCTTGTTCCATTACACCCTCCACCCCTTTTCAACATCACTTTAAATAACATGACGAGCACCGGTGCATTGCCCCTGCTCTTTTTATGAGAGGCAAGGGAAGAGGATTTACCCGCTGTCAGCAGTTGCTGGAGGGCAGAAGCCCCGTACTCAAATCCCAGGCTGGGATTATGATATAAAAATCAATCAATCCCCTTGTCCCAGCGCGGTGAATCAGCGGTGATGGCGTGACCTAGTTGGATAAATCTAATCTAAGCAGTGACTGACGCCACAAGGACAAAAAGGAGCTCAGCGGGGAATAACAAAATATGCTCATTAGATAAATATTATAGAGGATAAAAAACAAAACCGCAAGTCGCTGTTTGTTTTCCTCTTTTACAACCTCTCTTTATCATATGCCCTTCTGTCTGTCTATCTCTCTCCTACTCTTTGCCCTCTGTGCATCTATTTTATTATCTCTGCTCTCTATTTGTAATTTTGTCTGTCCTGTGTTTCCCCCTTTGTCTCTCTTGTTGTTTCATTTATTTTGGAGATCAAAATTGAAATTTTCTGAGATAATATTAATACGTTTATTGTCATTTGTCTTCTGTAGGTGGATCAATTATAAACTGGATAACTGTTGCCTATTTTTCATTTTTGTCCTCTTATTGTATTGATACCAGTTCTAGTAAAATGTGAGGTCTCGGGCAAGTTGGGAGGGACTTATTTGGGCATTTATTTTAAGAAATGTGTCTCAGACTTGCACATTTCTTATCGTAGACTCAAAACAACAGCAACAAACTGTTTAACCAATACATTGTATTTTCCAGAAATGCAGCCACTTACATACACACACACACACACACACACACACACACACACACACACACACACACACACACACACACACACACACGCACACGCACACACAAACACTAAGCAGTGTGTTTTCTGTCACTCTGTGAGACTGTGAGGCCCAGACAGATTGGCTGTTTTGGCAGGCTTTTGCCACCTTATGCCAGCACCAGGCAGATATTTATTGTTATGTTGGCTGTGTTTGTGTGTGTGTGTGTGTGTGTGTGTGTGTGTGTGTGTGTGTGTGTGTGTGTGTGTGTGTGTGTGTGTGTGTGTGTGTGTGTGTGTGTGTGTGTGTGTTGACGGAGCCGCAGGAATACAATTGATCTCAGCTGCAGGAGTCCAAGAGGGAAGGAGAGTGAAGAACAACGATCACATAGAGCTAGAGCATTCCTTTCTTTCTATCAGTTGATTTTCAACAACCCTGTTGTGACTGATTAAACAAACACCTTTGTAAAATAGGACATGTTAGAGATTACGCATTGATCTGAGGGCTAATTAACCAACAATCTGCAAGGGATAGCACCACTGACTGCTCAATTTTTATACCTTTTGAGTAGTATTTAAAAATATTTGTACAATCAAAAGCTATTAATGTGTTCAAATAAATCAGAACCATGACACAGTAAATCTGCCTTAATCTTTATTCAGACTTGTGTCAACATAAAGTAAAAGTAATGTATTAAAATCTTGATTATTGAAACACTGTTTTTTTTATTTATAGATTGTATATTTAAAAGTAGTGTGTAGCATGCCGTGAACTTACATTTACGTTGAGATCGGTCGACCAATGACAGTTCTCTCTACAGTCAGAGCTTGCGCAAGAAGGTGGAACGTGAGGGAGATACCATTTCCAAAACTTGTAAGGGGGTAATAACTATTTTCCCGGACGTACCATTTCCAAAACTTGTAAGGGGGTAATAACTATTTTCCCCGACATAGCAAAATCCCGGACGTTTTTGGAATCCCTGCCGGACGCTTTTTTTAGGTCTCGAAAAGAGGACATGTCCGGGAAAAAGAGGACGTCTGGTCACCCTAGTTTATGTAATTACATAAACCCCCGTAACATCAACGAATTTCAATAAACGACACCTCTTTGTAACCCTACAAGCTTGTAGGAGTCTAAAAATGCAAAAATATTCATTCAGCTCTGTATATTAGTCCCTGAAAATATATTTTTTTTTTATGAAAAAAATGATAAAATAACACAACTATTAGAACTCATAGGGGGTTCATACGACTACTTGAATAATGGGTAGAGGGAACCCCAGAGCGCCTAATCCCCCATATATGGGGGATCTGGGGTGTAAAAAAAAAAAAGTAAATCAGAAAGCTTGCAGCTGATTCAGAAGGCTGCAGCTCGAGTCCTCACTAAGACCAGGAAAGTGGATCACATCACTCCAGTTCTAAGGTCTTTGCACTGGCTTCCTGTCAAACAAAGAATTGACTTTAAAATCCTGCTGCTGATTTATAAAGCACTGAATGGTTTAACGCCTAAGTATGTTTGTGATCTGCTGCTACCTTATGAACCATCCCGACCCCTCAGGTCATCTGGGACGGGTCTACTTTCTGTTCCAAGAGTCAGAACTAAACATGGAGAAGCAGCGTTCAGCTTTTCTGCTCCACATATCTGAAGACTTTTCTGTTTGCTGTTGCCTTTAATTGAACCAGATTCAATTGCTGCATCTCACTACTGTATTTTATTTCTTAAACTGCACTGCAACTTTTATTCAAGTTTTATTTTGCTTTTTGACTTTTTTAATGTGTTCTTAACTGTTTTTAAATCTGCATTATGTTGTGATGCTTTTAATGGTTTTATGTGAAGCACTTTGAATCGCCTTGTTGTTGAAATGTGCTATACAAATAAACTTGCCTTGCCTTACCTAAAAGGTTTTAATGATGTTGCAATTTTTGTAGAGATCTTTTGTTTTGTTTTGGAACAGCTGGCCTCCTGTAGCAGCCTTTTTGACCAGGTTGTCATTGTAAATGAGAAATGGGTCTCAAATGACTTATCTGGTTAAATAAAGGTAATAATAATAAAAATAATTGTTTCATTTTGGTCACTCTTTTTTCTCTTTTATTATAATCCATAATTTATCATCTCTGGTCCTATGTGTTGTCTACTATAATGGATAGCATGTCTCATTCACCAGAGGCTGATTCATTAATATCACTCGTTTTTTCCGGAGCATTTCAGCAAGGCACGTCCATCTATCATCAGTCCTTCATTTCCTCCTTTTTCTCCAACTCTTTTCTCACGCACAGTCTAAACAGAGACTCTGTTTTCTTACCTCTTAACTTTATCACAGAGTTTAAAAAGAAAATCTTTCCCACCTTAAGCTCACTTTAGGAGACTCCTGGCCCTGTTTCTCGTACCTGGCTAAACAAAGTCAAGCAAATGTCCTAATCTCCAGCTTAAATTAGCGAGATGATTGACATCAGGCTAACTTGGTTTCTTCACGGCAGATCCGTGCTGAAACGGTCTCGTTAATTCTAGCCAGACGTCAATCCTCTGGATAAATGCGCGTGTCCGTTCCTCTTCAGAAGGGATAATAATCGAGCACTGACACCACGATGTTCTAACAGTACAATGGCAAATAAACTCAGAGGAACCTCTTTTTATTTCTCCGATGAGAAGCAAGAGATGATCATGAAGACATATGAGGAAGTCAATACCTTAATCATTCACAGAAAACGCGTTGTGAATATTCCAACGTTTTTGTAACATTGTTGCCGTGAACGCAGCTTAACTCCGCCCCCGCTGCGAGACATAAGCGCCGCAAATATATCAGACAAGTTAAATGTGTCAGTGTTGGGAAAATGTATCGGCTAATTTTAAGTGCTTCATCACCCAAATCAATCAGATTATATTTACGAATAAATATATACTTATGAGGATATATGTACTGTATGCGCGTATGAATCATGTACTATATATGTGTATATACATGTATGTGTAGATTACCATAAACTAGGAGTTTGAATATGTGTATGGGCGGATCAGTATATATGTATTATTCATAATCAGAAATTCAATCAATTGAAGCAGTGAAAATAAATTGTGTGTGATTCTCTGTATTCTTATCATGAGTCCACCTTAATCATGTTCTACAATAATGATATGTATGGTGTACTAATAACACTGTCATATAATTATGAGTGCTTTCAACACATCCATAAGTTTCATAGGCGCTAAATAAACTTAAGAACAACGCGGCATGCAGGGAGAGTCTCTGTCTGTGAGACGGGCGATCGGCTGCAGTGTCCGCGGCTCGAGAAGCTCTCGTAAATAAATGATTCCTTGTCAGCAGAATCTATTGCGCCGCGTACAGGAAGTCATCCTGATGTGAGGACGGATCTTGGCGATCTCAAATAAGTCTCTCACAATAAAACTAATATAACTAATATCGCTCCTTCATCAATGAGGAAGTGAGCTGCCTTTTTTGTCCGGTGGGAGTGGCCAGCTTATCCGGTGAATTTCAGTAAGCCTGCCCGGGAGCAGGTTTACATTTTTGGCTGTGTTGCTATGGTGATTTATCTAAGCTTGCTTCGAGAAACTGAATAAGCCAGACCTACGTCATCTTATCCTGACAATTAGCCCGCTAACTCAGTAAACCAGGTATGAGAAACAGGGCCCTGGGAACATGTATTTCTTATCTGAAAGAGGCCTTATTGCTCAATTGATAACCTATCCTTCAGAGCAAAGTCTGTCAACATAAAGTAAAAGTAAAAAGTCATGGAGACTAGTGGCCATCATAAAAACATAGCAAAAAGACACCTTCTTCTCTTTACTCTTCATTGTGAAACATTTTCTTTCAACCATATTTAATTAAAGTAACATTCATAATCCTGATTATTATAATTTTTTCCCACATTTTTCAAGAGCCCCCAACACATTTTGATTCACGGTTGAATACACAGAGCAACCTCATCCGCCCGAGCCCCCGGAGCCCCCCCCTCCCGATTTTTCGATAATGAGGAAGTGCTTTTTAGTTTTACACAAACGCTCCTAAATCATCAACCACAGGTCCGATTTAATAAATTTAAAAGGCTAAAGTACTCTAAACCCTTTTGAGAAGAGAAACGATGGACTACATTTAACAAAAAAGATCGTTATATTTGTATAATTACGTAATAAAGTAAAGCTCCTCAATATGACTGAGCGATTATAACGTTTCACTATTTAGCTAATTTAGCTAACAACGACGGATTTTGAAAAGAGTACCACGTATGTAACCGTGGAGACTGTGCGCATCTTCCAGTAGTAGTGGGATCACTGTGTGTAAAGTATTGACGTCGTGAGCTGCGAGAAAGCAACGGCTATATTTCATATATTTTTTTCTCCGCGTTTTGAGGTCCTACGGTTTCGTCGTTCCTCAAAGGCGTCTGAAACCGCGTCAGATGACACAAGCGGAAGCAGACGGTCATTTCAAGTAGTGGTTCATTATGGTGCGACGAAGATTTATGTAAAAAAGGCTAATTTCTTTATTTCTGAACCGAAAAACATGAATTTTGGACTGGAAAGGCTTGAAAACATGTAATTGCTTGTGTTTATTGTGATTATTATTGCATATTTCGATGATTTAGGTCTTAATCTTTCTAAAGAGGTGCAGTATTACTCTGGGACATGATGGGAAGTCACCAAAAATACAATTCAAAAAACTTGGGGAGCGACCGAGGACTAATTTTTTGACCAGATTCTTGACTTTTGATCAAATTTATGCAGAAAATTAATAATATTTTTTTATTTTTTTATTTTTTTATTTTTAAAGGCAAGGAGTTGCTGACTCTTTAGAGATCAAGGACAATAGGGGCTGGTATTCATATCAAGGTCATATGAGCTGTAGAACACCTGTAGAAGCCCGCACGTACCCCTTAAGGGGTACGTGCGGGCTGAAGTATTTAACTTATATAAAACAGTATGCCAAATTGTATGCAATATTTGCCAAAAGACTGTCTGGCATTTAGAAAACAAGGTCAGAAAAAAAGGGAGAGAAGAAGTAATAAACACAACAGAAAAAGAAAGGGATTTTTCCTTTGTGCTGTATCAGTGTGACAAACATAACAGGGTTGTCAACGTCAACAATGTTGTCGTAAGTAACAGAGTTGCCGAGCGGTGGCGTGGAGATGGACAGAGCGGTGTAGAGTGAATTGGAGATAACAGGGAGGGTGACAACTGAATTACAGCTGACGGTCCTGAGATGAGCTCTCAGCAACCGAACAACAAGACAGATGGGCAATATGGCACATTGGGAGGCATGCGACGAGGTAGAGAGACTCAGGGAATATGTGAGAGAGAGAGAGAGAGAGAGAGAGAGAGAGAGAGAGAGAGAGAGAGAGAGAGAGAGATTAAAGTATGTAAGCAAATGAGAGGGTGAAAGGAGAATACTTTACACATAAAGATGGGGGACATTTTAACAATGAGAGCGAGAGAAACAGACAGCAAAAGAGACAACGAGCAGCCAGTGCAAAAATCAAAGCATGAAATTGATAGCGGAGTAGAACATCTTTGTGAAGGCATGTACAAGGCACAGACGTTAATTTGTCTTCAAAGTGTTTCCAAAGAAACAATTAAAAAAACTTACATGTGGCATTTGTGAGCCTGAAGGTGACTGACTTGTCTTCGATGTTGCACACATTGCGGACGGACACCTGGCACGCGTAATCAGCAAAGTCCTTGGGTCTGAGGTTTTTCAGCTTCAGCACCTTGGTCTCACCCTAGATGGGATGAAGCAAACATACAAAACAACACCATGTTAAAATAGAAAAGAATGATGAAACACGTATATAAACATGGAGCTAAAGATAAATCGAATATTACCATATTTATATTATAACACACAACATTACATCAATGAGAAAGCTCAGGCTTTTCTAAACTGGGCTATAATCTTGTGTAAAAGTCACTTCAATTTTTGATGAGCCGCACTGTAATAAACAGGGTCAAAGACACACTTAGATAAAAAAACACACACACACACACACACACACACACACACACACACACACACACACACACACACACACACACACACACACACACACACACACACACACATACTGTGTTTGTATGACATGCCCTGATTATCAACTGAAGCATCTCAAATCTACATACAGAGTAATATGAAGGATGAATTTCTAACGGCTTTCACATGGGACCATTAGGAAAATGAAAATGATCTGATTGTCAGTGCAAAAATAAAAGCTAAAACCATCCATCCTCTCCCCGACCATTCTTAAAACAATATCACTCACTACTTCAGTAGATCTCTTTGTACCACTCATGTAGACACACACACACACACACACACACACACACACACACACGCTTGGACACACAGAAGCATTCTCACATCTCTTTTAACATCACTGATAATTTTTCAGATCAAGAAGCTGTGTGTGATACTGTATAACTGTCTCTCTGCTCCAGTGGGTGATGGGCCAACATTGTCTGAGGCAGCTCCGGGAACAGCTCTGCTGGCTGGCTAATTGAACTCGAGGGGCACTGCTTTGTGCAAACTGATGCTTTGATAAGTGGAGAAAAAGGCAACAGTCGTGCTAACTAATTGATAAAGATTAGCACCTATTGTATTTTCAAGCATTACGTTTCACTTTTAACATCACAACAGAAAAGGATTTTAGGATGAGTACTATGTGTTTGGATGGACATGACATAATATCAAATAGCGAGTTTGGCTGAGGTTGATAGACTTGCACAATCGAATAAATATCAGCGCTGCTAATGTTACCCTAACTCTGACTTAGCATCTACACACTGGTGAAGCACTACACAGACGATGGATGTGTCTACTGAACAGGCCTTTTTCTGAAGTAAACTGGTCACAAGCCAACCACAGTGTGTGTACACCATTAATGTGAGAAAGTTGGAGGAAGAGAGAGATTTAGGGAGAATGACCTGAGGACTGAGAGGAGAGCAGAAAGCAGGACATGAAGTTAAACCCGGCCGTGTGTCTCTGCACTGTGTCCGCATGTACCTGAGTGTAAAGCGGTTCGTAGATGTCCACTCCGTTGTCCTTGCTCTGTTCAATGAGCATGCTCCCACGTTTCCAGATGAATCGGGCGGGAGGGTTAGAATTGACGGTGCAGCGCAGGAACACCGTCTTCTCCTGGTAGTAACTGCCACGCACATCGCTGATGGTCTGGTGCACCGTCAGAACAGGTATGTCAAGGTCTGCGAAACACAGCAAAGGATCAAAAGATAAAGTCGTGAGGAGTCATGCATTGTTACAGGGGCTACAGATTATTGGTTATTTCACAGCAGAAGCGTGTTCATTAAGGCCTTATTGTGCCACACAGAAAAGCATGAAAATCACCTGGTTCGTTATATGAAATCACAAATTCTTCAGAGTTTGCACAGTTAAAATAACTTTCAGCTTTTATGCTGCTGTCGCCTTTGCTCTGCAAAACATTGGCCATTTTTTGTGAGGCAGGGATGAGATTGGGTAACTGGGACACTACTGTAAATAAGGGCAAACAAGTTCTGTTTGTTGGCTGAATTGTCCACCCACACTGACCAAAAAGCATCCAAACAGTTGCCTATTGATCATGGCTTCTAACGAGCACGAATGCCCAAACAATCTGTGTTTTGCCATTTCCCTCTCCGGCTGTGACGCTCTCACACATTATTTGTATATATATTTATTTTGCCATTTTTATCTCTTTCTCCCCACTTGCCTCGTTTCCCTGTACATTTCCTTCATGGGAGTGTCATCTCCCTTTTCCTCCAGTGGATAGGATTTCAGCTGCTGTCACAAGCATGGAGGCTGCTCTCCCCTGGTTTCTGCCATCTCTCCAAAAGTCACTGCCACTTTCACTCCTCATCACTATCCCTCCCTCTCTATCCCCTCCTCCTCGCTCCTTGCCTCTATCTCTTACAGGGCAGAGTTGTGTGTGTGTGTGTGTGTGTGTGTGTGTGTGTGTGTGTGTGTGTGTGTGTGTGTGTAATCCCGATTCTTTGCAGCCCAATTGGAATGTTGCGGACTTCAAACGTCATGGAAACAATTTCTACCAACAGCAGGGTAGCCTTTTCCCCACTTTTCCTGCCTTTCTATTTTACCGCTCTCCTTCCCATGTTTCTCTTCTCTGCCCCTGTTCCTCACTTCCTTTCTCCTGTGTCAACCATGCTGCACCCTATCAAGAAGGCATGATGCAAGCTATAGAAAAGAGGTGAGCTGGTAGTGCAGCTACTATGTCCAGCCGGGTCCCACGTGATCCAGGAAGGAGGTAAGTATTTGTATTTAATACATATTTGGTTGCGACGTTTGAGAGGTTTGTGTGGATAAGTATGCTTGATTTTTGAGTTCCGTTGAAAAGGGCACAGCTGTCAAACGAGGGCCATGTAACATACATAGGCACATGCATACACACACACAATCGCATCTGGACCTCCATCTAAGTGTGTGTGAAGCCTCAGCACAGCATCAGAGCATTTTGGTAGTTTGAAGGTGAAAGCTCCGGGTAAAGAAACTTGAACTCGTGCAGGTGATTTTTGTGACTACAGCTTTCTTTCTCTAATAAAAGGTGAGTCACAAGGGCATGGTAAGACTGTCACATTCTTGCATGCCTTAAAGCTAGGTACAATGTGCAGAAACTTTGCCTGAATGTGACGGGAACGAAGCGTGAGCCAGAATGGGTACGACACTGAAGCTATCATGTGAACATTTGCGTCTACAGATGTTTCATCAAATCATCTGCACAATAGTTTAACAACAAAAAAAATCAAAGCTGCACAATCTTCTGAAGGGCTTTAACGTTATATGTGTTATGTATTCTTTGCGTTTGAGTATTCTGACTGTGTTTTCTGCGATACCTGAGCTAAAAACTAAGCAATATATGATGTATATGCAATTTCAAACATATTAGACTTTCAATGACCTGCATAATTGCTTGGAAAATCCACTGAATTTAAGCAGCGTCATTATTCAGTGCTACTGTATGTTTATTAGGAAACTGATGGTTTTGGAATTCCATTAAAATGTTAGATATTAAATGTGGCTAACATTTAATATCTTTACCTTTTAATTATTTTTTGTAAAATGGAACAAATTGCATGCTAGTCATTATTCAGTATTTCAGCATTTGAAAAAAATAAAATTTGAGCTTTCTATATTGCGTCTGACCTGGCTAAGCTGCTTACTCTAATGCACTGAAGCATTTGTGTGCCTCTGTTATTAGATATTTTCTCAGTGATTCATTGCTCTGCTTTGTGAAGTGCTCACCTGCTTCCATTCCTTTCATCTCCCCGTGGACACCCTCATTTATAAGACTACAAACCACAGAATGGGACAAAAGACCCAGCAGGAAACTTAACGCGGAGCAACCACCAGCCTCTATAAAAGCCAGCTCTGTGAGCAACATGCCATCAAATCTGGGCAGCTGCAAATATATCTGCCTCTTGATATTGACCACGTGTGCTTGTGTGAAAGAGATCTAGCAAAAGAGCTAGCACCTTGCTTCAATTTGTGAATATGTGCATGTTTGTTTGTGAGTATTTGTCAAAGACATAAACAGGATTTCTGTCAGATTTTCACAGATCATTTGCAGCGCATGAGGAATCATAGCTGACTAATGCTCCGATGTGTGTGTGTCAGAGAGTGAGCGAGAGTGACTATCTGCTGTCATTCTGTCTGTTTCCTGACACTACGAATGTGAGGAATGTGGAGAAAGGGGAAAAGTGACAGATTGACACAGACAGAAGCAGAGACAGACAAGTAGATTCTCAAGCACATCACTTAACTTTAAATGGACAAACACCTTTGTGTCCCTCAGTCCACATTGTGTAATCATAAACGGCAAAAATAGTGTATTATTAGCAAACATTGAAAAACATAATTTATTCATACTGTTAGTATCAACTCAATTCATACAGTATATGTGCAGTGTAGAAACTAAACTAATATTAAACAAGATTCCCATTGGAACACGCACACACACACACACACACACACACACACACACACACACACACACACACACACACACACACACACACACACACACACACACACACACACACACACACACACTCACAAATTCCTCCTGCTGCCCTGATGTTAAAATGGTCAAGGATAAAATGAAGACGAGCCCTCGACAGCCTTATTTTCACATGACAATTGTGTTGTTTCACAATCCAAGCTCCCAGGGTAAGTCTAACTTTACTCAGGTTGGGCCCTTAAGTAAATAGAGACGCAAGATGAAACTGCAAGTGTACAGAAACAGAATATGAAACTTTAATGAAGCTTCTGATTTCCCCAATGCCCTGCCTTTGCAAACAGCTTAGATCAGTTGCACTATGCTGCTTTTGTCAGCCCCAGCTTTTAATGTACTGCACATCCAAGCGTCCAAATATCAGGCTGCACTGAGGGTCTGGCATTGTTTTCCACATAGACACCACACAGTGGAGCTGACACAAATACATGTTAGTTCCTTTGGAGTGTGGCCCTTAGCTTCGACGAACACATGTGGAGAGAGCACAAAATCTAATATATTTTATAAAGGGAATACTGTGTGATAAGAAGTGACCTCAGCCCCCGTCAACCCAATGATAGCTACTAGGAATATATGATCATTTCTTATTCATGTTTGTCCTCCCAGACACGCCATTACATGTTTGCTCTGCTTTATATCATCGTTTTCAAATCTGTTGATTTGGGGTATTCAGGGGGATTTGTCTTAATAAAAAATATCTTTATGCTACTTTTCTTGCTAAATTATCTATGACTAAAATATTCATTGAACAATGTTTGTGTTGTATTTTTACAGAAATACCCAGTTTCTTTTCCACTACAAACAGCAACTTATTCGCAGGAACTGGCCAGTAGTATTTTCAGTTATTACAGATTTTTTACACAATAGTGTGCAGCATTTGGACAGATTTTCCTTTCAAGGTCATTGTGCTTTATTGTATTGCTGTTTACATTAGGAGAGACTGGAAGGATGTGGAATAAAAACAATATTGTATTACACAACGAAAGACTCACACTGGACTCAAATCTACAAGGTCACCTGAGTTACCTAAGTTACTTGGATCTTTGGGTGCTATTTTCAACATATGGTCAGACAGCAGCTAGAAACTGGAACACTGTAATATCAATAAAACACTACCACTTTACCGGCTGTCATTTTAGCTCTCTAAAACTGACCATAATGGCAATCACACAAACTTCATGAATATCTTTGACTGCTTCATTTTTTATTTTTTTATACAGAATATAAGAAAAAGGCATATCTCCAGCATGTTGTCTTATCTGACTGACAACACATATATTCAAAAGGGGAAACACTGTGTTTCATACAGTCTTGATCAGGCAACCAGATCCAGCCGCCTCTTAATGAAATCCCTTAATCATAAGAGATAAACACTGTCAAGTATAATACTTGCATTTGCTTATAATACAATGAGGTCTCAGTTCATCTCAATTATATAAAAAGTATATAATATAAACCGATGCAGCAAACCTCTTATGGCAGCAAGTGCTCCAAAATTACCAGTTATTCCCTGAATGGTTAGACAGAGTGCAATTTTGATCAGGTATTCCAATTGTTTGCTCTTGAAAATGATGTGTGTTGCTTTGATGCAAACTTCAAGGCACACTAACTAGCAGAAACTCTCGTACAGACGGTGTTTGCTTCTTATCTGAGGAATCAGATGATCAGAATTGTGATCAGACTTACAAACTCTGGATGTCTAGTGACTACGCCGCTAGTGAATGCAATTAGTGAGAATGCATGGCAAAAGGAACACAAAACTAAAAAATATGTATTAATAACCATCAAACCTTTTTAAGAGTTTATCTGTTTATTCCATAACCCTGTTCCAAACATCTAAACCAATGTGGAAGAATTAAAAAGCCGATGATTTAATGTCTATATATACTGTATATATTATACATATACAGTATATTTATATATATATATATATATATATATATATATATATATATATATATATATATATATATATATATATATACATATATATATATATATATTTTGATATGTATCTTCCATAGACTCCCGGTATTATGACTGCATGCCATCGGTTCCCTCAAAATCACTCCAAAAATTGCTCCGAAGTAACCATGGTGAGGCTGGAAACAGATTTACTCAGAAGCAATCCATCTGAGCGGTCAGGGTTGACCGAGTGTGTTTTTGTAACAAGTTGACCTCTGCTGGGTGCTTTCCCCGGCAGGAGGACGCCCTGGTCTCCAAATCCTCTTTGATTTCCAATAACATGTCCTGTACTCTAATAGCTCTCTACGAGTAGATGGCCATTAGGGGACCAAAGAGAAGATGACAGGTTCAATTGAGTGTGAGCGTGCAATGGAGGAGAATAAGGTGTGGTGGTCAGCGTGTGTGTGGACGGTTGGGTGGGGAGATGTGAGTGTGAGAGTGAGGATTGCTTTGTTTCGTTAATTCTGATATGAAGCAGGTATTATGTTTCCCATGTTTATGAATCTACCAAGTTAGCCGGCTAACACTTGCCAATTGGCACAGACCCACAAAGTACTGCTGAGGTTTTGGAAGTATTTGGTCATAAACCAAAATATTGGACAAATTGTGATTTTGACATGACGATGGCACGAGTTAAGTCAAGTTTGACATGAGCAATCAATCAATTACTGTTTCACGGTTATATTAATAATCATATGTTCTGTTTATTAATAATATACTCTGTAAAGGCTTGTGGCTTCTCATTTGACCTACTTTCCTGTTAAAACATACGTATGCTTTTCAAGTGACCTTCTGATAGAGTCATGAGACTGGGGATGCCTACATGTCTCTGTTTGAAGAACATGGTGTTGTTATCATATGACCATGACGATGCAAGGTAATCTAAAGATGTCATGAGAGCTTCTGTGATTGTGTCATTAATGTATTTAAGAGGTAACTCTCTGCTCATTCATTGAGCAGTCCAGGATATGCAATTGACATGTCGTGTTGTGTAATTCTTCTCTGCTCCTTCTTTGCAAAGAATAAATGTCCTGATCAATGATTTTACCATTTCATCATAATTATATTCTCAGTCTAGGTAGGATATATAGAAATGTAGGTTTGTTGCCACTGTATTGTTATTATCAGCATGTTTGAACATAGATGGTCAAAAACAACAGCTTACTGATGTTAAACACATTTTTTAAAAGCATTAAAGATAAATCCAGCTTTTGTGACAGGGACAATAAAGGAAACGTACTCTGATGGATAGTTTGGACAAAATAAAAACTGGTGCTAAACAGCTCTACAATTATTGAGTTCATCATTTAGAAAGCAGCTGAAAATCTGTTTCTACAGACAAGTCCAAACATATTTCATGTCTGCAGTAATAAGCGATCATCACACCAACTACAGGAAAAAAACAACCAACTCTTTCTCACTTCTTTTTTATGCACACACACACACACACACACACACACACACACACACACACACACACACACACACACACACACACACACACAGAGTCGTCTTATAGGCTATCCACCACACAAACACTCATGCGTGCACAAAGCCACACGCACAGAGAACAGCATGTGCACACAGAGAGGCACAAACAGAAGCAGACTTTCCGTTTGATCCAGCTTCGCGTCTCGTCAATTATTCAGCATTCTGCTCATAGACATCCCCTTAAAGAGGACATAAAACATGCACGAGGCGCACATTTGGAAATAATGAGAACATTGCCTGTATTTAACATGCAATGTTGAGAAGTAAAGATTGATTTTGGCAGATTTTCTCTGCTCTGTTTTTTTTATAACTATAATATGTATTTATATAGCTTTTTTATATGTTGAACTCCTGCTAATCATAGGTCGCGAAATTAGAACATTTTAAAATTAGAAATCAGCCCAAAACAAATGATGTAGAGGAGGATATACAAAACTCAGCATTATTACTATAGTTGGAACTATCATAGATAGTGAAGAAGAAAAAAAAGCTCAATAGAGGAATAAATAAAAGCAAAATATCAAGAGAAGAAGATGTAGAATAATAAAGGAATTAATAAAAAATTGTATAGACACAAGTGGTGACATGAAATAACAGACAGAAAACATAGTGAAGACTGAAAAAAATGAAGAGAAGGAAGCAGGAAAAAGAGCACTTTTACTTCATTGCAAATCAAAAACTTTTTTTATAGATGTAGACATAGTTGGTGACATGAAATAATGTTTGCAAAAAATTAATCCAATCAGTTTCTTTATTGTAGCAATATGACTCTTTATTTTGGCTGCATCGTCCTTTAATTTCCTTGACAATTACAAATAATATGAACATCATTCCCCCTATGAATCCACGGTCGCATCTTGTGCTACACCCTGTATTGTTAGGTTTAACAGCAAGACACGGCAGCCTGTGTGAAGAAGAATTACACAGTAAGTCATTCCCTAAACTCACATTCGTGAATTTTCTGAAAATGGCGCATTTTCGTCGAGCCAGCGCATTATGTACAAGCCTTAATTATGCTTTTGTCAGCAAAGAGCCTGGGAAAAGGTATTAAACATTCATGATGGTGTGACTCTATTATTTTAGGCCATAAAAAGACTAATTTGGGCATGGTTATTTAGTGTGACAGTGTAGCTGCACAGCGCTGGTGACAGCAAAGAGGGTGTTAAGGGACAAAGGCATAGTTCACTCGCTCAGCCTGTGGGATAAAATAACACATACACACAAACGCAAAGCCCACATGAAAAACGTGCACTCTGTTATGCAATAATACAGGCACATGCATCCAGACATGCAGATGCCTACACACAAATATGCGCTCACTGACAAATACAAACAACACACTCCTCTCGGCCAAAATAACACATGAATCTCAGCAGCCCCCGAGGGCAAAAACAAGAAAGTCCTTCCGTGTCCCTGTAAGTGCCTTCTGAGGTGATCTATGGGCAGCAGAGTGGATGAAGGATACCCTTCTTACTTCTTCTGTGGTCATATGGACGCCTGGGTCACGGGGTAACAGCATGGGATTCATGCATCATCAGTGTGAACACTTTTTTGATGCCAGATTTAAGAAGCACAGCATGATGATGTCAAGAGTCAAGGGTGGCTGCCCCTTAAAAGGTGGCAAAATAAACACACAGTATATTTTACACTTAAATCAGTGCTTACTCTCTCTCTCTCTCACACACACACACACACACACACACACACACACACACACACACACACACACACACACACACACACACACACACACCGATTTGGGGGCACAACCAGATGACACACGTATAGTGCCCAACCCATTGGCTTGCTGTGTATTTAATTGGCTTTGTGGTATGCAGGGCACTGTGGACCACAGCAAAAGACTATATTGAAAACACAACTACACATGCAGTATCGGCTGTTGCTGCTCTTAGAATAATCTTGAGAATGATATTAAAACCACTAAGACCATTTCTGTGGATTTCTGCTCAGATACTGAAGTTTGTTCTGGCACAACATCACATTCATTGTCTGCTAGTTAACAAGAGACAGTGTGCATAAACAAATGAGAGCTTGGTAACTCCCAAAAGAGCAATGGGCTGGAAAACACAGAATGCACCAATCTGATCGCTGGCCTCAGTGAGAAGTTTTAATTTGTTTTATTTTAGTAGTTACAAACTGTAACTAAATTAAACTTTACAGTCATATACTGCAAGTATTTTTGTGGGTAGATATATGGTAGAAGAACATCACATTGCTTTAAAAATCTGCCAGAACTCATTTATACAGTACATTTATACAATATTTGTGATCGCATTCCCTTGGGTATTGAACAAGTATAAGAGGAAGTATGATCACCTTCAAAAACGATTGATCATTTGTACTCTCAGAGAGTCAATGTGAATTTTACAAGCAGAGTTCTTGTGGTATTTTCTTTACCAGAGCCATAAGCTGGCTGTACAAGGGCGCCAAAATGAAACCATCCATGTACTAATTTTCCATTATTTATATCCATTTTCTCATTTTCAGTGAAGTAGTGTCCCAAAACACATTTATATTGTGTATGGTCTTAGATCTGTTTGCCAGATCTCATGTCATGTCTTTCTAATTTTGTTTATTTTCTATTTCCATGCACAAAAGCACATTGATTAACCGTCAGATGTTAAATTAGGAAGATTGTTTCTAGGAGGAGTGACATTTGAAACATTGTGTATAAAAAGAAAAATGACCGCAGCTCCACTCTGATGGAAATGTTTCCAAAATAATTGTATCATTTGAGTTGTGAAATGGTTAAATTCCAGCCAATCCAGTATCATGACACAGTGGTGATTGTAAAATAGAATGACAGGTCAGTGGAGGTCAGTGGGTATCACTTACATAGCTGGTGGACACAAATACTATTGAAGTTGTGCTAATAAAAAGAGACACCACCGTTACGCATGTGGTAATACTGGGCAGCAACCTTTGCTATAAATATAACTCACTGACCAATACTGTCATCCGTTCACAATTAGAGCTTCCAGACCTCGAGCAACAGTATTACCCACTATCTTTACCATCTCATAACCAGAAGGTCAAAAAGGTTCAGCCGCTCTCAGCGGCAGCTAATAATGAATCTGACCAAAATGCCCTCGAGCATAACACTGTTAACCCAGCTGCTTACTCGATAATTGTAAAGATAACACTGGAATTTTTCAGACAACAGGGATAAAGCAGTATTAACTTTAAAACATATCATATATCTACCTTTTTTCTACTCTAAAAAACTAAAAATAGAGTAGATAATATTTCAGGAGAAATCAGAGGTCATGTTATACGACATTTGTGACCTGAGTCGTTGAGTTGTCATTAGGGAGAGAGGTGGAATTGGTACAGATGTCTTTGGCCTCTACTGAAGCAACACTAACCGTTTATGTATTCTGGATATAAGGGGATTCAACACATGGCCTTTCTGACCATCACAATGCATCATCGGGTCAAAGATCACAGGGAAGTCTGAGTTTTTCAATGTAATGCAATATTATGAGGTCAGCAGCGGATGCTTGTGTCAGAGTACAATTCAATTTATTTGACAAATACCTGTGAAATGTTGTATATAAATTGGTGCAATATACAACAAGGACACTCATAGCTGGATGAGTAAATAAACAAATATCATTACATTTGATGAAACGATGACATTAAAAGCTACTGAAACACCCATCATAACTCATCACACACACACACACACACACACACACACACACACACACACACACACACACACACACACACACACACACACACACACACATGATCTTTTGTATTTCCAGTTCTATTGTTCACGCTCTTGTCTTTGTACATGTCTGCTAGAAATTAAAACACAACACTCAACTCACGATTACACCTTGACTGGTGTCTGGGTCCTTAATGTCGAGGATAAAAAAGTTATGATAGGACAGCACTCCAATTTGACTTTTTAACATAGCTTAATTGCCAGAATACACTCTGAAGCAGGGCGCCCTGCCCGGAATGTCCCTGTGGCAATATAAAATATTCAGACCTTTAACAAGGAGTGCTCTCCTAGTCCTTCCTCTTTGTTACATGTCTGTAAGTCAATGTTCACAGATGCTATAGCTTGAATTGTTTGTCTTTTGTGATAGAGTCCACTACAGCGTGCCCATATTGTTTTACATAATGATATGAGTCAAGAAATGTGTTTGTCCAACCAGGTAAGAGCACAAATACAAAAAACAGAGTTTGGGAGGATCTAAGTGTGAGCTGACAGAAGCCAATCCATGAAGGATGTACTCTCAGCCTAAATATGGCATTTCAGACCTCCAACAGTCCTTCAAGTGTCACTTTGGAAACTGCCCACAGGGCAGAGCTAACGGTTTGAGAGAATAAGCCCACCTGCCTGTGCCTGTGGTGGTTATTGCCTTCTCTCCAGACTGATTTGTGTGGTACTCGCCACCACCAGCTCTGCCAGCGCCCACAAAGTGCTGAGCGAGCTCCCTTTGAACACACTTTGACACTTCGGATTATTGGTAGTGCACCCTTTCAGATTTTTTCTGGTTTTAATTTCTGGTTAATTTTTCTAGCTTTCTTTACATTTCTATCTGTTAAAGTATCTTCCAGTTGTTCTGTCCTGTTTTTCTACAGACACTGAGATTAATTTCAGGCTGGAGCTCTTGCAAAAGCTTTACTGGTTTGTTTAGAACATATTTGAGGTGTTGTGTCATTCATTTAGTTTGGACTAAGGTTAAAAGCTTTATTTTATTCTGTTTGCATCATAAAAAGCATTACTGCATTACAGAGAAGAATATGTTCGTTAGTTTAATTTAAAACGGCATGTTGCATTTTCAGTAGATTATCACATTCAGTACAATAATTTGACTACGTGTTTCGGTGCAGTTTACAACATGTAAAGACAAGTGAAGTGCTTTACACTGCCATAAACAAAGGCCAGTGAGTAGCCCTTTCACAGACAACTCCCCTTTCCCAACCAACTCACTATACATTATTCTCTGTATCCCATTTCTTTTATTTCTCAGGCTCTGCGAACCCCATCCCTCTTTCAAGTCCTCTCCTTCCCAAGCTGGAGAGAGAAAACTCTTCCTTGCAACTGGTAAAAAACAGAACTGGGATAAATAATTGCTTCCTCAGGTGATGTTGATATTGATTTATTTGATTAGATTTATCTGTTGACAAGTTTCATTGCTTTCTTCCCCCTTTTCACTTCTAGTAGATGAGGCACAAAGGCGGTCACATAAGGAAAAACATTCACAAACCAGCTATGACTTTCTTCCTGTAATATTTTTCTAATCTTGGATCTTTTCTATGTTTCATGGCAGCCTAATCCTCTAGTCTCTGTTTCCATCCTCGTCCTATTTCTATGTGCCGATACACAGGCTGCGAGCCTGCCTGGAGGCACCTCCCATACTTTATAGCACTGCCTTCATTACCCAGCCCGCTGTAGCCGGCCATAAATGAAAAACTGGAGATGTGGGAGGAGGGAAGTAAAGGAGAGGAACGGGTGAAATGCACAGGATGAGTCAATTGTGAAAGAGATAGTAAAGGTAGAAATGGCACAGGAGAGACTGAGAGAGAGAGAGTGAGCATGAGAGTAAGCAAGGTACAGTATTCAGAGAAAAAGGGAAATAAGTGAGGAAGAGCACAGCCATGAAATCGAACATGGAAGTTATCGGAGACTGGCTGGAAAAAAATACCACCGCCATAAAATAATATTACAATTTGTCTGGCCTTATGGCATTAATGAATACAGATGCTGCCCAGTGGGCTGTTTGTCCTAGGAGAGGCTAATTTGAACAGCCATCCCACCTGAGAGGGCAGTAAAAATTATATGAAAGGTTTACCCTCAGTGGTTTAGTTTATAGATCCACATTTCCATCTCATAGCAGGTTATAGGTGTCAGAGAGACATCCCACTTGCTACTGTAATAGCCACTAGCGGGGGAGTTAGCTATATGTGCAGGATTTACTGTTAATTTCCCTAAAATGAACTATAACCCAGAGTAGAAATAGACCCGCTGCAGCTTTAAACAAATAAAACGCATGACAAGAATTCAAACCTGCTATCATCCTTGCTACTGAAATCAGAGCTTGTTTTACACTCATTCCAACTCCAACACATCGCCAATAATCGGCCCGGAGGGGCCATGGGTGCAGACAAATTTATGACAGCTGAGTGCAAAAGGACTAGCTAAAATTCGGATGAGCTTTATTGACTGGATGATTGTTAAACAAAATTGCTGGACGTCTTAATTACTGCAACGTCATGGAAATGCCACATTTGAATATGATTTAATGAAGGCCATCAGCAAACCGTGAGGTCCTTTTAATAACAGGGGAAGTGAGTCATACACAAATATTCTCTTAATGCCTCTTAACAAAGATCGAGGGTACAATCTCTGCAGAGATGACAAAAATGAATAAATTATGATATGTAGTTGATTCTTATGAATTGGCAATATTATTGTTATACCAGGCCTATAATAAAAATACAGATGTGCAATGTTTACAATCTACAACTGATAGCACATACTAATGTAAAATGTCTCCACTCTTACACGTCTTCCCTTCACTTCCTTTCCTTTTACGTTGCCAGCCCAACAGTACACCCACCATCAGACACTTGAGTTATGCCCCATTCCAGTGTAATGGTTATTTTCCCTGAAAAAATATCAGTGTGTACTACAGGGGCCTGTGGTAAGGTCAAGATAATGTCAAGCCTACACTGCCTGGTGTAACCTTCATAGAAGAGAGAGTCAATAAATAAGGGATGAAAAAAACTAAGCTGAAGGGAGAGAGCGAAAAGAAAAACACTTTAGATAACTTAAGATAAAGCTGACCAAACGATGGCGACACGTGGAGTGGTCGTATCTCCTCATGGTCTATAGGAGAGCCTATAACCAAGCCACACTCCCACCTATTGTGTATGTGTCATGTGTGCACTCTCTGCGGGCCTCATATAATGGTCCTGCTACTAAATGCTTCAATCCCCTTCCAGCGACACAAATTCAGAACAGATTATTTATGAGGCAAATAAAAGGGAAAATAGATTTTAGGATATGAAAAAAAAATCCAAGATTCCAATAATGTTCTTAGTGGATTTAATACATTTCCACATTTATGTCTGTCAGAATATCTCTTCCACATATATTCTTTTAAATCCCCCTCTCTCTATCAAGGTCTGACAGTCAGCCTTTTTGATCAGTACAAAAGTTTTCTTTTCTCGCAAAATTATATAAAAGCCTCACTTGACTATGTATGAGACATTGGCAAATTGCCAAAGAAATCCACATTTCTTGGCCAATTTTAATGTCACTATGGTGTGAACATGTAACATCATAATTGCTCTAAATTATTATTATTATTTTACCTCTTCGCAACTATGCTTTACATTTATTTCACTGTGTTGCTGGGTTTTCTGTCCTTTCTCTTCTCCTCTTCATGTATACAACCTCTCCTCCTTCTCTCCTCTTCCTCCTTCTCTCTTTCCTTCCGTACTTGCTGTTTTACGTCTCTCCGACTTCACACTGTACTTTTTGTCTTTGTCAAACACCCTTTATGTTGAACAAATCCTTCAAAGTAGCTCTGCTTTTAAAGGGGTTAGCCGTGATGTATTACCTCAGTGTGGAGGGGTGGGGACATAGGTGACCCCAAACTGTCATGGAAACCCATGTCAGATGATATCAGTGACTCACCACACACTCAACCACTCACTGGGAACTCTGGGTAAGGAAACTTGCAGTGGGAAGCACACATTGGTGTCTTTGTATGCATACATACACAGTCACTTAAACTCATTCTATCAAAACCTCATAATTTTACACATTTATGTAGGGAGGCAAATACACAGACACACAAGATACAAAGACACACACACACACACACACACACACACACACACACACACACACACACACACACACACACACACATAAAGCGACTGTAGGTCACCCATATACTATACTCACAAAGCAACCATCTTGCCTCTGTTCTAATTTCAAGGGTGCAGTCCCTTGGAGTTGTATTTGTGGACGGGTAGATTTTGATAGGAGTATTTTAGGAAAAAAACATACTTTGTGTGTTGATCCACTTCTGAGCATGCTCCACGAAAGGAGGCTCTAAGTTTGCAACCAAGAGAATGGGGGAAATATAGCTATCACACAGCAATGATTGGACAAAAGGGGAACCTCTATGAGAATGGCTTCTGTCAGGGTATGAATATAGCTCTGTGCGTCATTGATGGTATCACATATATTAACTGTTTTTTGTTTGAAAATAAATAACATTCAAACAACGCCCCCAATGAGATTATGTGACTCTGGTTCAGGGTTTCTGTAACAGTGGAAATTGAATGCGCATATGATCGTGGATGGTTTAAGCAGATATGTGTGATGTTTTTTGAAGCGCAAAGCAGTAAAATCTTTGAGAGATTTCACAGACTGTGATTACAATTCTTAAAGTGCACTTAAGAGAGGCTGGTAAAGCGATCAAAACGATATCTCTAACTTGTATCTCTTAGATACTGCTGTGTCAAAGCAACCTGACACAGCTGGATGGTGCCTGATGTATTTGGATGAATGAGGCTCTGTTGTGACAGTGTAATTGTAACATATCATATAAAGCATATGTCTGGGAAGTAATGGCAGGCTGATTGTGGTCTGTGCTCATCACCTCCATCTGCTCATCCATCTGTCTTTACAAATACAGCTTATGTGCAAGCAAACTGAAACTTTTCAAGTTGCACTAATTAGGGACCTTTGATAAGGCTGTGTTAAAATGGCCTAATTAATTAAGTGACACAATGTTGATTGTCAACAGTCACATTGTAGCGGACATTTTTTATTTATTATAAATGCCTACTTTAATGAGTTTATTTGCTTAACTCTGCGGTAGTAACATCCCATAGGTTCAATGTGATGGCCCTCTAAAACAGCTTTTAGGCAAACTTAAATCAATTAGGATCAGATTTCTATCGCAGCAGTGCCTCAAATTGCCTGACGCAAGTGAATGTTTTTGTGCATGCAGTAGAATAACCAGTCGAAACACTGGTATCTCGTGTGACACTTTCACCCAGGAGCTGATGCAAACCTTAATAATTGTAATGGGAGATAGTGATACTGTTAACACTTTATGTCAGCCATTTTATTGAGGAAATGGCACCAAGTTAATTACAATAGCGTCTGCATGTCTGTCACAGGCTGATTTTAAGCTGCTCACACCCACCCTGTCAGAGGTGAATCAATACAGATCAATACACACAAGAGTTATATATAACCTCGGCTGAAGTGACAATAAAAGGTATCTTAGAGCAGTAGCTGTCAATATTTAAATCTCTAAAACTATGAAAACATATGGCCATCTGCTGCTTTCAAAATGGTGTTTACGATTCAAGCTGAAAATGTTGTTTTGGATGATTTGAACCATTAACTCCTCCCCAAAACCAATATAATTAACCCAATCTCAAACATTCCAGCACACAATTCAGAAACACCTGCCAGGTGTGGTAGCTGCGCCCCTGGTACTTCTAATCCTGCCTATTCCTCACTAAAGCCCTGTGTGACTTACTGCTGTATAATTGTCCCAGCTGAATGGTTCTCCAGGGAAACCAAATGACCTCTCACAATAGAGAGAGACGAGGGCTAGAGCAGGAGAGAGGACATCATTCCTGCATAATGAACTAAGTAATTGGTCCAGAGCAACAGCACTGATGTTTAAGTAACGAAGACAGATGTTAGATACACTCTGGGTCAATGGGATGACATTTTTCTCGGCACTTGTTCATTTGAAGCACTTCACCTGGCAGTTCAATTCTTTAAAATTACTCTAAGACCTTTCATCTGGTTATGAAACAATCTCAATTTGATAATGATGACTAAATCTCCTACATATGTTAACGAGACTATCAGCGAGGAGATCTGACATTTCTATATAGATATTCTTAATGCGTGTAATCGGTGCCACTGGGTCGGATTCAACGCAAAATCAGATGAAATCCTGCAGGTTCACCAGAAACTTCTTCAGCTCCGACTCTAGCGGGCCTCTGGCAGCGACCAGCCAGTCATGGACAGACCCAGAACGAGCATCACTGCCACCTTCAACCTGCAGTCGGAAGCTCCAGTGGAAGTAGAGTCCAGGAGCAAAGCTTCGCCTTGGTGCCAACACAGACTCCACAGTCGTGGAGGCCCAGACTGTTTTGCACGGGAGAACCAGAACCACGACTGAGCAGGGCTGACTATCAGAACCTGACAGTAAAATGAGAGGTTTTCTAAAGGGACTTTGGTACTCGGAAACACTACAGTTTTTGACCTGTTCATCGTTTGATAAATGTGAAACCTATGGAGGCCAACAGCACTTCAGTTTAAGTTACTACATGCATGTATCTTGGACACTTATAAAACGGTGGCACTGCCTCCTGGTATTTTATTTAGTGCAGTACAAAGAGTGAGGTACAAATCCACTGCTTAGCAAGTTCAGGGCTTTATGGGCTGACTTCAAAATATGCAGCAGTACTAAATAATGCCGAAAGATAATTAACAAACGAGAGTTTGTTGCAATTGCAGAGAATCAAGCCCATTTTAAGAGATTAGAGAAGCCCCCATGGAAATGAAATCGACAGTGTACCTTGAAAGGTCAGACTTATAACAGCCCATTATGCAAATCAGTGTAATTTGTAAACATAGCTTTATGCGAGTAGCAGGTTTTATGATAACCACATTACACTGTAAGAATTAGTGTCGTTAAAAGATGAACCTGATGAAGTCTGACCTGTAATTATATCACACCTATCAGACAAATTACTATATATAAAATGCATCATTTCATAAAAAAATAAGTTTGACATGTGGAGTATCATCGGAGCTATCACATTTGACGTATAGTGACATTCTTCGCCTATTACTGATGAATAATACAACTATGAATAAAAAAAAATAAAAAAAATTGAAAGCATTGCAAATAGAAGGTACAATATTTGCAGCATAATGGCTGAGGACTTCTCACCCGTGTACGAATGTTTCTCAAGGCTGAAGGTGGTTTTATTATGTGAGTGAGAGCTTCCTCTTTCACAGACATCTTCCCTGTTGAATATTTTATCTCACAAGCATTTAGCTAAATGTTGCTCTCGAGAGGAAATTATAGTAAAATAACTTCTCTCTTTTTTTTTGTAAGTGTCACGAACTGTAACATGACACAAATGTCAGTATTCATGTGATACAATGAGCAAGACAAAATATCTCACACAAGATCAGACCTTGTGAGGTTATAAAAAGCAGAGAGGATTAAAACAAAAAAAGTGGTTCTCTTTGCTGATCAAAAGATTTGTGGGATTCATTTAAGTGCTTTTTGCTGTTTGGTTTGATCCATATCCCCTCTAAGACACAGGACAACTATTATCTGCAGATGTGGCTTCCTTGATATCTCAGTATGTTCCTGCATCAAAGTGACACCAACTGACTTGAAGAAAATGTCAGGTTGTAAAAGATGTTTTTTGCTTGAAGTCAATGGCTAATAATCAATCCATCTCTCTCTCTCTCTCTCTCTCTCTCTCTCTCTCTCTCTCTCTCTCTCTCTCTCTATCCCCCTCCCCCCTCCCCCCTTCCCTCATCCTGTGCTACATGCACACACAGTGCCTGGCAGCACAAGAACATAATTAGGCCAGGGTGGCTGTCTGAAGCATAAATATTCATTAGTAACAGAGCTTATACATTACATGCTGTCTTTACAAAGGTAACTGAGCACTGATGAGTAGGGTAAAGAGAAACCACAGATCTCAAGAGGAACGTGCTTCTCTTTCACCTACAATGTATTTACAGCAGTTAGCGAACATAGAGGACCACTTGCAGCGTCAATACATGTTGGCATGCATACAGCACAAATGGAAGTAGTTTTTTAAGAAAAGGATGGCAGTTTCTACGTATGGTACGCCCACACCTGCTAACAATTACCAAGAATGACTGAATCAGGGTGCATTTTCGAGGGGGCTAAACTGAAGTTCAAAAACAATTTATTAGCTACATATTTCCACTGGCAATTTCTACATGATACACTGAAAATGAAACACAAAAAAACTGCAAACTGCAAAGTTTGCAGTCCCCCTTATGCTTTGCAGTCCCCCCTTATGCTTTCCTCCTTACCGGTCAATGTTCACCATCTTACATCAACACTGGAATTTGTACTAATTTGTATTCTTATGTTAACTAAAGAAAAAAGAAAAACATCCTGCATGGCTTTTAAAGATACATCCCTGAAAACATTTCAAATTAATCATATTGAATTATATGTTGAAACAGCATTATGGTCAACACGTCACATGCAGTTATAACAGATAAATGCATGTTTTAAATTAAAAAAAGACCACCACAATCCATGGTCGCAGTAATGTCAAAATTACATTATTTCATATTTAGTTTCATTAGGAGACAAACTGTTTTTGTGGGAACTGTAAACATTGTAATTACTATTCACAGCTGTTTAAAACTACTTAAAGAAAAGCCAAAAAATCACCCATGCTATACTTTTTCCCAATGTTAAAATGTACAATATGTAATTTCTGTATACTGTAATGCCAGTAGTGTAACTACGTATATACATGATTTGTAATCAAGCTTTTCTCATAATTGAACCCAACATCTTGCAATCCAATCTACCCAAACAGTGCAACCGTGTGACTGCATGCACACATAAACAGAACCATGCAAAACACAATGGAAAGGATATTCTTATTATAAACACACCCAGGAGAGGGCTGCCTTTGCCTTGTGAGCACTGGAAATAACTCCAAGGTCAGTGAGCTTCCATTAGGGATTTATACCATAGCAAACTGCTAATTAATTAGGCCTAATGTGAGACAATGGTCGGATTTTTGGCTTGCTCCCTTGGAGATGCAATGCAATGCACTGCACAGGCTATTTCAGATTAAGGGAAAGCCTGTTTTTGCCTCAATTTAGCCGGCAAGCTTTGTCAACTACGCATGCTTCTTCAGCAATGCTCTAATACACGTGGCCAGCTAAGCCACATTAGCACTGAGCAGCTTTTCTGAAGAGCTTTCCTAAATTGCCTCACACAGCTGTCTGATAAGAAAAGTTGGTGTTGTAATACAAACGTGTGCTGGCAACAGAAGGTAAGTGGCAACACCACGGCTGTAACAATGCCGCTGACATTTTGCTTTATAGGCTCCTGTCATATTCTCAGGTGAAGAACGGATTCTTGGGAAATGAAAGAATTCCGTAATTATCAAAACACATCCGCAGCAGACAAAACATAAAATGCTTTGTATGACAACAGAACAAAGACTGGAATCTAGTACTGCTCGATGAAGAGAAGTATGATGTGTGATCATTACACAGATACCATTTAACAGCTGGTCCATTAAAAGGACCAAGGAAATGTTAATTTACTATGAATCGCATGTGCTTCGCAACAAACATTTTCAGATCATGGTACAGTCTTTAGGTTTTTGTATGTGTTTTATCTACCTTCTATTGGTTTTCATACATTTCTGTACAGAACGGAGATACAGATACAGTATATCAGATTGAATAACATCTCTGCTTTTATATTACATTACTGTTGTGTGGCTGCCCAATCGCTAGGGAAAAATGTTGGTACGTTTCTGAAAACCACGGATATGTTATGTGGGATGTTTTTGCCCGATACATATATTTGTTTTTATCCGCACATATTTCTTCAACATTTCCTATTATGCATCCTATGTCAAGTAAATTGATATATTACTCTACACACTATATTAAGTCTCTCCTGATTGATGGAAATGATTGTAAAACAGCTCCCTGGAAAGCAATTCTCAAAGACTATATTGCTTTGGAAAACCAACAGCTGTATGAGAAGGCAATTAAAGCAAGACAACAAGTGTTGTGTTTTAGGATATTGAAACATAATTAATATGCATTCACCATATATAGACTATAGGGCTGGGTGATATGTCCAAAATCTAGTCTATCCTGATACATATCATTTTGTATATACTGTATATATATATATATATATATATATATATATATATATATAGTGTCTGGTAATTATATCAATAAATAGTTATAATATGAAATAACCACACGTTTTGTATACTCATGTGAACAATAGTACTGACTGTATTCTCCTATAATTAAGAATGTTAGGTGCAAAATAATCAGATTTTCTGAGAATTTGGCATTACGCTATCTCAATATATGATTTCATCCGGATGTAATTACATTGAAAAACAATAAATTATCATATTGAATTATGGCGAACCCTAGTAGTAGGGTAATAATAATAAAATAAAATGTTATAATAATGTGTGGGCAAAGGTCAGAACAAAGTACAGAAAACAAAAACTAAACCAGTGTAATTCTAGATCTCTCATATGATTGGTATGAATTGGTATACTGTGCACTGCACCATCATGTTGACACAAGGGGCAAAACAGATAAACAGTGAGCTAAATAATTAACTTCCTCATAAAGCAGATATGAGAGAGACCTTGAAGCTGAATGCTGCGTTGGAACAAAACCGCTCTCCTTCGGTTTTATCCAAAGGACTTTAGATATCAGACAGATGAACTTAATCAAAAATAAGTATTCATGAGGAACAGGACAATAGTTCCCTCACCTTTTCATATCTCCCTGCTTCCCCATATCTATGGAACATCTTTTAGCTGTTCAGTCATAAAAATACAATGCACTGTGGGACTAAATTAGATTTTCTAGAAAGAGAGGTGCATTATGTTCTCCTGTTGCTGCTTTACATACACACGTCAAGCACATCTTTTAGACACACTCACTCCCTCACTTGAACACACTGTACTAATTCATTTTCTCTGAAATACACACAGCCTCCTTTTTCTCATAAAACACACAAAGATGCACACAAACATACACATTCAGCATCTTCAAGTCCGTTCATCTGAAAGAGAATGTATATGTGATTGGTAATGGCATCCACCTTCGTATTCCATCATATTAGTTCTGAACTGCACCGGACAATGGTATGATACTAATCTGATAACAGTGGATATGATAATAATCATATTCTCTCTTTACGAAGATCAAATGAGAACTCAGAGAAGCTGGCTCCACATATGGTGCAGGTATATTATTTTTTAGTCATATTGTGAGTCAAATGATCTCATTTACATATTTGACTGGAGGTGAGATAGTAGTAATGAGAAAATGTTAGATGCACAGTGTGAGGAAAGAACATGACCGATAGGCCTCTCTATTCCGGTGCATATTCTACCACTTAATGTAGAATACATTGCACAGCTCTCCCTTGAATGTTGCTACCTTTACTTTTCTATCAACTCGTCACCTTCCTAAAATAATGGCCCAAGTCATTTTTTCAGATTTTTCAGAAAACATAACAAAATTGACCAAATGTAATACGGGTGCACAAGCTGCCTCTAGACAATGCACAACGGGCATACTGTAATACCGGTCAAATTATGTTATGATTACTAATATTGAGTGAGATTTTCATTGACAAAAATGCTCGCAGAAATGCTAACTAAATTGCTATCTTAAATGCTAGCAATTCACATTGTCTTTTGACTTAGGAAAAATAAAATGGCATAAGTCAGACTCTTGACATAGGCCGTTATACTATAGGGGTAGAATCGCATGATCTGTTCAACTGAGGATGTAGACGATTTTACCAGAGGTGGCCAGTATCATGAGGAGATGATTTAGGCAAGAAAATCATTTTTGTCAAAAAATTACTTAGGCCATTATTTTAAGAAGGTGACGAACTGCTATCTGGGGTTCATGAGAAGTTCATGGACAACTATCAGTATATTTTTAAAATAACATTAGTAAGGAGAAATGAGTAAAAACAGTGCTCAGTGACATTCAGTAGTCAGTTTACTGAGCTGCCAAAACTCCCATACAATGTCATACAAAAGGAGAGAGCCTTGACGAAGCGATGCTGGTGTATGATAAGTGTAACAAATCTACGCTGAGTCGTGAACCTCAAAGTTCAAGTAAAACAGTTGTGTGTGTGTGTGTGTGTGTGTGTGTGTGTGTGTGTGTTGCAAGCAAGTGGTGTTCAGGTGAAGAACATTGTTGTGTGCTCTGTTGATTGGCAATGCTTCTTTTACTTTTAGGTTCAAGTACATTGGAGCAGGATACAGTTGCAACAGAGGTATTTACCATGGAAGTTTGAAAAGGATTATCTAGTATTTTCAAAAGTCACATCATTTGTGCTTCAACAGTGTGTGAATGTAACACTAGTACCTCCCCTCCTGCAGAAAGCAAAACTAGATGTATGTCATGTTACTACCCCACCCAGTGGGACCTAAACCACTATCCATGACAATGTGCACCATATTAAACTCACTGAGCTCCAGTACAGCAGCACCATAATTATCACTCAAGTGGAGCATTTTTACTTTTAAGCATGTAGCCTTTGGAACTGACTGTCCCAGATAGCTACTGACAGCCCCACAATGCGTGGAAATCACAATGTGGATGTTCAGTCTAGGTATTCAAGTGAACACTGCTTTGCTCTGAAAATAGACATAACAAATAAACCAGTAATGTATGCTCTAAAGCTGGGATTTGTTTATTTCAGAACAACTCTGTCTTCTACAGAACAACATTTCCATACAACTATACTGCATTCTTGTACTGTACTATAGTTTGAGGTTAACATATTTTCTCTCAGATTTCGGTCCTAGTTTTAATCACTTGATTGTAAATTGAAACGAAACAAAAACGCAACAAAACTACTTGGTTAGGTTTAGTCAAAAGTAATGTTTGGCTTAAAATAAGTATGATTGTTATGTTATTTAAGTCACAGACGACTATGGTTAGAAACATATTAGCGGTACGTCAAAACAAATGTAATCTGGGAAAAAACCCGTTCCCTCAAAACATAATTGTTGAAATAATTGAATAATTGAAATGTAGTTTGTTAATGAAACGTCCATTCATTAACAAATGACGATTTGTTAATGAATGGACGTTTCCAACGTTTTTTTTAAACAGAATTTCTGTCGGACAACACATATTCAATATCTAAGTATTACATTTTATGCTCTTCTGTATTCTCAAGAGGTTACCCAGAGACAACTTTTCTTTTGAGTTTAAAGACACATTATTATTATTTCTTCATGCCCTAAAACATGTAATCAATAATTTTAAGGTTGTCTTTTTCGAACCTTATCACTGTCCTTACACTCTGTTCTCTTTCACATCAGCTCCATCAAATTCCTATGGTAGATTTTATTTATCACAGAAGAAACTTGTACCAAATGCAAACTCATCCTGCTAAACTAACACATAGACAAACATAGTGTCCAATAGTGTCCAATTCTCCTGTGTTCTTCAGTGGGAGGACATCCAAATGACCATGGGCAGAACATGAGGGCTCCAGCTGGGTTCAGATACAGCCTTCTTACTGTGAGGTGCTAACCCCTGAGCCAATGTGCCATCTTTATCCATTTTACACTGTTATGAAATTATTATGGTTTACTTAAGTTTTTCCTTCTGTTAAATCAGAATCAGAATCAGAAACTGTTTATTGCCAGGAATGTTTCGAGGCGGAAGGTGCATACATTGGACATGGGACGTTAGACGAGACAAACAATAATCAACAATAATGGAGGAGGGAGAAAGATGAAAATTGGCAGGTTTTTTTTTAGGGGAAAGATACGTTTACAAGTTGGACTAGAAAACAGCTGCTATTTCCTACTCATTGTGTGTAGCAGCACACTAGACTTCCAGGTTATGGAGGTTGAGTGTGATGAGATCTTGAACAGAAATGCTCACTCTCTATTCCAAGCCCACTTATCAAATGCAATACATTTGATAAGTGGGCTTATACATTTGAAAGATGTCACAGATGAATGTCAGATGTTTTACATGGCAAGGGTTTTGCAGACAAGGTTGTGTTTTATTTTTCTTCTCTTATTGGAAGCATGACATCAAACACCTCCTTCAGGATTCCTCTGATGTAGATCAATACATGAGATCACTCAAGCAGCAACAAAAAAAAATCTGAAAGCTGACTAATGAAAATGCTCTGGGTTTTTTCTTATATGTTCTGAAATAAGAGGAATTCATATGTCCATTTTACTGTCACTATACACTGAAAAAAATGGCCATGTAATTATTACCTTGATTATATGTGTAAATTCTACAATAAATTATTATTTCAGTCCTTTTACTTTAAAAGGTCACCTTTTATTTAATGTGTTACTTTGTGTTTGTTAGTAATTATGAATCCTTATTTTGAGAAGTAAATATGATCATTCACACCAAGTAATATTAACTAAACTACTGGAGTGACTGTACAACCTGACATAACAAAGTACAATTTACTTTTACAATTAGTGTTACAAATTGTTTATGTGTCACAAACTGTTGTGTCGTGATGTTTTACCCTGTTAAATGGTGTTAGTTGTGGGTTAGTAATTGTTGTTTTAAAGTTAGAAACCATGACTCAGTCTCAATACACATAATACAACTAGCTCCGACCGGTTGCGCCCCCAGCGGCGAGCTGTGAAAAATACATGTTGCTGCCTGCTGAAGAGCAACAACTGTTGTTATGGCTATGCACCGGTATGACGGTATATGAAATCTTTATATATAAAGATTACTATCAAATGCTGAGTAAAGATTACTATCAAAGGCTGAGTAAAGATTACTATAAATTGCTAAGTAAATGTTATGTCTCAGGAAGTAATTTTCAAGTACAATTTACTTGACCATTTTGGATGAAAAGACATTGTTATTAGTAAGTAAACTTAACTTAAAAACTGTCTGAGTAAAACTTACTTAGATTTTCTGTGTGGAAATTGTTACCAAGCTTTTTTTAAGTAAATGGCACTCCAATTTTTTTTCAGTGTACTATGGAGTCTTAAGAGTATATACTCCCTGTGATTATATCAATACATATACCTCTGTATGCATGCATACACACACACACACACACACACACACACACACTGAATGAAGCCGCTTCCAGCGCTCCTTCAGCGGACCCGCAGTTTGATTCAGTGACGGCAGGACGGAGGTGATGCCGGCGGAGTTTCTCAACGCCGATTGGCTTTCGCAACTCCGCGTCGGGGGAATTATTCGCTGGAGATGAAATATTTCAACGCCAGCGAAAAGGCGAAAAAGCAGAAAAGCGGATTTGTGAATATTCGCAACGCCATTTCGCCTCTATCGCGCCGCCCGGCGAAAAATCTGCTTTTTTGCAACCCAACGCGTCTGTGCATTGACTTAACATGTAATCTGGACGCGCGAATATAGTAGGTAGAAAATCTGCACACACATATGACTAGGAGATATTCAGTCAAAGGCATTGTAACGCCTCCTGTCTACCTGTCTGTCTTTCTGTCTTCCCTTTCAAAATAAAAGCCCCATGAATTAACTGTATCTTAACATAAAGCTCAAATGAGGATTATTGTATTAAATAGAAAATAAATACACAATTGTACACAATATTTTTTTATGTAATCACGTGATATGTTGCAGCAAAGTGCTGTCCCATTCATATTGACACCATCAAGCCCTCACAGCTAATGTTGGCATATATATATATATATATATAATGTACCTCAATAACACATCTCACTACCGGTAATGTATATATATATTGCGACGTCTTACGGCAGTAGTAGCCACACTTTCAAAATTTCTTGCGAAATGTTCTAGTTATATATCTAATTGAGGCAAGAATGTGAAGTCAGATTTGGTTGGGAGTAAATTAATAAAAGACCACATCTAATGTAGGACTAGATATATTAAAAGTACAATCCAATTCCAATAAATCTATGTTGCATTACATTACATTAACTAACATCATACAATAGTTATTCCAATAATGACTAATTCATGAAAGGTTATTACAACATTGTAAACATCTATCCAGCTGCACATACTGTTGTTTTCTGTATTTCCTCCAGCAACAATAGAAGTTTGTTTCTAATAAAGTGGGTGTTCAGTATCAATGATGACCACTGCGATTAAACAGACAAAACAAAGGGTGATTCTCACAGAAACATAGACAAGAAAATCTACACAAGACAACAGATCTCATTGCTTCGAGGCAAGCAAGCAGCTGTATACCAGAGTAGATGTCAAAGAGACGACAGAGAGATGCAGATATTGCATGGTTTTCTCTTTTGAATGGCACTGTGTTTCACTGTAGTATACAGACAATGTCTTTACTGTACATTCGGACAAATATTATAATTAAGTAATGTACAAAACATACAATTAATATGCTTTCCTCAAAGCTACTAGACTCCTGTCAGACAGCAGCAATTTTAACTGGCTGATCTTCGTAAAACACACTTCAACAAACCAAATTAACCAAATTAAACTCATCAATGCCATCTTGTTAGTCTTTCCACTGTTCCAAAAATCACTAAGTCTGTTTGAGAGTTTGAAAGAGAGACTGAATAAGTAACAAATATAAATATAGAAGAAACCATCGTAAGATTTTCAGTTTATCGTCTATTTTTAACACTTCTTCCAGTGTTTCAAAAACCCTCATATACACACTAATTTCGATAAGAAAACGGTATCAGTGCTCTCGTTCATTTTATTTTGAATTCATGGTTATTAACAAAGAATGATATCTGAAATTGAGTTGAAACCAGTAAGGGTTATTTCAAAAGCAGCACATATATATTGATTTTAGATATTTTTCAATTGTTGAGAATACTGTGCGAACAAACAAGGCCCACAGTCACATAAAAAATGCTTTTGAATGTGTCTGAAAATCAACAGAACATACTGCCTTTGCCAGGCCAAGGAGAGTTTCCAGATTACTAGGAATTTGACTTCATCTGTTACACACCTCTCCAATAACAGTCCAGCATGGGGACATCTACCATTCCTTCATAGACAGACGGAATAAGAAAAGCGGCCAGGGGATGAAACTAACAAAAGAAAATAGAAGAGACATCCTACAGAGACGAGACTGAACGACGAATAAAACAGAACCAGACCAAGGAAATCACAAAGAAGCATGGACAAGCATGAATATATATTGAAAGAGCATTGGGTGCCACAGAGAGGAAGACAAACAGAGAATGTAAGGAAAGGCGAAACACGTGGAATGATATGATGAGCACAGGAAAGAAAGTTTGAGAATCTTTGCAACTCTGTTTGAACCAGACAGTAATATGGTGGCCCAGTGATTCTCCATGCTTCTTTAAAAACTTCAGAAGAACACTACTCTCTTTCTCTACCTGTCTATTGCACACGTTTACTTGCTATTTGTGTCAAAGTTTGTGTGTTTATGCAGCTTTACTGAACGTATGTTTAGTGTTTAGGCGTGTGTGTGTGTGTGTGTGTGTGTGTGTGTGTGTGTGTGTGTGTGTGTGTGTGTGTGTGTGTGTGTTTATGCATCCACTCAGTGCGAGCAGTGGCCCCGCCCATTCCTACTGCTCCAGCCAGCACAGAGCCTGTGTTGTGACAGAAGATTCGGGGCAACATGGATAGACTAAATGCCACCTAGCCCGCTGTTTTGGGTTGTGTTCGTGTGTTTGTGTACGTGCTGTCAAAAACAACAATTCTAGAGGACTATTTTACAGTTGTTTTTTTCCTAAAGTCACACTGCTGGAATAACAGATTACATATTCTTCTATTGACTCTCGTAGCCAGTGGCAGTGGGGATGATAACTGCCAAAGCTGTGAAACATTTGGAGATTCATATACTCCATTACCCCATTGACAAATGCAGTGATTACTGACAATGCCACAAGAGGTTATTGCCAGTTACTTTGAAGAAATCAAAAGCTGGAAAATCCGCTGAACAGAGGATCTTTTGCAACCGCTTCACCAAAGCCAAAAAAACTACGAAAACCAGAAAGAAACAATCCTCAGGGGCCGTTCACACCAGACGCGACTCTCAAAAACGCGTCGCTACCAAAACCATTGTTTTCCTATGGTACGGCGCGTCTTTCAGGGGCACATTTTAAATGGAGCGTTTTTCTAGCGTTTTTTCGGCGCGCTTAAAAGTTGAAATATTCTCAACTTTTAAGCGCCTTGCGCGGAGTCGCACAGCTCATCAATAGGCTCGTTCGAGATGAGCCAGTTCTGCGCAGAATCGATCGGCGGCGATCGGCGCGCAATGCATGCCGGTTAGATTTGTGTCCGACTTGCTCCCGACTTGCTCTGACGTCATGCACACGTGGTCAACGATACTCTCACGAGAGCAAGTCGGCCGTCGATTCTACAGCCAGGCGCCGCAGTAGCTCTCCACGGACTGCGTGGCCCAGTGCATGATGGGAAACGCCTGGCTGTCGCCACATCAGAGAGCTGATTGGCTCTTAGATCTGACAGCAAACACCACGTGTTCTAGAAAATCCTTATTTTATGTGTAGTTGTAATACTTAACGCTTGATAGTTGACTATTCGTCTCATGTTTAATCTTAAAACATATTTTGTGTGGTTGTTAATAGAAAATCGTATTTATACAACACATATCTAAACCAGTAGTAATGTATTTCACAGGCAGACATAAAAAGACCAAAGGATGCAGCTACACACACATTTACATACATATATATTTATCCAAAATATCCAAACGTGATCTGTAAACTACAAGTAGACAAAAGTTCGGAACTAACAGGAAGACATTTTTTCTGTGACTTCCTGTGTGTACTTTGAAGGCAGCCTAAAACTGTCCGACTTGATCGCAGTTTCTTGTGAACGCCTCCTGCTGCGGCCGCCTGCTCTCGTCTGGATTCCAGGCGAGGCGCAGCTCTAACGAACGAGCCTAATGTCAGTGGCCACAGGCTGTTTCGCCCGGCGAGTTTTTGCCAAGGCGTTTTAGAGGTGACTGCGCTTTTAAAAGTCGCGTCTGGTGTGAACGGGCCCTTACAGGGCAACAGCATCATCGTATTCATCAATGATGTCACAATATTCCCATCAACGCTAACATAATCAGCATCAATATTATCATCATTATCACATCCCCAAATACTTTCCACTTACCTGTTTGTGTCCTGAAGGGAATAACGTATCCACAGAGAGGATTTGATTTGAACTGACCTCAGCCAATTAATATGGTAAAGTATCATTGGTTGGGTTTCTGAACCAAGTCCATCCCATCAGTAGAGGCTACTCAAAGTTAAACCCCGCCAGCTCACTGCCCCACTGCCTCAGTGGTTAGTGTGCCAGGTCATTGGTCAGCTGGTTGATACAGGTGACTCCCATGTAATGGAGGTCTAACAGGGAAAGAAGGTTGTTTGCAGAAATGGGTGACAGGTTGATGAAGTGTTGTTGAGTGAAAAGCATCAGTGAAGCCAGTCTAAGTGGCTGTAGATTAATGGAAAGGTCGCTGTATGTGCTCTTTGTTGAATTGGAAAAGGACAGATTGACAGAGGGAGCTTCACCTGTATTTGCTCATTAAGTACGCACTGCAGACTTTATAATTTTTTGGCTGAAGGTCTTGCAAGTCCATTATATGGAAAACAAGTTGGCTGGCATCAACTATTCTGTGCTAATTTATTTATTCAAATAGCCCTAGGGTTTTAAGTAAGTAAATACATGTTAAGTTAATAACTGATTCACAGGTTTGAGAGGAAAAGTTGTTGCATGCGAGTTGTGAAAAAACAACAACTAAAGGATGCTATGTCTGGATGCAGATGAAAAGACAAAATTAAAATAAGGAAGAAAAGGAATGAGATGTAAGGATACAGGGATATAAAAAAAAACTGTAGGTGACTTTTGCTGTATTTTGCTATTCAAAGCAGAATATTGATTATGCGCCTTTTCTTTAATCCTGAAACTCATTTTCTCTGCTTTGCTTCTGCTCTGTCACTCTCTCCGTCTTCATTCTTCCTTACTGTTCCTCTTGTTCTCATACACTGCACTTTGAAGTGTGAGAATGTGCTTTTGGACATATTTGAGCATGTGTGCATACTTGAAAGTGTGTCCCTACACACCGCATCGGTGTGCAAGTGCGTCTATGTAAAGGCAAAAGAGGTGTGCACGCTACCTGTGAGTGAAGAGCAAGACATTTGGTTTGAATTTGTGCCTGCATGATGTCTTGCACGCCTGCTTGCATCCATGTGTTTGTATGAAATCAAAGTTAAAGCCGCACGCACGGCCGATGACCTAAAGACAGACACTGCTGTGTTTGGTTGAGCCTCACAGCTGAGAGGAGAGACCCCAGCTGACTCACTACACACACACACACAATAACACAATGCTTCATTACGCATTGGCGTGTGTGGTGCAGAGAGGATGGCAGGAAGGAAGGAAAACGTAAAAAGAAAGAAAGAAGTAAGAATGAAGGAAGTAGAAGGGGGGAATAATGAGTGAAGAGTGAATAAAAAGTGCAGTGTGTGGACAATTCAGATAAAACAAGCTGAAACATAGAAAATACATACATTGTGTGGTTGAGAGAGCTAAAGCTTGTTTGCATCCTGTGCAGGTAACAACATGTTCTGCCCTCTAGTCCAATAACTGGTCTGTTGGATGCATCCAAATTGAAAAGCATATGAGTGCATCTACCTCATTAAGTGCATCTCTCTCTCTCTCTCTCTCTCTCTCTCTCTCTCTCTCTCTCTCTCTCTCTCTCTCTCTCTCTCTCTCCCTCTCTTTCTTTTCCCTCCCCAAATTCCATTTCTAGTTCTCACTGTCTTAATTTTTACTTTTGCATCTCCCTCCATCTGCCCTATTCCTCTACATCTTCTTGTTTTGCTTCTCATCACTCACACATCATTTGAGTGCCATTCCACCATTCTTTTCTGTTTCAACCTTTTCCTGTATTCACTGTTTAGTTTTTCCTGGAAAGGTAGAGTGCTCTTTAACTACAACCTGACCTGCTCGTCCAACAATACTGTATGTTCAGTTTATTTATTTAAGTAACATTTTCTTTTCACCCATTTCCTCCTGTATTTCCCCTTTTTCTTGTACTATCTCTGTAGAAAAATATGGACATATCATCTGTGATGTCTCCCATTGGCTTTTGACAGGGCTTTTTGGAGCCAGGAGTTTGGGTTTACCACTTGCTGCCTGCTGCCATCTTGTCAGCTGTTAAGAGCCAGAAAAGCCACATTTTGGCCACTCAGTAGAGTCTGGATGGAGCAGATTTTGGTCAAACAGGCAGCAATCACAATGACTGAGAATTCAGACCTGTCAATCAAGCAAACAGGACTGTTGGCAGCTACCACACCGGGTTTACTGGAGTGTTTGATGAGAATACAAACTGAATTATATGCTCCAACATAGTGATCAGATCGCAACACAAATGATCAATTGGACATTTGTGAGCTACTTCGCAAATTCAGTTGGAGAATCTATGCCAGGAATTTAGAAGTTTTTTTTTCTTTTAATTTGTCTCCCATGTGTACATTAATAGACATAAAGTACATATCCTTGGTTCTGTACTTCTCAAGAGAATTGGGTTGTCTTTCCAGCTGGCCTCCTGTTCAAACTATCTACAAGAAAACTCAGTCGTGGTGGTTACTACTTGTTCCCTCCCTGCTTACAAGCCCTCTTTCCTTACTCTCCAATCCATCTTTCGCTCCACTTTAATTGCTCTCTCTCTCTCTCTCTCTCTCTCTCTCTCTCTCTCTCTCTCTCTCTCTCTCTCTCTCTCTCTCTCTTTATGTGGTATAGCTTGGGCTAATTGTTCCATCGCTCTAGAACCGAAGTCACCCTGTGTAGGAAGCGTGGCCGATCGCTGCTGGGTCTAACACGGCATGGGGGATGGGGAATTGAACAAGCATTGGCCGTCAGAGCTGGTTAGCTTCACAGAGCTCCTGTCACAACTACACTCACAGTACAACCTGTTTACTACACAGGCCCCCTGCAATTACCAGCTCCCCAGCAGTGGCCAAGCTAGCGCCTGGGGAGAACTAACTCAAATCAGCAGAAAGGGAGGAGGAAGAAAGAGGGGGTGCCCATTAAGAGGCTGAGGCAGGGTGGTGGTGTAAGTGACAAATCCTAGAGGGACAAGCATGGAGTGAGCGTGTGTGTGTGTGTGTGTGTGTGTGTGTGTGTGTGTGTGTGTGTGTGTGTGTGTGTGTGTATGCTAAAGATGCGAAATCAGGGGAAGCAGACCATGGTTTTGTACAAAGCAGAGCAGAAGAGATGAATTTAGCAAAAGAAAGGCAGGTAATGGATGTTTAGTGTTATAGGACCCTTGGAAAATCAGCCTTTTTCTATTAGTCTATAAACCTACCATTAAAATGATTGAATCAATGAAGAAAGGAACTATCTATGCAATAAACCGGCGTAACGGATGTGGAAGATTTTATAGTGCTGGGAATTAAATTAAACTGTATACAAGTATTGATGTGCTGGGTATATAGTTGCATGTGCGTCAACCTGTCGCCATGACCTGGCCCCTGACTCACAGGGACAGTGGGGCAGTGAAACAAGCAGCAGCACGGGGCCCCTACAACACAACACTGCTTCTCAACTGTTTGTCTGTATCAGAAACATTACAATTAGATCCTTTAGAGAGCCCCATACTGCAGGGACAGTTCAAAGGACGTGTAACAAGGTGTAAAAAGAAAGGGTAATCTCTTAATTAACAGCAGATTAGTAATCAACATCCTAATTGTGACCGAGCTAAACAGCAAGAAATAATGAGGATCAGTCTAAACAGCTAATAACAAGATTTTGTGGTTGTGATTTTTTCCCTTTTTTTTTTACTAGAGTAGTGGGACCTGGGTTAGTTGAGAAATAGTGTGTTAGGGAGCCCGTACCACCTGGACCAACTGCTATAAAACTCTTGATATGTCCCACAGACTTCACTTTTTATCCAGGAGTATCTGACAAAACTTGTTTTGTAATTACCCTTATTGGTGGAGAACACACGGCTGCATTACCCATACAATAAACCAAGGGCAAAACATTGACATGTTCATTTTGAAAGTGTTGCACCATATTATCTATACCCTCCAATACTCCTACCATTTCATCCTTTCCACCATAAGTCATCAGATACTCCTGGAAGCCATTCCCACTTGAAATCTCACCATAAATCTATCTTTCATCTTTCCTCCTCCAATCTTTCCATCGCTCCGCATCTCTCTTCTCTAACAGTGGGAATAGCTAGTGATAGTTAGCTGTGGTACAGAAGTGGAAGGAGTTTTTTGTATTTTTTTCTCATCTTTCTCCCTGCCCACTTACACTGCACATCTACACGGATGGACTTGATGGCAGCCACCCCCACCCCGTTGTCGGCCTTGCAGTAGTAGCGACCCCCCTGCACTCTGTGGATGCCCTCGATACGCAGCGTCTCGTTGTAGATGGATGTTTCCTGGAACTTGTCTGATGCACTGCCAGCCGTCTTTGTCCACCGTACCTGAAGAGAGCGGGGAAGGAGAGAAAACGTTGAATTGACGAAGATGCTGTCGGTGAAAGCAAGGTGTAGCAAGGACAGAATCAGTCAAAGTGTAATATCAGAAAGTTAAAACGGGGACAGAAAGAAAGACGAGGTGGGCAGGCTTTGACATTTGATTTCCCAAAAACTTTTGAGATACAGTATAAACACAAATGCTAAAAAGCACACAGTCAAACATCTCCCTACCCAAACAAATATTCATGTGTATGCACGAACCAATGAAAGCAAAATTAAATAGTTCTAAATTCTGCTTTTGTTTCCAATAAAGAAAACCAAGTGACATACAGTATAATTCTTCAATAGACAATGTATATCCTTCGTTGATGATTAAAAGCAGTGTCACTGCACTCTCTGGTGGAAAATGTTGAGGCTGTTTCTCGTTTGCATCTGTAACCAAATCCAACAGTGATGTCATAGTGTACTAAGACATCACGGCAGCACGTTCAGAAGATAAAGCCAACTGCCTTCACTAGAAAGATCACAGCATCAGTCATTTTCCTCCGATTTTCAGCTGGGTGGAGGAGTTATGACTCGTTCATTTGGAATTTAGTGTGACTGTGCTATAGAGCTACACAGTCTGCATAGGGAGGTTGGAGTGGTTGTGACTTTGACAGGGAAGTCATCTGTTTGTTTCCCGTCCCCTACCCTTGTCTTTGCTAGTTTCTTCAAACCAAGACCACAGTAGTTCAGCAAAGGTCCTCAAATCCTTACAATTGTTTCCCTATCAATAACCAAGCAGTTATTTTAATCCGAACTAAGATCTTTCCTTGTTTTTGAGCCTAGACCCAACCAAACCTTAACGTTTGCGTGTTCACATCATACAAGTTATATTTTTGCAGCTGTGGCAAACAAATGACATCATCCTTGTGCTCATAGTGTCACCTGAAACGTGGTTGAACCGTATGTCTACATAAATCAAATTCTGTGACCTAGAACGAGTCTGAATAATTGGTGAAAATGTTTTCCCTCAGTGATAAAATCTCTGTCTGCTCCATAGCATGGACGTTAATGACACTAAGCGCTGTACTCATGATGTCCATGATGCTAAACTAAGATCATTAAGAGTTTTGACAAACTCTATATGGCTTTTTCACGCCTCAATTATCCCATCAAGCCATGGGAATGCTGCACGGACGACAGCAACATGATACAATCACTAGATTAACCAAGTGCAAAAACATACTCACACGCGCACACAAACACACATGCTTCAGAGATACATGAAAGCCGGAAAGTCATCAGCTCTGAAATGTTATTTTCACTCTTGTGTGTGTGTGTGTGCAACTGTGTGTGTACAGTCCATTAATCCCTATTAACCCGTCTGTTCGTTATCAACCTCGACGAGACTATCAGCCATGTCCTGTTGAGGGGGTCAGAGAGGATAATGGGCAAAAGTCACTGATACAGAGAGAGAGTGTGTGTGTGTGTGTGTGTGTGTGTGTGTGTGTGTGCATGCAAATGTTTGTGTGTAGAATTGTGTGTATCCGGCTTTCATGCACAGTTGTCTGCTTGTGTTCCTGGATATGTACTCTGTAGCGGTGTACATATTCACTCCTGCGTGCATGCGTGGGAGTGCATGAGAGTGAGTGTGTTGGTTCGAAAGCAGGTTATATGGATTAGCAGATTATCAGGGCCTGTGTAAACGCTCCCTGCCTGTTTATTCAGCTCTGTTTGTGGGAAGGATTTGGAGGCAGACTGCCATTGATCAAACCAGCCAAGGTGAGCAATGAACCGAACCCTGTCTCTCCATGGTTCAGTGACTGCAGTTTGTGTGTGTGTGTGTGTGTGTGTGTGTGTGTGTGTGTGTGTGTGTGTGTGTGTGTGTGTGTGTCTGTGTGTGTGTCTGTGTGTGTGTGTGTGTGTGTGTGTGTGTGTGTGTGTGTGTGTGCAGAGCTTTGTGAGAGAGTGAAAGTGAGCATGAAGTGTGTCTGTGTTTTTCCTGCTTTTATCCTTTATATTCAAGGATTAAAAGATGAGCGAAAAATCTTACAAATAACAGACATTTTGTTTGCACTCGCTTTGAAGAGTTATTCATAGGATTAGAGTTCAGGAACATTAAGATTAGTTTCAAATTCAGAATCATTTTAATGGGAAGATTATGTGAAAGGGGCTTTGTGAGTAAAGTAAAATAATAATATGTTTCAGTTCAAATCAGTTACTGTACGCTTATTGTTGTGTGTACATAAAGAAACTTTGTGTGTGTGTTTGTGTAAAGAGAAAGTGTTAAGAATGAAATCAGGATGATGTATCGCACTCTAAAGATTACAGAAAGTCAACGGAAGTAGGAATAACATGTGAGCTTACAATAATACTGCAAAGAGTATTGTTATATTGGGACATTCCGGGGTAAAGTATGTAAGGAAACAGAGAGACAATGTGTGAGGGAAGAAAAACAGCTGGAGTTGGGGAGGAATATAGTAGGTAAGGAGGGGGCACGCATGGAAGAAGAAAAAAAGATTGCATGTGTAAGTGAGAGGTTTCTTTCCAGCGAGTGAGAATGAGAGGGAATGATATATACAGTATCGCTGGCAGCTGTGTGACGGGGAGAGAAATGGTGCATCACACTCAGAGTTGCTACACCGGGGAGGCAGATGAAGCAAAATAGAGAGAGGTGATACTGTGAACAAAGGGGACATTGTGTGCGATGCAGATGACAGGCAGGCGGCAGAAGAGCCTATATCTGCCTGTGACACCAGCAGCTTAAAACCATCACCTGCGCTCTCTTTCTCTGACCTCGTTCGCTCTCCCTCCACACCTTGTTCTTCTCTCTTCCCTCAATAGACGTGTGACGCTGTTCTATTTTTTACACTCAGGTCCCGACGGATTGGTCTGGATCTTTCTCCCTGTCCTTTTCTCGCTCCCTCATCTTATCCCTGTCTGACTGCTTTTCTCTTCCCATCTTTTGTATCTTTTACCTGAAAGCTGAACACTGACTTGCCATCAGATATTGTGTCTAAATGCACATCCGTTTACACACATGAAACACACACATAAACACTTTCCCCCCCCTGCAGATTCACACACATGCTGGGAAATGAAGATGCATTTGTTGAGTCAGAGCCTTTTGTAATAATAGCTCTTACATTTGGTTAGAAGTGTAATGTGAAGGGAAGGTTTGGGATCCCCTGGGATCCAGCTAGACATGAAATGCAGCAGGTTTTGTTCGCCGTCTCTGTATTCAGCTGGGGGAGCTGTATGCTGTCTAAGACACAGATGTTTCAACAGGAGAACAGAAACAGTGTGGAGAACAGTCTTGTCAGAGAATTGCGAAGAGGCAGTTTGTGGTTTTATGGGAGGGTGGGCGGATGGTGCTATCAGGCCCTATTCAAACTGCGGTAATTGAAGAGTGCACTAAAATACTGACCAGAGCCAAGTGGGCTAGTAAACGTTCCATTAGTGGCCACATGTTGTGTGGTCATCATTCGCAATAATCCCCCTGTGTTTGTTTCCAACCAAAGCGTTGCAGTTTCTGCATCGTTAAAACCTTAATGGTAATAACTTGTCCTTGAATTTATCACGCTTACGTTTACAATGATATGAAATGAGCATGAACTGATGTTTGCATGTGTGTCTTTTTGAGTATACATTTGGTACCCCCTATTTGGGGTTTTAAAGTACATTTTGAAATTATTTGGTTACCGTGTCTTTGAAATTTCAATGATCAAACCCAGAAAGTGAAGTCAATATTGTTCGGTGAGCTCTTTCCATTTAAGGTTAAGCGCATTCAGCACCAGTCCTCTCGAGGGGCGTTCACACAGCAGAGATGTTTTTGACGAGTTGTTGTGAAGTGTATTGTGAATTTAATCAGATAAACAGACTTTATTGGCATTGTCAACCATGTTGTGACCTGACAAGCAAGTAAACATTTTCTTAGCAGTTGCTCAGAGCATCTCAAGCCACAGTAAATCTGTTGCACTCCATAATACCGATGGATATTTTAACAATACACCCAGGTGGCCAGTTTATTAGTCACATACACCTTGCTAAATCCACTGCAATCCAATACAACAGTCCTGCAATCAAACCTAACTTTATAAAGCTTATAATGTTCAGTTTTCGTTGAAACAGCTGACACAATATTAGATACTCCTTTCAATGCTTGGCCAGCAAAATTATAGAGTTAAATCAACATCTCTCCACCACATTGTCAACAAAAAGTAACATTATGAGCTTTCTAAACTTGGGATTTATTGCAGAGCTCTTGTATTGCATTGGATCTAGGTGTGGGTACTTAATAAAGCGGCAATGGATTCCAGCTTCAAATCAGTAAATCTGAGTTGACTTAAAAGAAAGAATGACAGCTAATGAGGCATGATGAATATGGATCAGAAACATTGAAGGTAGAGAAGAGAAAGAGTGAAAGGTGTGCTCTTCTTCAGGTGGTCAGGGAGAAGAAGGCTAATGTGTGTCAACCATACTGACAGGTCAGTTGCCTGCACCTGTCTGTCCAAACACATCCTCTCACTCTCTTTCTATGTGTGTGTGTGTGTGTGCGTGTGTGTGTGTGTGTGTGTGTGTGTGTGTGTGTGTGTGTGTGTGTGTGTGTGTGCGTGTGTGTGTGTGTGATATTGTACCTTTCTTCTGATCTCCCTCTTTCTGTCTCTCTCTCTCTTTTTCCCTCCGTCCATTCTGTCTCGACAAATTAAAAGTTGCTCTTCTTTAACATTTCTTATATATCTTGCCTCCAATTCTCATACACACACTCACTCACTCAGACACTCACTCACTCACACTCCCCTCCCGATGGCTGTCGGACCCTTTTGCCCTGCTGTCTTAACTAAAACTGTCAACACTACACAACAATACAGAAGAGACTTTAATACTGAGTTAGCATTTAGCCAAGAAAAAGGAGGCTGAGATTGTTGCTCCCACCTCGCTCTTTATGTTAATGTGTTATCATTATTCAGCACAGCTGTCACAAATGATAAAAACAATGTAGACCGAGTGTCCTAATATGATCCTGAATTATTATGATGCAGCTAACGCACTGGACAGGTCAACTGTCGATTGTCTCACACTTAAACATTTACATTTCTGCCTGAGCAAGTAAGAGACTGTAATTCATCTGGATAGAAAATAGTATCCACATTGGTAACACTTGGCAGTACATGAACTATCATGAATGAAACTATTTATGCCCTAATGCAAGACCAATATGTTAATGAATACAATAATTATTTCTTAAGTATTTCAATCATCATGATTTCTGAGATATTAATGTTATTCATGTCTAAAATGCCCCTTAATACACTAAATCAGAAATCATGAAATACCTTTGCGATGTTATATTGAATGATTCATTAATAAAGCTGCTTTATTAATGAATCATTCAATATAACATCCCTGACAGTTGATGAAACACGGTGGTATTTTCAACAGTGTTGCTTTCTATGCTAAAAATGTGTATATACTATAATATATATATTGTAAAATATGGAATCAAATTCCAGCCTTAAACATAAAATCAGCAGAGCTAATATCCTTTCACCGTAATAGTTGAAAAAGTTGGAAGTTATTTTTACAGTAACCACAGCTGCCAGTTTTGAACCTGCTTTTGGTTACAATGTATTGATTAAGGTTACCCCTCCATCTTCATGTTTTGTGAGCCCAATTAGCAGAGTTCAAATTCAATGTGGTTGTTACGTGTCAGGCTGGGGCTGACACGTAAGGTGTATGTGCTTTCTCCCCTCCGGCCTTTCTTTCTCTCTCCCTCCCTTGTTTTCTCTTCAGGTGCCAATAAGGTGATTGGTTGCCGCCTGTGCAGGCCGGTCGTACTGCTCCTCGGTTTCCACAGAGTTCAAGCTGGCTAATCAGCAGAGTGGGGCCACGCATAGAGGAGGACGCCCGAGGATTTCGCTCTCTTTGTTTTGTTGAATGCCTGTTTAAACTTACACTGATGTTGTGGTGGGAGGTGGAGGACAGTTGAGGAGTTTGGGGTACCCCTTACATTTGGACAAATACGTAGTTATTTTTTTGTCAAGACACATTAGGTGTATTGGTCGGTGCCCCCTTTGTATTTGTTTTTGGTAATGAATTGTTTTCGAGAAGCATGTGAAGACATTTTGTTTGTTTTGTTTCCAGAGGTAGTTAGCCAGGCCTAGTTTTGTTCTATTGATTTCTATTTGTTTGGCACGACCACACATGTCCCATCTGCTCCCACTTTGATTGAGAACCTTTTTGTTTGAATATTTAAAAATCTTGTTAAAAATGTTACTTCTACTTGTTTTTCACATTCTTTGGTTGTCGTGTGTTGGTCTCCACTTATCCCCTAAACTAGACATAAGGAGACGTAACAGTAGTTTACTATCGTCCACTGAGTAAAATACAGCTGTGAAAGGTTAAGTCCCTCCTTGTTTGACATCGCTGTCAGTAATGCTTAGCTTGCAAAGCTTCCCCCCTTCTAAACCACTGCTGCTTCCTGGGGTGTTACAGGGTTTCAATCCGTTACGTTCCCTCTCAGTAGCTCACCTAGAGCTTGCTAGGCCTGCCTTCTACAATTTCTCTAACTCTTTTTTTTATGTAACACCAGCGGAGTCAACGAAACAGTGCTTTATCCATCCAACTGGCTCACTTACCGTGAATAGGCTTAAGATGGTAATCCTGTTATCGGGGAATACTACTTGGCACGGACGCATAACCACACACACTGTGAGGCGCCCAGACACACACAAACACAAAGTGTGAGGGAAAGTGTGGGAGAGGAAGAGAAAAGACAGGCCGACATGGCAAAATAACTGAGAGAATTAAGGAGTATAGCAGGTTGATAATGGCAGCTTGAAACAACACTGAGCAGTAATCGCTCGCACTTTGCTTTACAAGCACTCTCTAAATTGAAAAAGAAAAGTGACATGTGTGGATGACATACAGTATAAGACTAAATAAACTTGCACATGGAAATATCCATTCTAATTATCTGTCACTGGGAGGAGATATGGAGGGTCAGAGTGAAGCAACGGAGAGGAGAGGAAGAATAAATGGATGGTTAAAAGAGTAAGAGACAAGAGCGAGGAATACATATAATTTCAAGCATCACCGCCTGAATGGACGTTGCTTTGCTGATTCATGGCATCACGTGTTGGGAAGCTCAGGGGAAGAGAGCGAAGAACGAGAGATGTGTGGGAACAAGTGAGTACAACAAAGAGGGCAGATAGTTTAACTTAAAACAAATTTGGGAGAATAAAAGGGGTTTACAGGAGATAAGAAAACAGCGGTGAAAAGTGGTAAAGAAGCAGGTGCAGATACAATTATGAAAATTATATTACATAAGGTGAAACATATTTGGAGAAATAAAAGTGTGATCAATGATAGAGAAAAACAAAACAAAGACTGGACCAGGAGATACAATACAATATGAAGACATTTTAAAGAGAGGAAAAGGAGGTGAAAAGATGATATATGTTGTTCTTTATGTCAGTTAAAATACATTATGCAATCTCCATGTAAGCAGCTGCCTGTTTACATCTGCAATCAATAGCCTACTGTAAGTAATTGGCAAGAGTATACACAAGTAAAATAAATGGATTATTGTCAATATGAACATAACTAACTTCACATCAATAAGTTCTTACACAAGCCATTCAATGTAGTCACCTGTATCTGAATAAAGCTGAGCAACAGTTGCTATCAGGGGGTGTTACACACATATCAGAGTGAAACACCTCCGTGCAGAGATAATTTCCTCAAAGTCCAATAAAACTGACTCATTGATATTAAATACACCCTCCCTCACTCTAACCTTGACATACAATACGAATGGCTTTATCGCTCTTTCTGCCTGTGCAATATGAGACCAAGGCTGCGATAAAATTACCGGAGGCAGTGGAATCATCAGCATTTACGATAATGTCATGATCTCTGAAAAAATATATATAGCGTATATATATAAAACTTGTGTGCAAGTCATAGGCGCTGATGATAGTGAAAGCTAATATGACACTGTAGCTCAACAGATGTTTTCCATTGTTTGCTCTTGAAACACCAGATTTGTAGGTATATTCAGATTATCATAATCCCATATGCAAAACAACATTTATATAATTAATTTTTTATTTGGAGCATTTCACTCACCATCAGATTGCTCGAGTCAGAGGGGAACAAAGCAAAGCGGACAGAACCAACAGACGTGAGCATCTCTCTCCAAATGGCCTGTGTGTACACAGCCATCAGCAGCAGTGTCAGCAGCTAACTCACACGCTCCGCCCATGTTGGACGTGTTTGTTGTAACGAGCGACGGCTAATTAGCACAAGCATGGCATGAGATGGAGACATTTGAGCTCTCTCTTTTTTGTGTACGTGTGTCTGTGTGTGTAGAGCAGATGATCTCATTGCTGAGTGCCATGATGATGCTGAAATAAAGAGAGATGGAAGTAAAGAAAAGCCTGACAGATACATTATGTATCTATCTCACGTATGATACAAATGACCTCACAAAAGCTTTTCATAAACTATGCATATCCACCCTGAGCTTGGTTGCACCTCTAAAAACCCAGCTAAAACTGATAAAAAGAGCAACGCCCTGGACAAACAAAGTCACTCGGACTCTTACAAGATTGTACAGCAGGGCTAAAAGAAGGCTGAAATCAAGTAAATTACAAGTCGCTATCATTCATTAAAAGATGTATTACAACGTTAAATAACAAAGTGAAGGACACTTTTTACACTTAATGTCTTTTCATGAACATAATCCTGGCACATTATTCAATACCATCAATAACCCTGTCAATCTCTCACAAACAACCACAACCACCTTGTCTCCGGCAGGGTGTGAAACAGTTATGCTTTATTAATAAGACATAACATTTGTGCACATGAAACTCCTGCTGCAACATATGGCGTTTTCCCTGGCACTACAAACTTCACTACAGGATCTTCTCGCTAACTTTTTCCCAACTAAACTTTTACAGGCACTATGCACTATGCAACAGTAACATCTTTGAACCAGTATCACTGCCAATCAGTCAAGTTGCAGTTTACATCCATGTCTGTCATGTCATCACTGAATTGTCTTACTTAGCGTATGAATATTTGAGATAAAAAATTATATTTGGGAGGTCTCCATGACTTTTGACCACCAAAATATAATTATTTCATCCTGCAAAATTTAAAGAAATTCCCTTCAGGCTTTCCTGAAATATTGAGTTTACGGAAATGGGCCGAATGGACAGACATCCCCAAAACATAATGCCTCTGGCCACGGCTATTCCCAGCGTGGAGGCATAACAACTCCAGTGTTTTTTTTCGAAAGCTGCACAGTACAGAAACAGCTCTCCTTCGTGTGACTGATAATATAAATCCTTATATTCTGTAGATATTCTTCATTGTATTACTCTTCATGTCTATTAAAGTTCAGGTTAGCGAGGTCAGTATAACACAGCTATGCAGCTGTTGTGTCTATGAAATGTCCAGTTCCCAAGGGAAGTTAGTCACACGCCTGCGCACTTCAACACCCACAACTGTTTATCAGTATATTGACATTCTGGAAGCAGACTGGTCGTTGCACGTTCCAGTCTTGTGAGAAAAGATGAGAACACGGGATTCTCCTCCTCTTGACAGGACAGAGCGAATCAGATGTTAGGACGAGGCGAGACGAACCTGTGACGATAAACTGTGTATGAAAGGCCCCACTTCCGTTGTGGGGCAGTTGTTCTTTGCCCAACCTGCGTGCTTACTACTTTGCTTGTGATCATTTAGTAAATAAATATAGAGAACGAGAGAAGTTGTTGAACTGAGTTCTTCCAGGCATCCAATAATTGACACACGCTATCAGACAAATGACTTATTACTGGCTGTGGTCTCCGGACACTGCTTTGTCATGCTGCTGCTGGCCTTAAGTGCAGCCTACAGCGCCATAGAGCGCAGCATTCTTATTGAGAGACTGAGGAATGGGCAGGAATCATTGCAGTTTCACTCGAGTGTTTCTCCTCTTACCTGGACAACAGGACATGTCTCCATCCAGGATGTTTGAATCAACAACAGCTAGCATCACATGTGGACTGCCCCAAGGATCTATTCTGGGACCAATTGCATTCTCACTGTACATGTTGGCTCTTGGACACATCATTCGGCAACACAGTGCTGCACTGATGATACACAGTTAACAATACTGCACTATGTGTATCCATGATTCTTAATGACTGGATGGCAGCTAATGTCCTACAATTTAATAGCAATAAAACAGAGGCTTTCATCTTTGGTCCAAAACATCATAAACTACTTAATGCCAATGTTAAGTCTGTGGCAAAGATCCTCAGGGTAACTTTTAATAGCCACTTTGAGCAGCATAACAGAAATATCACCCAAGCTTCTATCAATTCAGAAACATTTTAATGATAGAAAAAACATGATTTCATATCATCCCACCTGGGATTTTGTCCCTCTCTTTTTACCTGTTTAAACTCCCTCTCAGTCTCACCGCAGCCAGTTAAATAACTAAATATAGGAGGTCCTGTCATATCACTCTAATTTTGAGTATAGCAGTACTGATTAACCATTACATTTAAAATATATTTTTAAATTGCATTACTTATTTACAAGGCCAATCATGCTCCAGATTATATGAAAGCACTATTTACCCCTTACTTCCTCTCAGAGTGAGATCAGCAGACTCCACTGGAGCTAGGTTGCCTGGATTTTATCGTAATACATACGGTATATTTCTACTATTCCAGTTAAAGGATATACATTCTGCTGATTGTGCAGTTAAGGTGGACTACACTTAACTGTGCTTTATTTTTCCACTATCACTTAATATTTCCTCTTCATATCACAGTGATTTATTGCAACTTTATTGTCATTATATATTTAAATTGTTCTTGTTTTTTATATGCACTTCCATGCATATTTTGCACTTTTATCTGTTTTGGATTCTGCTTGAGATGACTTCACCACTTATATTTGCATTGTATTTGTTCATGTGGTTATTTCCTGTACTTACATTCCACAGGCTTTATATGAGCTTATTTATCTTGTCCACATCTTACAAAATTTATATATTAACTTATTTATTTCCTTTTACACTTGTAGCTCCATCTGTATATGTATGTGCTCAGTGCTGCTTGATTTATGTGCTTACATGAGATACATTTATGGGCTTACATGAGTTTCTGATATTTTATATTCTTTGAAAATTTTAAGCTGCAAAACACTTGGCACTTACGCTTGAAAAGTGCGATTTAAAACATTAGTATTTAAATATCTAATAAGGGATTCAATATTAATCAATATGTATGATAATATGTATATGAAAACCAATTCCCAATCACTGATAGGACAATATCAGGCCGACAGCTGATCAAATATCAGGCCGACACTGACGTAAACTCATATTTCAAAAGTTACATCAGAAACAGGGTTAATTAAAAACTTAAATCACACACTGCCTGTCAGTCTGTTTATCCATCTCTGTCCAGCCCCTATACAATATCGAGAGTCTACTTTTCCCCACCATTTCATCTAACTTTGTGAGCACAGACATACAGACATTTAGACATCACCTTTATTATTTTTAGCCTCAGAGAGGGGCTTGTCTGAAAAGTACAGTGTGTTGCCACGGCAGCAGACACTCCAGAGACACCATACAGACAAGGTATAGAGGAGCACCGAATCGTGCCCCAGACTCATCACCAGCAATATTACGTTTTATGTTTTGTTTTCGCTTGGAAATGTTATTAGATTTTTGTCTTTGTTCTCTTGTCTCTCAACGTCTCAAGTAGTCAAGGACACAGATGCAAAGACTCGCTAGCGCACACACTCGACTAAAGTAGTTTGGTCCAGTTGGGTTTCTAATTTGTCTTTGAACTTGAGTGTGAAGTAAAGAGATATGCAGACACGGTACAAAAGTTACATTTTAAAGTTGCCTTCATCAAGTATTGGGTAAGTGAGTGCTGTGAAAAGGTTGACTGCTCTACTGAATGTATCCAGACAGGCTTTCATGAAGCCACAGGTACAGCCGCAGTGTCACCTCAAACTACAGCAAGTGGCAACAATTTTATCTCAGTCTATGACATATTTTGCTTTATCTACTGATATAAAAATGCCTGTATGTACATTATAGCTTAACAACATAATTACTTTTGTGTGCACAAGATGCAGAATTGCACCAAGATGTATTAGTTGTTCTTTCGGAAGCTTTACATTCCTGGAAAGCCCTTCTTGGTAAATGTCATGGATTCATTTTAGTCTGTTTCTATTTTTCATCTGCATTTGCCAGCTCATCCTCATGTCTTAAACTGGGCCTTTTTTTTAAGTTGTTTTCTCACTTTCTCTCTTTCTACATCTTTCACTTCAGTGTATTCTGTTCTTATTCACATTCATACTGTAAAACACATTTTATATACCCAAGCGCATGATTGTGGGTTTAACATTAGGTGGTTGTATTTAAGGTGGTATGAAACTTTTGAGGTTTTAAAAGGCGCTAAATCATCAAAGAGAGTCAAAGGTCTTTCTGCCTTCTCTTTCTCAAATATTAAATACAGAGACTTGTGTGCTCCTCTTGGTTTTACGCCATCAACATACTGCATACCCGTGTTGCATCTCCTTTATCACGCTTTCTTTCTAAATGTATACTGTTCCCCACTGTTCCTTCTTCATTTTGCTGCCATCGACCTCTGCTTTCAATCTGTCTCTTAACCCCCCTCCCCTTAACCTTTTTCTACCCATCTTCATCTTAATCTTCTTCTACTCTATCCTTCCTCTTCTTTGTGTCCCTTCGTCCAGTTAGGGGTCGGGCAGTGACCTTGTTTGTGTCTAGGTCGTGTTCCCTCTGAGTGCCTGTGCAGCCTCGTGCTGCCACCCGATCAGCCTTGCTTTCAGCCTCACTATTGATCGCCTTCCACTCACCCCTCAAGGACGGAAATCCAAACCCATATTCCAGACCGCAGCCCCATCTCCCTCCCTCCACTCCCCACTTCTTTCTTTTCTCTGCCTCTCCACTTTTCTCTGCTATGGCTCTCTCCACCTTTTCCTCTCTTATAGAATGCATCACCCACACACACACACACACACACACGCCGGTCTCAAGGTTGCAATGACCAGCAGACCCATGAATAAATAATAAGGAGGTAGGAATCACTTTCAGAAAAACCATTTACTCTCCTATTGTGTTCTTGAAGAAGCTGTGTGTGTGTGTGTGTGTGTGTGTGTGTGTGTGTGTGTGTGTGTGTGTGTGTGTGTGTGTGTGCGTGCATGCGTGCGCTGTGACAATGTGTGGGTGTGTGTGTGTGCACGCGCTGTGGCGATGCGTGTGTGTGTAACAAGAAAAGCTTTGTGAGCGAGACTACAGCGCTTTGTTAACTGAAAGCCCCGTCGTCCCTGGAGTTAACTTGAACGATGCTACAAGCACCTTCTCGGTGACCTCTTACACTAAAGTTTTTTTTTTTCTTGTTTTCTTTCTTGAAGTATTCAGATAAATAATCAATGGGCTTGACATGACAATATAGGAGGATTATCTCACCCTCTCCCTGCTGTCTTCAAACTCTGCACTGAAATGTTTTTAATTCGTTGAAATGGTCGAAGGTAAAAAAACTGTGCTGCAGTTTGAAACAGTGGCTTTTTCCCCAAAAGAATATGTACACAAAATTGACTTTTCTCAAGCCAAGCTGCTACTTCAGGTGAACTAACCATTTCTGACTTGATGTATGGCTTATTGCAGCTGGTCTGAAGAGTAGAGAGGATAGAGGAGAGAGAAAGTCTAAAAGGGATGGAGGAAATAGGAGAGCTGGACAGGGACAGAAATTAGGAGGAAAAGATCAGTTGGAAGGGTGAAAGAAGAGCAGATATAACAGAGGCATTTGGGGAGATAAGGTGAGGGATAGGAAAAGTGAGAAAGACAAAATAAGTGAGAGGAACAAAAAAAATGGAAAAAAGAAAGACATATAGACAGACGAAGAAAGACAGAGAGAGAAAAATTATGAGATTCCTCTCTCCTCTGTATGGATCAGGGCGAGAGCTCTCTTTTCAATCCAATCAAGCTCAGGCAAAGGTAAACAATCAGTCTTGGTAAAGGATTGGATAAATCCTCAATCAGACTCATTCTCAGTAAAGCAGCTATTTATTGGGTTCGCCTCACATGGCTAAACTGGATCCTCCTCCTTCTGAGAGACGTGAAGAGAGAGAAAAGGGTGAGAAAGAGAAGTCTACATTATCTCAGTCCAAGATGGCATCGATTCAAGTTTTGGGAGCAAAATAGTCTTTGCATTACAACATAATACACTGTATAAAAGTCCCAGTAATACATCTGGACGGAAAATGCAAAAGAAAACCCACTGCATTCACAAGGCATACATCATATTCCTATGATCTTAAAAGGACCCATCAACATATGGGACACAACCAGCTCTGTCCCAAAGCTCAAAACCAGAGATAGATACAAGAAGTGCTTTAAAACAGCTCTTCTGATTTATAAAATATTAAGCTATGATGTCTTTAAAGACTTTGCGTTGCAGTGGGCCTGTTTATCTATACATGTAGTAAAAATGTTGTCGGCACAAATTTGTAAGTGTATTGTTTCTCTAAAGGGTGTATAGAGAGAGCATTATGAGGACATTCCTGCTAAACTGGAGTACATTCATAAATAATAACAAAGCAGCCAGAAGACTTGAACATCCTGTGTGTGTGTGTCTGCCAGCACCTAGAGGCAAATACAAACTTCTGGGTGAGGACGGAAAAGAAGGAGACATGTTTCACTTTGGTAGCTGTTTGGTTGCTGTATTCCTTTTACTTTTTCCTGAGGAGAATCCACGAGCACCCGAAAGAATAAGGGAGTCGTGTTCCAAAATGAGATGAAAACTACTCTTACATCATTGCTGAAAGTATAACACTAGAGCATTAAAAATAAATAATTGGATACAGTTTATTTAGTTATCCCCTAGTAGAACAAACTAACAAAAAAAATATATAAAAACTCTGTAAGCAAGAATTTGCTAATCAAATAATATCGAGCATGGCAAACCATATATATATATATATATATATATATATATAGACGGTCATTCTGCAGATTAACTATATAACGCAGGCAATAAGTCTATTTACAAGGCTATGACATGTGTTATGTATTTCTCTGCAGTAACCAAGATGACCACAGCATGTCTACTTTAACACAGAAATCTTTAGATTTGAGGCAATTACCAACAGCATCGCATATTTCATTACACTAGATATGAACCGTGTGATTATTATTAAGGGTGCAGGATTTCAGAAGCTGAAGCATACTTTGGAGCCAAGGTACACTGACCCTAAAACAGACTCTGTAATGCTTGCAGTGATGGCAAAATATGGCAGAATGAGATGGTGGTCACCGAGTAAATTAAGCAAAGTGCAGCAGTAAGTTTCACCACACACATTTGGACGTCACAGCAAATGGAAGTTTTACATGAAAGTGATTTTATTAGTGATTTTTATTTTATTACAGATGACTGGAGTTGTGCATTTGAAACAAACGAGACAGGAGAGAGTCACGTCGCAGAAGTCATGGATGAATTGATGTAAACTCCTTGAGGTCAATGTCACGGAATATTTTCATCTCAAGGCTCCCTGAACTGTCTGCTTTGGGTACTTTGTCTCCATTCTATTGGGGGCAGCAAGTAGCAGTAAAATGCTTTACGGTGTTTCGATCTTTTGCTCACAATGACAGAAGATATAGTACAGATTACATAAAAAAAATAATAAACTTTGTGCAAAAACAGTCCATGTGTGTAAAGAAGGTTTCTGGAAAGATGTAAGGATGGATGAAGGAGAGCTGGGGTGACAGGGATCAGGTTATCAATACAGCCGATAGAACGCAGTGGAAACTCTGTAAGCCCAATGGGACCAAGTGCAGAATGCCGCAGTGTGCTACTCCAGCAGAATGCACTGGGACAGAGGTCACACCCACCGTTCACTTCTACTCAAATCTGATTGAATCCGAGCTTGCAGACTAAGAATGCTTGTCTGACTTCTCTGGTTATTGGGAGTGATTTTTGTTTACTCATATCTGGCAGATTTGGACAATGAGTGTCTTTTTAGATTCTACCCCTTGGAGGGTGACAACAGAAACGGGTGACAGAAAGGGGATGACATGTGACAAAGGTTGGCCCATCAAACTCTCATTGTGTGCATGCAACGGCTTCTAAGATGTCAAATTCAAATCAGATCTCTATTTGTTCTCCCCGACATAACGATAAAACATACATGTGCTGTGCTTGCTTGCACGACGTGCATTATAGAAATAATGCATACGCTGTGCAAGTTGAGACAAATAAACACATGCAGGCAGGCATGATTATCTTCACGTTAAATCGTTCAACCCTCTTTATCACAATAAGCATCACCATTTTTTCTCTTATCTCTTATTCCCGTATCTTCCTTCATTCCTCGAGTGCCACCATCATTCAATGTCCTTCCACTGTTTGATCATGTTGTCATTATCTGATCTCTCTCTCTCTCTCTCTCTCTCTCTCTCTCTCTCTCTCTCTCTCTCTCTCTCTCTCTTCCTGCTTGTGTGGACACGCGTACATATGCAACCTTCCACTCGACAGCCCTGTCCTTGTAAACACGTCGCCAATATATGATGCATTCAAGAATAGAAAGTCATGTTATGTTTACATGTGTTGACACAAGTTTGTCAACAAGTTTGTTTGTGTTTCATTTACAAGCAGTTTGACCCTGACTAAGTTTCATATTTGCATTGCGGTGGTGCGACACAAAACTGTGGGCTAACATTTTTTTATTCATACAAATCGTGAAATCAGTGAAGAGGAATTATCAGAAATAACCCTTTTTCCATCACCATGGTGATATGTAGGTACCAATTACTGTATGTTGTTGAATAATATGTGTTTGCCTTATATTGTTGCTTCCCTTCCTTACAGCAGGCAAGGTCACCATTGGTTGAGGAAGTATTTCAATGACACAGTTAATAATAATATATAGAAAACAGTGACAAAATAATCTTAACTCAAGTTCCACTGACGAGTTGTTGTTTCTGTCTTCATCAGCATTTTAAATTGACTCTCATGTAGTAAGATGACACCTAAGCCAGTGTCATTGGCTAACGAAGGAAGGCTTTGAGATGTGGATGAAAGCTCAGTAAACAGTCAATGGACCTTGAGTTTGGATTAGTTTATCAATTATACTAATCCCTCGAAGAGTCAAGAATGTATTTATTTGTGCAAAATACATCCAGGTAGTAATTTCAAGAAAGTTCTTCCACAATGTCAAGTCTCAGTGACACGTGAGGAGTATCACAAACTCTTGACTTGATTCCACACACTGTCCATCACATTCCAGCCTTCATCTTACAGAGGTCAGATATGTCGTCTCACCCGCAGTGTTCCTGTCCGAGGGCATTAAGCTACTGTAATGTTTTCACTGCTGCAGCTCTTTGCCTTAGTCTGTTATCTGTTTCTTTGTCTCTGTCTGCCTTTGTTTGTTAGTGTGTGTCTACAGACACATTTTCTCTCTCTCTTACACACTCACTCACTCAAACAATGTCTCTTTGCTGGAGGCAGTGTAAGTCTTGCTTGTGCAACCAGTATACAGTATACTGTGCATTTTACATTCTGACAATGCGACCAATGTGATCATTATTCAAAATACACTACCACATCCGACCCAGAGAACAAGCAATCACTGACGCAATTTCCTACATCTTTGAACTGCTCCAGGGGAATGAACTTGTGTAGTATGTGTTTTTCAGAGAACGTTTTTATATAGATTATTATTCCGGCACCGGTGAAAGCAAAAGTGTTATTTAAAGTTGGTCAGTATTTATTTGGGGACCTGTAAATGTGGTGTGTATGTGTGTGTGTGTGTGTGTGTGTGTGTGTGTGTGTGTGTGTGTGTGTGTGTGTGTGTGTGTGTGTGTGTGTGTGAGAGAGAGAGAGAGAGAGAGAGAGAGAGAGAGAGAGAGAGAGAGAGAGAGGGAGAGAGAGAGAGAGAGCCAGGGAAAGATGGATGGATCAAATGAAAGAGGAATGACATCCCAGTCAGTATATGCAGGTTAGGTCAACAGGCAGGTGATTAGATATTGCAACTACATACAAATGATTTATTTGCATCTGCAGGGTCACATAAAAAAGCAGTCTCTTACACACGCGCACATGCATGCACACACACACACACACACACACACACACACACACACACACACACACACACACACACACACACACACACACAAACAAACAGAAGAAAACAAGGCCTAGACACAGGCACTGTTTTATTCATGTTGATGTGATGCCAGTGGACATTCACCCGTGAGGAACACTGCTTTTCTCACCTCACACACTCCCACACACAAAACACACAACCCCTCTGCAGTCACCTCAGTTCATTTTACATCTAGCTCTGTAGGCTCACACATATATGCACACGCACATAGTAAGACCCTGGTCCAACATGTTTTGCTGGAGTTCAACCCAGGAAACCACATGTGTCAACTATTGGACGCATCTACTGCTCTGTGTGTGTGTGTGTGTGTGTGTGTGTGTGTGTGTGTGTGTGTGTGTGTGTGTGTGTGTGTGTGTGTGTGTTTGTGTGTGTGTGTGTGTGTTTACTTAAACGCTCTCAAAATATATTGATTCATGGAAGAATAAAGGTTATGCCCTTTTTTTCACCAACTAATGGGCTGCACTCCAAACGCAGCATGTGCAACCCCGTCTCAGCTGTTGTATCACAGCATTGGTGCTTCTTCCCTTCTTTCTATAGCTAAAAAGTACAGAAGGAATTTCAGTGGTACAATGTAGTGAACAGCAAATTCTAAAAGTTATACTGGGATTTTTTATAAATCTATCCTATTGTCCAATATTTCTATATGTCAAGTAAAAGATCCACTGGTGCAGCTGCATAATTAGCTTTGCTAAATGACAAGTTAATTGTAACTTTAAATGACAAGCATATTCTCTAAATCCTGAGCTACTGTCGGGCTTATTCATCAAAACAACATACTGAATGTGTCACGAACAACAGAGATTATTCATGTAAGTGCCAGCGGATATCAATGTCGACCTGCAAACACTGAAGCAAGGCATGGTTTTAGTTGGTGCCACTGTGAGGCAAATGAGGAAGGAGATTATATGACTCAGCACAAACAGAAGCACAGTGACACTATAAACACAACAAATGACTCGTGGATATATCTTATCATTTGTGCTCGCAAGGGCAGGGAATGTTTTTTTAACTGATGCTCGTCATAGAATGTGTCCTCATCGCCTGCAGTCTTTTCAGTCACCAGCATGTTTTGCCCCAACATGCAAGCCTGAAAACAGCCGCACCATGTAAACAAAATGAGGTTTTGCCAGATTTAAGGAGGTGTTCATGCATTATAACAACAGCAGCTTGATAAGACCTCAGGCATTGCTATATTTGTGTCAGGAAAATATGAGGACAGAGATATTAGCTAGTATCTGAGACATGTATTAACAATCCAGCAAGATTGAAGAGGTCTGAACATCTAGAATTTCTTGAAGATGGAAGTGGTCTGACTGCTAACATGGCTCATTGACTACACCATTGGCAAGGACAGTCCTCAACTCTGATTGTCTGGAGAATAGATGGGTGTTATTTTCTGATAAATGCACAGCTCTGATGTAGCATATTAATCATCGACATTAATATAAATATCGTCACCTTCCTAAAATAATGGCCTAAGTCATTTTTTGACAAAAATGATTGTCTTGCCTAAATCATCTCCTCATGATACTGGCCACCTCTGGTAAAATCGCCTACATCCTCAGTTGAACAGATCATGTGATTCTACCCCTATAGTATAACGGCCTAAGTCAAAAGACAATCTGACTTAGGCAATTTTATAAGCTTTTTAATATGGCATTTTGAAGCTAGCATTTAGGCTAGCAATTTAGTTAGCATTTTTGCTAGCATTTTTGTCAATGAAAATCTCACTCGAACATAATATTAGTAATCATAACATAATTTGACCGTTATGACAGTATGCCTGTTGTGCAGTGTCTAGAGGCAGCATGTGCACCCCTATTACTTTGGTATTCGTTTTTTGTGTCTTCTGAAAAACCTGAAAAAATTACTTAGGCCATTATTTTAGGAAGGTGACGATATGGAGATAAGTATCTATCTTAACAATTATGTTGATTATTGTATTTTACTCTACGCAGCATTTTATGTATATTAGTTGAGAAACCACAATAGTTTTATATTTACTGTACCAAAAACGCATGTTTCTCAGATAGCTTTATGACACCAGTCTGAATAAAGCATTTCATTAAAAAAATTGAAAATGCTTCATTCATACATTCAGACATCAGTTCTAATCCAATGTTGTATCCAACAGTCTCAACACCTACTTGCTCACTCTGTGAACGTCACCCTGGATAACAGAATTACCATCATCATGCATGGCAAACATTCCATTAACAAATATTCTGGCACACACCTTTCTCGGCAGGTGACTTGGGCATGGGCGCTTACCTGTGGTCGTGGGTGCCCTTTAACAATACACTGAAGCACTAGTGTGTCTCCTTCTTTGATGGTGTAGATTCTCTCACTGATGTTATCATCCTTGACGTTACACGCTGCGCCTGAGTGCACGATCTGGGCGTTGGCCGGAGCTGTGAGTGAACGCATGGACACACACACACATGCAGACACAGGCATGTAGCCATGGGGACATACACACATTCACACACACACAAAAAAAACACAGAGGGAGAGAAACCACATTACATATTTAGTAACATCTCTGAAGGAGAAAAAAAAGGTCATTGTCTCATGGGTGCATATAATACTCGTGCTGGTATTGATGACTCAGATAAATAAATGATCACATTACTCTGCATCTGCATGAACTAAGGATTTTGAAAAAAATACTGGTGTGTTACGTGTGTCATTGTTTGATGAGAGACGAGGGCATTTATTGGAAAACTTTGGGCTCCATTAGAAGGTCAAAAGGCTGATTCTTCACTCTGGGACAGTGCTTTTGTCTTCTACAGTAGAGAGTGTACCATAGCAACGTTCACAAGATGGGTTTAAATAAGTCTTGGTTTACATCTGCATGCTTTTGTCAGACTGTGTGATATCAGTTTTGAAGAATGTCAGATGGTGGGGCCGGCGAAGAAAGGGCAACATGAATTGTCAATTTTGCATAGTGAGTTTGAGGTAAAAAAAAAGTATACAGTATATATTTGCAGCAACATTATGCTAACTTGCCATTTTATTCTGCGTCATTTCAGATTGTATTCAGACCTGGCTGCTTAGTAAATTTGGGTTTAGCAACAGTCACTTTAGGCAGCCCAAGAGTGTGTTCTGAAAATTCACACTTGAGAACCAAACATTGGGTAGTAAATTGTATTGTTCACTCTACTCCTTTAACTATGTTTTGTTATAACCAATAATCCAGGTGAGATCCTCTCAAATCCTCATATTGAAACGATATCAACCGATTGCCTATAGCTTCATACCCGGGTCGTCTTTACAACAGTAAAGAAACAACATGCCGTGACGGCAGTGGCGGGCCATGGATTTTCTACCTCCGCATTCAGTCTGAGTTATAGTCTCGATCAGCTGTTCAACAGCTGGGCGTGGCAACATTTTTATTATAAAATAGCTATAACTTTGTGATTCTGTTTAGGCCAGAAGAGAAGGCTTAGCAGGCCTTGACGGCCCACCACTGTGTGACGGCAACTGCAGGACAAATGAATGATAGATGCACGATGGAAGCTCTTTACAGCGGAGACAACTACAATGTTGGAGTGTGCCAAAGATGACCCACGAGAAGGGTTGGCTTGCGTGTGAGAAGCCTCAGATGGCTTCACCTCCCGGATGATGAAGGGAGACAGGAGCGTGGAGGGGAGAGACAGAGACAGAGCGAGAGAAACAGCGGGTGAAAAGGAAAAGGCCAAAGAGGAGTGTGAAACCCCAGAGAGAGGAGAGGGGGACGGGGAAGCACAATGATGTGATTAGCATCGATTCACAGGGGGAACACATTTTCACTGTGCTCTACGACTGTTATCATTGAAGAGACAGGAAGCGAGTGGGCGGCCCTTTCACCTTAAACATCAACTCGATCAGACGTTACAATGGACAGCGCAATCACGAGCCAGAAATCAAGTTCAAAATAAAAGAAACTCTCTGACTCTGTCGCTGCATATTCTCTGATATGTAACACGCTGGAGCTGTTAATAGCTTAAGGTATTGGGACAAACCGAGTGTGCCTGTCCACTTATATCGGTACATTTTAGTGACATTGTCACTTTACTACAAAGGGATTTGTTTTGCTCTTTCAAGAAACAATGAGACAAGAAAAAAAGACTGTAGGTAAAATTCAGTCGTGGTAGCAAACCTACGCTATTGCCTTTTAGCTGCATAACATTTTTTACTTACAAAACACTGCGTACTACATACTTACAAAAAAGTCTGCTAAAGTCTGAAGTATAATATACAAAATGAGCCTCATTGTATAAAATAGGCATTTTGAAGATCTTAAGAAAATACCACTTCATATCTGCACCTGACTGTAAGTGACGACTGAAAACAGTCCGCTCCATGTTTACCCTCAGCCATCATCTCTTTTGTTCTCATTTTCTGAAAGTGGATGTTTTAGGGAATAAGATAGAAAGCAAGTGTGTGGTATGATTCCCACAATGCCTACTGCATGTTTGCATTCCTGTGTATGTGTATTTGAATGAGTATGTGTCAGTGTCTGTGTGTGTGTGTGTGTGTGTGTGTGTGTGTGTGTGTGTGTGTGTGTGTGTGTGTGTGTGTGTGTGTGTGTGTGTGTGTGTGTGTGTGTGTGTGTGCTTAATGTTCTGCACTGTTGTTTGTGGGGCTCATCAACAGAGCAGTCCATCATTCACTCCTTCAGACTTTACATTATTATTTCAAAGACCTCTTTAACATACCAAAGACATTTCTTTACCAAAGTAGCATAATACACCTTCATAAAACAGGCCTGCTCCTGCACACATGTAGCTCCACATGTATGTAGCATGCCTCCCTACAGTGGCAGCAGCTCACTACATTTAAAAAAAGGCTGTTTGTTAAGCTCTCTGCTTCTTGCTCTGTTGTCTTTCTCTATCCTCCGTCTTACCCTGAGTGTCTCTCTGTCTCACAGCACATGGTGTCTGACTCAAAGGAGAAGAATAAATCAAGTGGAAAAAGTTCAAGTGCACTTGATGAAAAACATCAAAACACTTTCAAAAATTCCAAATATGAGTGTGATTTTCCAGGATACAGAAGATTGGAGATTTCAACTGATTTAGTTTAACCCTTTAAAGAAAAAAATGTACTCTCTTTAACTAAAACTGGTTGTCTGAATTCCTTTTTCAGCTAGCACTCAGCTTCAGATTCATACAGTTTATATGTATATTCACACACATGGACTGCCCAGTATAATTGCACTGAACACTGAGCAGATCCAGTGGAGCAGTTGGGAGTTAAGTGTCTCGCTGAAGGGCATGTTAATAGCAGTTGATGTGAGATGGGAGATCATGTCTTTTTTATTTATATTCCCTGCTTCCAGATTTTCTCAGTTATGTTTATTGTTGACCAATGATCTTCCAGTAACAAGCAACCTCGAGGCTGGAGCCTCTATTAATCAAAATATAACCAATGAAAGAATAATAGTATTAAAAACACTATGTGGAGTTCCAGAGGTGTGCCATACTAACTCAGAAAGACGGAGAGCTGATATAAATGGTGAATAATTGTCTCCTTACAGCTTATTGGCGTGTCGGCATTAGTTTGCCTCTCCGGAGAGGGAGAGAGGTCGAACAGAGCGGCTCCTCTGTCTGCTCTCGCCTTCGGCAGCTTGGCTGCTTCAACTGTCTGATCGAGTAGGGAAAGGGAGGCCGAGAGAGAGGACGAGACAAGAAAGGCAAAAGAGAGAGGAGGAGGAAAGAAAGGCAAGATAGAGAAGACGTGGAGAGAGAGAGAAAGCAAAAAAGGAGAGAGAAACTGAAAAACAACAGACAAGTACAGAAAGAGGGAAGAAACTAAGAGAAAGGAGAGAATACAGAAGGCAGAGGGGCAAAAAAAAGCAACGCTGAAGTGGAGACAAACAGTAGAGGCAAGGAGAGACTGAGAACGGGAAGGCCAGAGAGACAAATGTATGTATTGAAATGTGAGAAAAAGTGTTCAATTGGAATGGGTACATAAAGTGAAAGAAAGAAACATTGAGAAGTAGATAGTAATAATAATCCTAAAACAGAGAAAGGAGTAGGGGGAGTAGAGATTGACAGCGAGGCCAGAGAGGGGGCTTGATGGAGGCCAACCCTGTCTCCTAAAAATTACGTTCCCCCAGAACTAACACGCATTCCCAATTACGTTTGATCAGAAACGTATCTCCTCCCTGATTATGTTTGTGTTTGACGTATTACACATACGTTGATTATACACGTATAGGTTGATTAAACACGTATGTTGATTATACACATATTTTTGTTTGATTGTTTTTATGTTTGTGTTTGACGTATTACAAATACGTTTATAATTGTGTGTTTGTGTTATTGTTTTCTTGCTTTATTTAAGCATATTTTAATTTTTAAACTCTGGGGAGAAAAAAGAAAGGAGGGGCGGGGTGAGGCCAGCGACGGCCGGCCGCGCCGGGCGCCGGCCGCACCGGGAGCCCGAGAGTCGGCCGCACCGGGAGCCGAAGACCGTTTGCCCGCCGTTGTTAGGCCGGTAACGGGCCGGTCTTCAGACCGCTTGCACCGGGGCTCGGTCTTCAGACCGCTTGGCCGCCGCCGTTAGGCCGGCGGTAACAGCCTCCTTCGCGCCGGCTCCGGTCTTCTCTGAGTCGGGTTGTTTGTGAGTGCAGCCCAAAGTGTGTGATAAACTCCATCTAGTGCAGTAAACCACTGCGATCATCAGCAGACACTCGGATCTCTGTGGTCACATCAAGTGCAGAATCTGACGTGAAAAATATTCAAACGGGCGGAAGAAGTCACGGGACCCAACATCCGGTTTTCAAAATACTAACTGATATGAATGTGTTCAGAACATTTCTGACCACATCCACACATCTTAACTGTACTGGTCTTACAGAAATGTTGTAATGTGTCAAACACAACGGACTGTTACAGTGGGCTTTGGGCTGCATTCACAAACAACCCGACTCAGAGAAGACCGGAGCCGGCGCGAAGGAGGCTGTTACCGCCGGCCTAACGGCGGCGGCCAAGCGGTCTGAAGACCGAGCCCCGGTGCAAGCGGTCTGAAGACCGGCCCGTTACCGGCCTAACAACGGCGGGCAAACGGTCTTCGGCTCCCGGTGCGGCCAACTCTCGGGCTCCCGGTGCGGCCGGCTCCCGGTGCGGCCGGCTCCCGGTGCGGCCGGCTCCCGGTGCGGCCGGCTCCCGGTGCGGCCGGCGCCCGGCGCGGCCGGCGCCCGGCGCGGCCGTCGCTGGCCTCACCCCGCCCCTCCTTTCTTTTTTCTCCCCAGAGTTTAAAAATTAAAATATGCTTAAATAAAGCAAGAAAACAATAACACAAACACACAATTATAAACGTATTTGTAATACGTCAAACACAAACATAAAAACAATCAAACAAAAATACGTATATAATCAACATACGTGTTTAATCAACGTATACGTGTATAATCAACGTATGTGTAATACGTCAAACACAAACATAATCAGGGAGGAGATACGTTTCTGATCAAACGTAATTGGGAATGCGTGTTAGTTCTGGGGGAACGTAATTTTTAGGAGACAGGGTTGTGGAGGCTGCTCACCAGGGCACTGCAGTCAAAAGCAAAACAAAGAACGTGGACACGAAGTGTTATACAACTGAGAATTTCCCTCAATCTTCTATTTGCACTCACAGTAACAATCAATCACAGCGTTGCAAAAACAAACTGCCAAATATCCGCGAAAGCCACCGGGAACCAAGGGAAAATGCAAGAAATTAAAATTAAAACAACTGTTTCCAGGCCCTACTACATAATCCTCTCTTTCCGTTATCAGTTTGTCTGCTTCCTCAATAGGTAATCTAACAAATGGAGGGAGGACATTTGTGAGCATATACCGCTCTGTGTTTACAACCAATTAATGAGTTCTTCTCAGAATGAGAATGACAGAATCAGAATGATGATGGAATGCATCCCCACATGTGCATAATCTTTAATATATACACTGTAATATATATATATATATATATATATATATATATATATATATATATATATATATATATATTGCTCAATTGTTAGCAACACAACATACACATCACAGGTGAGTTTACACACTTGGTGACTAACTTAGCACAAAGCAGCAAGATTGTCAATTAAAACGACAAAAAAAAAAGAAATATTGTTATATGTGCACGCGGTTTAATTGGTAGCCATGAACTGGAAGGCACAGAAATAGAATAGGAGCAGAACAGACAATTAACTGTTTTCTGTGGTCATTTTAGTCGTACAAAAGTAAATTGCAAAGCAGATTGTTGTTAGCCTGCTGTTCGGCTCATTCTCTGCCACCGGTGTGGCATTCATTTCCTGATTCTGATTCTGATTCCATTTTAAATGTTCGTTCTACTCTTATTATATTTATATCTTGGTAGGCTTCTGTGGAGGTCTATGAGGCTTCAAAATACAACACATCCAAATACATTCATTCCACATTAACATCTTAGGATTCACTATGATTCTGAAGAAATCTGATGATGCTGCAACATCTGTGAGATTTTTGTTTTTTTTACTGCAAATATCAACAGCAAAAACAAAACATCCTAACAGGGTAACAAAATAGCAAATGAATCAACTGTCTAAATCCGGCCAAAGCCTAAAGCATAAGAAAAAACACTCTCCCGGTGTTGTGTACAGAGGTGCATCAATTCAGTTTGTGTGGAAGACGATCATCAGTCATAGAAAGCTGCTGTTTTGACAGCAATCTATCTGACTCTGATGATTCATCGATCAAAACGGTTCCAGGGAATGCTGATTGAAAGTGTTGTCCATGCATTATTGGAAACTTTCTGAGACATTCAATGCACATTAGTTGTAAGTGAAACATAACTATCGGCAAATGCCTCGTCTGATTAATTGATTCGTCACCGCCTGCCATGTTTGTTTTTGTTGAGGGGACAGGACATCTCTCACTAAAACTAATGATGAGGCAAGAGAGCTGGTGTCAAACAGCAGTGACTGCTTGACGGAGTGCTGAGCAGCGTGTGTGTGGTTGAAAGAGTGAACGAGAGTGGATGTGTGTGTGTGCCGTTGATATGTGAGCGTACTTACAGACATGTGTCAATGTCTGTGTGTGTTTCTATGAGCGTTATACTGTATCTTGCCGGAGGAATCCCACAGAAGGTCATGAATCCTGTCGAACACGAAGACATGCAGAGCATGATTGATATGCGTAGTTACTTTATGGGAGTTGCTCATGCATGCCGATGAGCTCTGTCTCCATTCACTTCATTTAGAAGAGACCATTTAGATGCGTTGGCCCTTCCCCTGCCATCACAAGTAGGCTACAAAAGAAAGGAAAGCGAGAGGAGATAGGAATAGTGGAGAGTGGGTACCCAAGGGAAAAGTCACAGACTTTATTGATTAACAGCAATAGAGGGAAGTGTTCATCTGGCCCAAAGAAAGACTAATCACACACACACACACACACAAACAGCCTTAGTGACTCACATTGCCTCATCCTTTTTATCAGGATTCTTCTCTGCAGACAGGACAGTGAGAGATCAAGCGGTTGATGTCATGGTCCCGTCCTTTTCATTTTGGCTCGTTTGGAGCTCCAGATATCAAAATGCGTCCAGGACATTGATTTAACTTTTGACCTAACCGTTAAATGGCCCTTATGAAAAGACTTAACCTTCAGTAACCTTTTTGGTGCATTCAATTAACTGTAAATTGATGTTTCTCTGCTAACACTCATATAAACACACGCAATGAAAGAATAAATACATACATGTTTCTGCATATGCTTCAATGAGTCCGCTTCGCACTGTTTTCCAGAGTATTTTTAGAAAGTCACACAGATGTTTCCCTCTGCCACAGGTACAGCTCCCTCAAGGCAGTGTGTCTTTTATACAAACATGAATTGTATTGTTGATGAATTCAGTGGCAGGTTTCCAAATTCAGACCTGGATGAAATAGGCAAGCAGCCATTTTTTTCCCCGGCCTTGCGTGTAATTCGATTCTGGTTTTTGGAGACATCTACATCCGGATATAATTTCCTTTTTTACCCTTTCTCCTTCAGGCAGATTCAAAGGTTAAAAAAGAAACTGGAGGAATAACTGATATTACTGATATCCATTAACATGCCCATTTTAATACTGAAGTCCAGATACTTAGCAGTAAATGGAGACAGATATTCAAACACAATAACATTTTGTTATGAGACTAATTACAAAGAGCCATGACTTAAGCTATATTTAATATCACAGCAGCTTTATGTAAAGCTTTTCAAAGTTGGGGGAGTGGTGATTGAGAGTTTAGGGCCTTTTTGAATTGGGGGAGGGAGGGGCGATGACTGAAAACACCCAAGGTTCTAGAAACCTGCAGGAGGTCAGCAGATCTGAGGCGTTGGGAAGGGGCATGCTGATCAAGAAGGACAGGTGGTGGTGAATCTTTATCCTGTTTTGAACCAGGAGCCAGTGGAGGTCATGAAGGACAGGGGTGATGCGATACCTTGAGTGGGCATAGCTCCGTACATACTGGAGTTTATTAAGGACTTTGTTAGTGGCACTAGAGGATACAAAGGCAGTAGTCAAGCTGTTAAAAATGTGTTAATGAGTGTTTCTACAACAGTAAGTGACAGTGAGGATCGGAGGAAGGTAATGTTACAGAGGTGGAGGGAGGCTGTTTTGATGATGACATGGTGCAGAATGAGAGGGTGTGGTTCAGAAGGATTTCAGGGTTGGAAGGTAGTCTGTGCCGATGATTAGGATTCCTGACTTACTGCAGTTGAGTTTCAAAATGTTTCTTTGCATCTATGTTTTATTATCTATTAAGCCATTGATGATTAGAATTCTGTGTTAACTTGCTACCATTTGGAGTAATACAATGAGCCCTATTTAGCGTGTCCAACTCCCCTTTAATGAACGTTTAAGGGGCAAAAGGGTTGTATTTAGTCTCTTAATTAATCATAGGTGTGTTTTCGGCATAACATGAATTAAAACAATCAGTGTCATCTTCCATTACCTTTAAAAGCCAGGTGTGCCTGCACCTGGCCCATTGTTATTTAAATGTAGGATTCTGCAAACTGGAGAAGCAAATGGTTTCCTGCAGTAAAAATGTAGTTTCTGAAAGGTTAAAAGACAACTAATGAGGATTGAAGCAGAATATTTCATGAGCTAAAAACATGTTGTGCATTTTGGAAATGATTACATTGTTATCTAGTATTATATATTTTGCAATAAGTTTGGGCTTGATTGTTTCTCTCTATTTGATTGGAAATGCTTGATCATTGGACCATTATAGGATTATAGGATCCTCTTCCAGAATCGGTGACACTCTCTTGGCTTCTAAACCAAGAAATGGTCTTCTTTTCTCCTAATTGTGGCTCAACTAAGACAATAAACCCCTCTTTGCTCTCTCCACTTCAAGGACAAAGAACTGCCACTGTTGGACCCCCCACCCCAAACCTGGATTTACATCAGTAAATATACAGTATATTGTATATTTGGACTATTGACGTCAAAGAGACTGAGAATTGTGAGCTATGTCGGAATGAGTAATGGGATATTGTAATTATTTGCGCTGATAAAATTTGTTTTCTTTTGAAATGTGAACCAACTAAAGTGTGTAAGGGAGTGGAAACAATCTTTATGAGATTATTCCTTTGAATTATCTTTACAATCTAAATTTGTTTTTGAATTATGGGTTACAAGAAGAAGTTCACCCTAAACTGCACCCTTGAGATACTAATTGCATGTCTGGCACCCAGCTGTTAATTGTGTTCACAATAATACCTTCCTTAAATCCCGCTAATTGGAATAGCTTCACACTCGTCTGAGACAATCCTACGCGGCCATCCACTGGAATGTAATTCTACAATCGTATAATACTAATGATATTATTATAGCCTGATCTGTACTTGTAACTGTGCATAAATACCAGGTTTAAACACACATATAAGGGGGGGGGGGGGGGGGGGGGGGGGATGCTAATGATGATAATAATGATATCAAGAATACACAAACCAAGCTGCCTTTTCTGCTCTATTAGTGCTGAAAGAGGGCTTTCCAACTAGTTGAGCCTTATAGCCCAGTCGACCAGAAAGAGATTGTGCATATTTCCAAAAATGTCAATAACTATTTATTATGAAAACATGTGAATTGAGAAGCTTGGTGCCTGTCGAAAAGTGATACTAGAAAAAGGAAGGAAGCTGCCTCAGGGCAGTGAAAAATAGATATCACCTGATCACACAACACGCTAAGAGCTATTGATTAAATGACCACTGTGAGGGAAGGGACAATAAGCCAACAGTAGCATGTGAATCAATTACAAACGCAAACACACACGCACCAATCATCACTTCCCTGAGGGGAGCTTAAGGCAGAAAGCAAAAAGAAGAAACACATTCACAGAGAAAAGGTGATAAAACAGACAGATGAGGAAAAGCAGCAGATTATTTTTCCAATGAATAGTATTCACATAATAAATATCCATAGCAATTCAGTATGTGTTCATGCATTTCTCAAATTGTGGCATACATTTTGTCCGTCAGTAGTCATTGCATGGATTTATCTACATTAATAAGTGAGCATGTCTCATGATTGTGCTGTTGTTGACATCAGTATTGACTGCATACAGCCAATGCTAATACCTAGTTATTTTATCCACACCAATGGAGGGCTTTTCTAGGGTCATGAAATCGACGTGTCAGGGTGTGTTCGACAGTGTCAGTGTGTATGTGATACATGCCGTGATACCTAGCGTCTGTGTCGTGTGTGTTCCTGTGTTTGTCAGTGAGTGACTGTGTATCTTCCACCAACAATCACTGTAAGTGGAGGAAGAGATTGTGCGATCAACAAAAGTATCAGTTGACAGATATAGCTAATAAAGGGGGATCACTAGAAAGCAGAGGGTAGATTGGAAGGGCAGGGAGGTGGAGAAACAAAAAAAACCTGTAATGGAAAAGAGAGAGAGCCAGAGAGAGGAAAGAAGAGCAGCAGTTTCCTGGCAGCACTGCAGACTTTATATCCAAGGTCAGTGACTCTTCTCTTTGAAATATTGTTCAATATAGATTATTGACATGCACAGAAAATGCAATCCAAGTGGAAAGGCAGGAAAGATTAAAAAAATCTAAAGATATATGCTTTTTCCATAACTGAGCTTGTTTTTCTCAATAGGAGATTGGGTCTATTTTCTCGTATACTTTTTTCAGCAATCCTGAGAATTACTTTGCTTGGCCTTACCCTGATCTTATTGTAAGATCCAAACATCCTACGGTATTTTGGTCTTTGCTCTTGAGATACCAAAAAGGTCCAAAAACAACTCCATTAATGTGATTAAATCTAGCAAAAGCAGCAAAGAGAAAGGTAAAAGCTTGCAAATCCCCGACTTAATGTCTTAAATACTTCTTGTTAGCACACAGGTCTGAGGCCATACAAGGTCACGGCCACATACACAGGTTAATTTAATATGTTAATTAAATATAGCTTTGTGAAATGTAGAGTGAAAGAAGCGGAAAAGAGACAGAGAGAAAGGACAGCCAGTCACGGATGGGGGAGTAGGGGTTGCGTCTGTTGTGAGGACTTGAGTGATGTGAAGTGATCAGGGGTTTGTGTAGCACAGGCAAACAGGACTTGTACTCCTCCATAGGAGTGTGCTTGCCGCACTTGAGCTTTCCCAGGATGAAATAATAAAGAGAGGAGAGAGGGTGAGTTCCGACAAAGAGATGAAACAGCTCAGATCTTTGAAGAGACTGATGGAGGGGAGAAAGGAGTGAGAGGGAGAAGGGAGGGAAGGACTGAGAAGAGGAACAAATAAAAAATATGTGTGACTGGCATCGTCTTTGAGAGCGTTCCATTCACAAAGCCTGTCCAGTATGGCGAAATTGACAGCCCAAGGAACAGGAGAGGAGAGAAGGCAAATGAAAATAAGAGAAGCAAACATAGACAGCTAACGGCTTTATTAGGTTTCATGAGCATAAGATGGTGTAGATATCCAACATTTCTGCACACAAAATGCCTCAGCATTTTGCCTCACATAGCTCCACCATGAAGTCAAAATTGAGTCCAATAATTTGGTTTCTGATCAAATTTCTGCAAAACATATGTAATTCGCATCAACCTGAGTTGTATAATTAGCACATGTAAGCATGCTAATATGCTAAACTAAGCTGTTGCTTAACATCAGCAAGTTAGCATTGTCATTGTGAGCCTGTCAGCAGGTAATGTTGACATTTAGCATGGCTGTAAAGTTTATGGGCAAACTGTTGATGGCTTATTGATAAATCAATGTATTATTTTATTATTTTAGTGTAAACTGAAGGCTATAACTCTGACACAAGTTAATGTTTAAGCCATACTCAATGAGAAGTCATGTAGTGAAAGGGTTCAAGTTGTAAGACGAAAACCATCAATCACAAGGCAGCCACGACCTAAAGCATACCCTTTAGTAATTTACTAAATCAACCTCATGCTGTGTTGAAGAAGAATTGAAGATAGCGGTTGAGACCATAAACCCATACATGTACTGAGGTAATAAATCAAGTAAGATGTAACGTCCTTTTCTCATAGAATTCTATATTCTAATTGAACATCTTTTTGCAACCCAGAGGAGTCACCCTGTGCTGGCTTTTAGACAGAGTGCAAGAGTTTAAGGCACTTCCGCAATGGTGTCACTTTTCAGACCAGGAAGTAGCCACCTGGCCTAAAAAAAGAAGGTTAGGTTTTCTAAACCAGTGTTTTTCAACCTTTTTTGAGCTGCGGCACATTTTCTACAATAAAAAAATCCCGCGGCACACCAACAACCTAAAAAGTTACAAAATGTCACGTTGTAGCATAACACAGCATATATGGTAGATCATTATTGCGCTACCTACTGGCATGGAGTATTCAGTGTTTCAAGTAAACCAGATCGCTCCATCAGACAAACAAAAGTGTTATCACTTTGTTAGAAAAATGAAAATAAAGTTATGCAAAAAATAACTAATATTTAGTTACTACTAAATATCTTATTGTGGAAAACAATAAGCTATTGCAAAACAAAACAGAATGAGGTTGTATCAGTATTAGTGGCTGCAGAGAGCTGCTTTCCTCTACATATCTTTTTAAAACGGGGTTGTAGATTTGATACGGCTCTCAGTTCATGCTCCATGATGAGAGACACAACAGCAGAAAGCCGACCTCACGGAGATCTCATAAAGATCGGCTTTTGGCGAAATGCCAAGAATCGGCGCATGCGCATGCGCATGCGCATGCGTAACCTGTTAACGGCGGACGGTGAACATTTAAAATCAGCATTTCCTCTTGCGCCCCACCTGTAATAAATACCGTCCCAGTTTGATAAATACTGACTTAAAGGAAACATGGTGTTCATTTATTTTAATGACGACCACAAAGTGTGCAGGCTTTATCACTGCAGGGTGTTTTTCAGGCTCTTGGAAGAATATTTCCAGAGCCTCTCTAATGCCGTGTTCACACCAAAACAGTTGCGAATATTCGCAACGCCACTTCGCCTATATCGCGCCGCCCGGCAAAAAACTCGCTCTAGTGGTTAATTCGTTTTTCGCAACCATCGCTGGGGAAAGGGGGCGGGGCTTATCTCCATGTCAGTGAAAACATTTACTATTTCCGCCATTGACCATTGAAATAACCACTAGTTCTGCTTTATACTTGTTGAGAAAGTCCCACAAACGTCGGAACATCAAACGCCCCCGTGTCTGGGTTCATAATATTATCCGTAGTCGTGTCTGGGTTCATAATATTATCCGTAGTCGCACACAGCTCCGACTCCTCCGGGACGAGTGTCTGAATGAAGCCGCTTCCAGCGCTCCTTCAGCGGACCCGCAGTCTGATTCAGTGACGGCAGAACGGCGGTGATGCCGGGCGGAGCTTCTCAACGCTGATTGGCTTTCGCAACTCCGCGTCGGGCAATGAATTATTTCATCGCCAGCGAAAAAGCGAAAAAGCGAAAAAGCGGAGTTGCGAATATTCGCAACGCCATTTCGCCAGTATCGCGCCGCCCGGCGAAAAATCCGCTTTTTCGCAACCTAACGCGGCTGTGCATTGACTTAACATGTAATCTGGACGCGCGAATATTTCGCAACTCTTTTGGTGTGAACACGGCATAAATCAGAAACGTCATTGATGGAGCTCCAGGCTGTTTGTCTTGACCTGCAAACACATGAACTGTTGGGCTTTAACAGTGAGAGCTCATATCTTAAAATACTGATAGCTTCAGTAGCAAATCCATTGTGAAAAGCACGCAACATATTTTTCGCCGCTCTCTGTCTCTCTCTCCGCTGTGTCTCTCCTGTGTGCAGCGCATCGGGCGGAACTCCGCGTGCGCGACACAGAGCAGAGTTGTAGACGCGACCCAGAAATGACATGCTGTGTAGATAAGATCAATAACATACGGCCGTTTAGTTTGTTTAATAGCAGAACAAGGTGCAGACCTGTTCTATATCAATCTGCCAGCCACTATATTGCAGCTCAGACGCTCAACAATGGAAAATCATTTGCGGCAACTAAATAATATTTTTTTGGACCAATTAAGTGAAATTGGACATTTTCCCACGGCACACCTGACGATCTCTCACGGCACACTGGTGTGCCGCGGCACAGTGGTTGACAATCACTGTTCTAAACTAGCAGAACATTTGCAACAGCGGCAACCATGGAGGACGGCCTTCCTAGAAACAATCATGTTTTCAATGGCGGTAAAAGAGGATACACCAGCAATATTTATCTGTATTCATATTTATGATAGAAAGCTTTGCAATTTGAATAATGACTACTTCTCGACATAGTACACTTTTAAATATATTTTAGTGATAATTGCAAGTGATAAATATGTTTTTAAAAGATTTTTCCAGAGACTTGCAAAATGTATTTCGCACACTGATTAAAACAATTTTGCCGGTTAAATTTGACTGAATATCAGAGTCGATGTAACTCAGCCTAAAGTAAAGGGAACAAGATCCTCAATTAACTCCAATTTGAACCTGAACAATACAATACAATCAGTGTGCAGTTAGAGTTACAACAGCACATATTGATATCTTGATTAGAGTTGTGCTCAGACAAAGTCGTACACAGACAAATTCCTTCTCTCTCTCTCTCTCTCTCTCTCTCTCTCTCTCTCTCACACACACATACATACATACACACACACATCGCTATGAGTGGAGTTTAGTGCTGTTAAAATCAGCAGTAGCTTCCTGCCGGGGGTGGGTAAACAAATCATGACTTATTGTAGATTACTTGAACTAATTAAGTACAAAGTTTGGATATTTTTATATAAAAAGAAGAAAAAAATACACAATGATGTGGGACTTTCATTCTGATAGTCGTATGATCTTAGCTGGACACAATCTTAATAATATAATTTTGTTTTGTTTATGTTGAACAACTAATCATCTTATCTTATGGACCCACACATATCTTGCCTTCAACAACAAGCCCCCTCTTGAGGATTTTCATAAGTTATTAGCACTCAAATCTTTTAATTGTGTTAGACTGAGCTTAATGGGGCACCCTGGTGGGCAAGCTGTGAACCCCTGCTATCTAATGTTTAAGCTCATCTCTTGACTGTCACAGATCATCTAGCCTCTCTATGCCTGCTGTCCTACACTCCAATGAACACTTGCCCCTGAATTGAATGTCTTTAAGAAATAAATGAATCTTAAGGACAGGAAAGGAACAAAAGATGAGATGTAGGCGCAGCCAATTCAGTCACGCCATAGAAGTGTAAGTTATGCTTTTAGATTTGCGTTTCACACTACCTACATCATCATTCCCACCAACCTCTGGGTCTCTCAAAGCAACACAAGCATCTGTTAAGAGAGGAAAATACAATGAGAGCAACGGAAAGACAGAGAGAGAGAAACAGGCAGAGAACAGTAACAGCTGGTGAGGCTTTTTGCAGCAAAGGTTCAGCGTATTTCATTGTTTTGTGTGTGTGTTGTTTCTTTCTGTGTTTGCACAACGTATGCCACACAAACCACCTTAGGTGTAACATATGGTTATTCTAGTCAATGTAGCTTAGTGACAGGGAGCAATGAGAGGAGGAGAAAAGCCTTGTATTTAGGAGAAGACAAGGAAGTGTGGTGTGGAGGTCCGTCTGCCTGACTGTCAATCTGACCTTATTCTATACAAGCATAATGCTCCAACTCCCTTTGGTGGCACACACACACACACACACACACACACACACACACACACACACACACACACACGCACACACACACACACACACACACACACACACACACTCATGCCCATTCACATTCAAACACATCTACAGCACCAGATAACAAGAGACACACTTGACTCTACACACAGTGGTAGTGCATATAAGGAAAATAAAGATTCCTGTGTGTGTGTGTGTGCGTGTGTGTGTGTGTGTGTGTGTGTGTGTGTGTGTGTGTGTGTGTGTGTGCTTGTGTGTGTGTGTGTGTGTGTGTGTGTGCGCGCATCTCCAAGGAAACTGCAGCGGAGAAGCCGACAATGCATAGCGGTCAGTCCAGGTGAAGTGGTAGAGGAAGTAGGTACTAAGAAAGGATGTCGATAAAGAGCAGAGCGAGAAGAAACACTTGAATAAAAGGTCAGAGTAAGAGCTGGAGGTAAGGTACGGAGGCAGGAGCGTGTGCATTTGGAGGGGAGGAAGCCTCACAAGTAGAGTGGAGACGAGATGTGGAAAGGCAAGATATTATGTATTCTATCTGTTTTAACGGTCATGCCAATAAAGTGACTGAAATTGGAAAATTGAATGTAACAGAGAAAAGGAGACACGCAGACGAGTCACAGACACAGAAATGCTGAGGAAGACAGAGGTAGAGATGTATTCACAGACAGAGGAAGAAAGGCAAAAGTGAGAATTTCTTACAGTAACAAGCACAATGTGAAAATCATGCAGAAAGGGAGTCTAAGAAAAGGTGAACGGGATAAAGTATTACGAGCTGCTACAGACTAAAGGGTGACACCACAGAGAGAGAGAGAGAGAGAGAGAGAGAGAGAGAGAGAGAGAGAAAACATGAAAGGCAGAAATTACTTCGCAACTTCAATGAAACTTCCTTTGAGCCTATCCAAACTGCCAGACTTCAGATATTGATATATATAGAACTACTGGAGCCATTTGAATTGATAAATAATAATGTATTAATGTGTCACATTTCATTTCACAAAGGCCTTTTTCAGGTGCCATCAGGATTTAATCCAAAGTGCTGGCTCACAGTAAAGGTAGGTCTCAATAACAGAACACACATATTCATCAAGATGGATAGAAACATCTGTGAATAGATGGATACAAAGAGGCTGATGGGGTCATTTTAAAGGATTATTTTAACTGATACAAAATGTATTGGTGGCTGGGCTGGTAAACGGCTGTGAACAAAAAAATTATCAAGTAAAAAGTATAATTTCATGCTAATACGCATACATCCACAGTGATCGACAACCATGATCTCAAAGGTAAGACAATCATTTCAAATGACAGGAAGTGCCACTTCGGAAATTTGGTTCCATAGGTTTGCATCGTGTGTTCTTTCTTTCTGAAAACAATGTTTCCTAAAACCAAAATGTTGTAGTTTCAAACCAGAAGAAAATGTAAAAACAATGTAACAATGTGCTGAAGAGAGAGATCAGTGTTAAGATAATGTCGTGTTTGCATTACTCTCTCCCTCAGCAGAGGAACCAGGTAGAACCTTAAACAATATTTATAATACGGGTAGATCAAATCAAGCATTCTGATTGGTTGAGAGTGAGTCACGGGGTGTATTTTATTCATCCATAAAGTACTGTACAGCCTGTATACATTTAGAGAGTTCCATATCAGTGCGCACTTAAAATAACAGGTAGATTTAAATTGTGCGACCGTTAGTTGTCATTTCAAGCTTGACAGTTACCAAACATGTTTGGTGTAAACTTTGATATTGTCACGTCCGCAGTAACGACTCGCAGACGTTGGTTTCCTTAACTTGCAGGTTTATTGTTTGAGTGTTCACAGTATTGCAACGGGGCTCTTCGCTAACAGTAGCTCAAACGGAACAGCTAACAAGCTCACTTAGCGTCCCCCACACTAGCATAACGAACGACAACACACACGTCACTTCCTCCCTAACCTAAAGATGAGGAATGAAAAGGGTTTGATCACAAAATCGTGATAATTTCCAGTGAGAGATAATTACGTCGATAATTTCCCGACGCGAGGCAAGTTCTCTAAACGTCATGGAGGAGAAAAATGACGGAGAAAAGACGGACAGACGCAGCGAGAGCACTTCTTTACATCGGTGGCTGAGTGTCATCCTCCACCCTGCTTTCAACCGGCCTGGTCAGTAAATCGCACAACGTTTTGCTACAATTATTTTGTGCTGAAAGGCAGCTTACTATTACTATTCATAAAGTCGCAGGTACCCGTATTATAAAAGCAATAAGGTACTCGAGGCAGTACTGTGTCTACAATAATGTACAGTTCAAGGGTTTGCCGGCCCTCCGCGGGGCTTCAGGCCTAACAACTCCCTTGAACAGTACATTATTGCACGACACAGTACTGCCTCGAGTACCTTATTGCTTAAGTAAAAAGTTAATTTGCAGTACCTACAATTTGAAGTATGACTTATTATTAAAAAAATCATGAGCACACAGCGAGCTGCATCTGGTGTTTATGCTACTTATAAGATACATTGATGAGGTAAAAACGTTATTCTATTGAAGACGAGAATTTATGAAGAGAGAACTGTAAAAGGTTGTTTGATAAATCTGGCAACGACAAGCCATGATAATTACAATTACTGAAGGTGTGTGTAGACGAGAAGAAGGGAAGGAAAAAAGAAGAGATAATAATGCATGTTAACAACTGTATTGTGAACGTGTAAATCTGTCTCATCTAAAAACAGCTGGATAATGTGCTGTTATGACCCGGCTCTTTGGCAAAAAACGAACAGGAGACAAATCAAGATAACGTTTTAAGAATAGATATCTTTATCCAACCAGATTAACCCAAATTAAGATTGAGTGTGGCATCAGTGGTGGCAGATTTGTATATAAGAAGTGGAGGTAGTCTCCTTGGTTTTTGGTCGTTGTCATCTTGGTTTTTAGCAACCAGAAGTGACATGAGAGGCTGGAGTTAAACCAGTACAACCAATCGATAAATTAGACATTGTAGTAGTGAAGAAGACTTGAAACTAGCGATCGAGACCATCCACTGCAAGTAGCAGCAAAGCAGACAGAGGGAGACTGCTGGTAGTCGTCACAATGCTGAAAAAAACTCTGCCTTCATATAAACTCCAATGTTTTCTCAAGACAACTGCTATGACAATCACCCCATGGTCAAGTGGTTTATAGTACACAACAAACACAACTTCTTAAAATATCATATCTCTTCCAACTTCTTTTGCAAGATGTCCAGAGTTTGTGAAGGCAGAGCAACAGAGAGCTGGAGAGCGAAGGAGGAGAGGCGAGGTTTAAAGGATAACTGCAAGTGAGAGACTTCTTAAGTGATGTGAGGGAGAGAGTTTTAATTCAATTTTCTGTGCTTTGGAATTTTTATTCTGGGTGATGAGTAGGAGGAGAAGATGGGTTTGGATTTTTTACTGAGCACATTCACATACAGGAGTTCAAACTACACACACACATACACTATGCCCGACTGTAGGCTACACATTTCGTACTATGTTTTAATGCACTTCAAAAAGCTAAATAATTCAGTTATACAGAAAAAAAACGGAAAAGTGAAACTCAAAATGCTTATATAGTGTGTGTGTGTGTGTGTGTGTGTGTGTGTAGCACCCAGTACCATCAGCTATGATGGATTATCAGCTATATGGCTGCCCTGGATGAGCCCTTAGATGAAATTGGAGCAGCAAGCTGCAAGCTGCACGCTAAGACCTGACGGGGACAGCTGGCCAAGGATAACCTTCATGTGGCTATTGGGCTTGAAAGCCAAAGATGGGTCAATTTAAAAAAAAAAGCAGGGTCAAAGATTAATCATAGGAAACCTTTTTTTAACAATAAATGTGATGCTTGTTGAGAAAGAAAAAATGTACTACACAAGCAATGTTTAATCCAGGGGTGTCAAACATACGGCCCGCGGGCCGTATGTTTGACTTGATCCACTGATCAAGTGACTTGATCCACTGATCCTCTGATTGTAAGATGGGCATAATAACCATTGAGCCACAGTCACAATTAATTGCAGCACTGACATTACTAAAGATGTTTCCCAACTGCGAGGGAATCTGCAGAGGAGAGCCCAGGCAGGTAAACAGTGGGCTGATGTCTGAATTTTTGGTCTTTATGTTTCTAGTTTATTGAAAAAATACCTTAAAATAGGCTTTATCATCCAAAAACCTTCACCAATGATTTAGACATTGATAAATATTATCATTATGTATGCGTTATTATGCTATGATTTTACTGGTCCGGCCCACTTGAGATCAAAATGGGCACCATGTGGCCCCTTAACTAAAATGAGTTTGACACCCCTGGTTTAATCCATTGTTATGTTTTCTGAACAGCTTCTCCTGTCTGGGGGCTGGAGCCAATCCCAGCATGCATTGGGAAAGAGGCTGTGTACACGCTACTCAGGTCATCCATCGATCACAGGGCTAACAGAAACGTTTACACTCACACACTTGTCGATGGTTTCTAGTTCATATAAACTGTATTTGGACTGTTACGCGGAACCTGCAGGGCATCACTCCAGTTTGGGGAAACTGTGTTACAAAGAAGTCTATTAAGACACATTCAAAGCCATATTAGACTACAGTGAGTTTTTACCTCACATTGCAACTGGTTGACAGGCATCTGGTAAATGGACTTCTTTTCTAGTCTTCCGACCACTCAAAGCGCTTTAACACTACTTGTCATCGTTCACAGGGCCGAACATGCAAGGCACCACCGTCTACTATTCACACTGCGCAGGACCAGCCTGCGGGGCCAAATGGGGGGTTAAGTGTCTTGCCCAAGGACGCATCGACATGGACTAGCGGAGCCGGGGATCGAACCGCCGATCCTTTGATTGAAGGACGACCCTGCTCTACCACCTGTAACCTAGCAACGCTATGATCGGTCATAAATATTTTACTTGGAGAACAATAATACAAATTATGTTTTCAAATCTATTGTAAACCAGTGGCGGGCCATGGATTTTAGTCTAAGTCATAGGCTGCAGTCGAATAGTCAGAAAATGACCTCCTAACGTCTAACCCTAAGCACTTTTCCTTGACCTCTGTAAAAACGTCATGGGGTCAAGGAAAGATGGGAAGGAGGATTCATGAGGAGTTAGGAAAAGACAACCGCGGCGTTTAGCAAATCCGACTCCACTTTCACTAAGCGACGTAGTTATGACGCAACGGCAGGCGCATGTTAGTGACGTCAGTCTGTCTGCAGCGGTGAAACTACAATGTTGTAGTCCATCTCGGACCACAATAAAGCGCTTCTTAAATACTTCGTCTGTCTTCTTACAGTGTTGCGTCATGCAGACTACATAAACAACCCGGCTCATGGTTTTACTTTATTAACGAGGTTGGAATAGAAATGAACGAAGGAATATGAAAGTGAAACCAAGGTATTTTTCACGGAGAGTACAAAACTACTAAACTGTCTCTTTGTTCAGTTTCAAACATGCTGAATTAAATACGTAATCCCACTAAAGATGTGAGTCATATACAGTATGTGTGTCTCATAGCCCTTTATGTTGTTATGGTTTATATGCAGATTATAATCTGATCATAAAAAGAACAGTTTATGAAACACAACTCGTGTTGACTTGATATGTTTTATTGTAATGAACAAAATAGTTGATTAAAAAGATGATAATCAGAAACATGACTCAGACTGAAGCGCTCGTCCAGTGTAATGCTCGTCCAGTTTAACTCTTTCATTAAAGCTTCTGTAACTGAAGTAAAATAAAATAAAAGAATGAGGGCTGAAGCTGCAGTTCAACACCAGAGAGAATATCAAATATGTCAGTTTGATCACTTTACAGCAGGTTTAACAGATTATTGAAAGTATTTCCAAGTTATAGCAACGGTTATTTACATGATCTGCGTTTGTCGGTCATGATCGTTTGTTCTTGTGAATGGCCGAATGATACGTCACTTTAAATATGGGTCTGCATTCTCTCCTTTCCTTTCGTAAAGGCAGGTCCAGTGGTTCCTATGCTAAAGGAGTAAATTAGGAAGCATGAAGCTCCTTTCCTTTGCGTTTAGAGAATTCGACCGGCACTTATCATGGCGGCCACTTAGGTACTTCCGGGCCATTTCACTCAGTTAGGAAGGTTCCTAAACAAAAAGGACTATTCAACTGCAGCCATAGTCTCTATCAGCTGCTCAACAGAAAATAAGCTAATAGGGAAAAATTATTATAATACATGTAGTGTATTTGTGAAAAACTATTAAATAATAAAATAGCTATAACTTTGTGATTCTGTTTAGGCCAGCAGAGAAGGCAGGCCCTGACGGCCCGCCACTGCTGTAAACTGAAAAAGTCTTTCATTAGCTGTACATGGGGATTCATTATTATAATTAAGAAACACAGTTCTACAAGACTTACAACCAGTTACAACCAGCTGTAGTGGAATCCAGAGACTAAGTTTCTTCTCGAAGCAAATTTGAAGTTGGGCTTTTTCTACATTCAGAATTTTTTTAAATCTTTTATTTTTTTAAATCTTTCTACTGATAATTAATCAGCTAATGAAGTGGGTTTGTCACACGTTTTATGGGCTGAACAATTCCAGAGGAACTGCTGAACTAAAAGCATTGTAATAAAAACAATCCCCCGATTCAGAATGTTCAGAGTTTTCCAATGTTTTAATCTCGAAAACAATCTTGCCAGAGATACCTTGAAATGTCTTCAGTGAGAGTAAAGATTGTGCAACTGAGGAAAGAATCTGAACGGAATGAAGATCTGTGCTGAAAGCCTCACACTCTTGAAAGGCATTCATGTCAGTCTGGCTGTCTTTTGTTGGCATGTTAGATCTCTTTATATGTGATAAGACCTCTCTCCTCTATGACATATTTGATGTAATATATATCAGCCAAACTGCAATCTCACACAGGCAGAAAAAACACTGAGGGCGGAAACAGATCCCAATGAATTATCTTCCAACTCAGGATGCATCATATACTGATTCAGCAAACAAGAATGAACAGTGAGCCCCAAAATTCATTGCAAGAGCGAGGCATCATCTCCAAATAGTGCTCGTAGTCACTATATGCAGCCAGTGGAAACTCAAGGTAAAAATAGACATATTTTCGTACATAGACATTTTCGTAAGCATGCCCTGTCCATTACGAACAAAGTAAAAGAAGTCAAGTACCAAATATTACTGCAGTGTGTTTTTATAAACCATCGGTGGGGAAATTGCGCCTGGAGGGTCCCAGTAGCTTGAAAAGGGTGCTGACATGTTTCTTCCGAGGCATTTTTTTTTTTACAGGATGACACAATATTTCCCAAATTTTGTATTCAAGCCAGACAAAACCGATACACTAAATGTGTCTGAATGAGGGGCAGTGACTCATCAACAATGTGTTATTTAACATCAGATTAAATATTAACTTGCAGCTGAGAACAGTCAGACTCAAAACCCCTGAGGAGGGCGGATAGTCAGACAATAACAGATTGACGAAGAGAGAAAGTGTGAACGAGAGAGGCAGAGAAATGCATTGAAAGGACAACTGCACAAATGATAAAAAGCAAGACGCAGAGAGAAAAAAACAAGGCAAAAAGATAAAGAAAATCCAAATAGAGAGTGTCTGGAGTTACACAGCATCTACAGAAAGGACCTGCTTTCCTGCCCTGACCACCACCTAACGTCACAAGACCCAATAGTATGTACCTCAAGTCAAACTGACTGCTTATTGTGAATTCAAACTTTCATTTGTTTAAACCATGCTACCATTAACATGACATCATGTTCTTAATGACTCTTCAAAGATGAAGTGAGGAACTCTGAAGGGAAAATCACAGCCTGAGTGCCACTCTGGATCCTTAAAGAGGGTAGTAATGAATTAAAAAAGTGGTCATGGGAGAGTAATGTTGTACTTTCAACATAAAATTATAGTATTTAATCAACATGTTTAACAGAGTTTCAGGCCGTGGTGTAACTAACGTGAGAAAACAATACACGTCAGCTTGAGTGGCTTCAACATTTAAAGTGTTGGTTGTGTTTGTGTGCATCAGTTAAATACAGAAATGAACATACAAACACAAACACATTAACATTAACCATCCTTTCAGTTCACTTTTTTTGCAGACACACAAAGCGCCAGGCCTTTGAGCTCTCTGTGTTGTCATCCCGGCACCTCTGTAGTTTCACTCTGGGCTTCAGAAAGAGAAAAAGAAGGGGGAGAAAAAACAAGACAACAGAATCTTTTGAAGTCTCCTCTACCTTGATGTGTCAACTAACTTTGACAAGAGTGGAGGAGGCGCGTTGATGAGAACAAGAGGAGATGGCTCCTAATTGGCTGCATGAAGAAAGGGAGGACTAGGCCAAGGAGGCTTCCTAATAAAAACTCAAGGCTGTGAATGGCAGCGTGGAAGTGTGTGTGTGTATGGTGACAACACACTTCTGGGCAAGTACTCCACACTACAGCTCACGAAAGGCTATCACACCAGCCTTTTGTTATTTTACGCATGAATCCACACTACTTTTTTGCATTGAGTTCGACCTGCCATTTGACCAATAGCAAGCCATCTTGACAGAGCTGACCTTTTCAGGAAAAGAGAGCTAGAAAGTCCAAATGTAGGGAGCTATCATAGAGTATTCAGTTGTGATGCACCATTCACTTTTATTTAACCTCCTCTGTCAGAATATAAACCGCTCCTCAAATAGTTTGCAGACTGATATAAGCCAGAAATCAATGGTTCAAACATCTTTTGAATAAACTGAATGAAAATGTTGTTCTATTAGCATTTCCACTGATAATGCAGCAGTAATGAAGGACAGATTTAAGACAGGAGCAGGATGGGGGATTTGTATAATGGCAATTACTATACGTCTTGCTCAGAAGCATGCTAGCATTCAGCAACATCTTGCTGAACAACACTGTAATGAGTATGAGATACAGCAGCAACAAAGCTTTTCTTCTGCTTTTCTCATATACTGGATGTACAGCAGACAATGCAGGGCTTTAGATATTATGGCTATTCTGTCAAACAGAGGATTCTGTCACATCTGAACAACATCAGAACAATATGGGTCATTATGAAAGTAGCTGAGAAATATATGTCACAATAAAAACGCACACACAACTCGTTGAGAAAATTCCCAGATGCTGTTTGAGTCTCGCAAAAGAACTTTTCAACACAACTATTAGAAGCCGCGAAGAGTGGAGGATGAGATTGACATAAAGAGACAAGGAGGAAAAGAGGGGCTGGGAGAGAAAAAGTATATTAGTAAATCAAGAAAGAAAGGGAGAAGAAAGAGAACAGAAAGAAAATAAAACAGAGTAACAAGAGGAAGTGAAAAGGAAGAAACTGTTCAAAAGAAAGGAAAGAGAAAGTGAGAAAGACAGAGCTCAAAAAAGGAGAGAAAAGATGAAGACAAAGACATGGGGAGAGTAGAGAAAGAGAAAGTAGAGAGCAAGCAATGTGCTGCCACTGAGTGAAATGCCACCAGGCCTGTCACATATCTCTACAATATTAATTACATTGTGCCACGCTTCTGAATAATGGAACAGCCCTATTTAACCAGACTGAATTATTTAGCAGTTACTTGGCCTATAGTGTATATAACAAGATCGATAAGCATTGAGTACAGGTAATGAAATTCCAAAGGGAACCTCAAGGAGGAAAGTTGAGTTCACCTGCACTCAGTTAGAGCCCATTCCGATGTGAGTGTGTGTGTGTGTAAAGGTTATGTTGTGTCTATTTACTGCACTAAGTGTACTTAAGAATATAGTCCCTTGAGAAGCCTTTGTGGGTCAGCTTTCACTCACAAATGATGTATTCATGCAAATGTTTTAGAGCTCCAAGGTGAAGCCTTTTGTGTGTGTGCAATTCTTAAAAAAGATGCAAAAAAGACAAGACAGAATTTGTCTCACTTGTTAATTTTGTAACCAAACCTTGTGTTTGCTCTTATGCTGGATAGTCAGTGGTTAACCGAGTGAGGCACCCATTTAAGGCATTTTATGCTTACAAAGTTCTGTATCGGATGAACTTTAAAGAATATGACACCCACCTCAGGGAAAGTGAATTCCTCAGCAAGACATCTCAACCTTTATTCATCAAGGATTGCTGCCCTCAGAGCAAAGCTATCTTTCTACAGAAACACCCAGTACACACACTGACACATTGGACGTTGCTGAGCACAACCAAGTCATCCCAAGGACCAGGACAGCGTCCTGCCACAAGTGTCAGAGAGTGTTGCTTAACTTGAACATCTGTGACACACAGTATGATGTCATGTTATCAGGGAAAACCTTGTGTGTGCTGCCACAATGATATGTATAACACTCATTAGTGCATACTTGATATATTCTACAGATACAGTAGAGCTATATTTTGATACAAATACTGTAAATGCTCAGTGGAGAAGTAAGAAAAAACATTCAGATCGGCCAGTCCCTGTGAAGGAAGTCAGCTCTCCTGGAACACGGTTGAAGCACTGTGTGAACTGTGTGTGTCCCTTAGGTTGTATAGCCCTGTGCACACACAAGTGAGTGAGTGTCTATGCAATATCTTGAAGTAGCCTGTCTGTGTTTGTACGTGTGTACGTGTGTACGTGTGTGTGTGTGTGTGTGTGTGTGTGTGTGTGTGTGTGTGTGTGTGTGTGTGTGTGTGTGTGTGTGTGTGTGTGTCCACAGCAGCCCTCTTCACAATTAATCAGCCCTGCCATCCCCCCTCCCTGGGAAATGGATTTAAGAAAAAACTTAAAAGACTTAATTCATAAATAAATCACACAGTAAATAATAGGTGTTTGTGTTGCCTGCTACAGTAGACAAGCCTGTGTGTAAGCCAAGGGAGGTGGAAGATTTACTTTCACACGCTGCATGAGGCAAGGCCGCTGAAGACGATAAATATGCATTACTGGTGGCTGGTAGTGAACACAACAGGTGCAAAAGAGCTAAGAATAAGGAAAGAATGGATGAGATGGATCAGACGAGGGTGGAAAGGAGGAGGGGTAGGATGCTGAAAGAGAAGGAGACATGAAGGAACCATGAAAGACGTAGGTAGGGAGCAAAAAGGACATGAAGCGAATGAGAAAGTGTGCGGAAGGAGAAGAAGGAGAGAAAGTAGTATGGTAGTAGAGATGATGAGGTGCGGTGGAGATGAGGAAAAGAAAGGTAGTTGAGGAGAGAGAAGAGAAAGAGGAGTGACTAAGACAGAACGAGAGAGATGTTTTTGTCGGTTCGATATAGCAGCATTTCGAAATATCAGCAGATAAAAGTACTAAGACTTTGGGTTGTTGGGTTGTTGTAAATCACCCTGGAGACGACTAAAAAGCTAATTGCTGTGTTTACACAAATGGTTTAGCTGAAAATAGACGAGGTATTCATTATTAATTCAAATGTCACACAAACACATGAGTGTTCCTGTAAAATTTGCCAAAAAACACCTATCCAGGTATACCCAAAGTAAATTGCAAGCTGTACTTTTTGAGTAAATGCATGGTCTTGGTCCCTTTTGAAAGGCAACACTGAAGCTTTTTTCCCCTCAATAGTCAGAATCACTTTAAGTGCTGCTGACACTGAGTTATATCAGTTTGAACACACTAAAGTATAAGGTTTTTATTTCCGCCCGAACATTTCTTTGCAAATAGATGCCTGTAGATGACTATAAATGGGACTTATGAACTGAAAAACACAATTGGACAATAGCCTGAAGCCTTATCTAGTCTAAGTAAAAAGTAGATATCAAACCCACAGAAAATTTATATTTTACACATGTTTTTCTAATGTGTAAAATATATGGCGCTTTTCCATTTTGAGACTGAAAATATTCATGATATATATATATACTATATACCTATTAAAAAGGCTTATAGTCTTGCAAACTTATAGAGGTACTATTCATATTTACTGCCAGTAATGCTGACACAGAGAAAATGAAGTATAAATGCATTTTCGTGCTAATTCAATGCCAAACTGAGGATCTGTCAGCAGCAGTCAGTTCTCATGAAGCTGAAACCTGTTCTGATCATCTCCACCCCCTCTTGTTTAGACCCGTTTTTTAGGCAATTTCATTGGCTATACGAAACGCCTGTCATCCGAGCCGTATGACGTCACAGGCTTGATCCACATAAGGAAAGAGAGGCTGACCCTGTTCTTCAACGTAGACTCTGGTTGGGTAATGTAGACTGTCAGTCAGGACATGAAGCTCCTATTGGTTCAAGTGGGGATCCATTAGAAAAGTTAGATTTCGGCGGACATTTTGATGGCCAGTTTTCATCTGTGCTCTCATGCAAACTTGCTTTGCTTCTAAAAACACTGAGGGCCAGTCCCAATCTCCACCCTTACTGACTCACGGACTTTGAGGCGCGCTCCCGCGAACTCCGTGAGGGTTTAGGTAGGGTGACCAGACGTCCTCTTTTTCCCGGACATGTCCTCTTTTCGAGACCTAAAAAAAGCGTCCGGCAGGGATTCCAAAAACGTCCGGGATTTTGCTACGTCGGGGGAAAATAGTTATTACCCCCTTACAAGTTCTGGAAATGGTACGTCCGGGAAAATAGTTATTACCCCCTTACAAGTTTTGGAAATGGTATCTCCCTCACGTTCCACCTTCTTGCGCAAGCTCTGACTGTAGAGAGAACTGTCATTGGTCGACCGATCTCAACGTAAATGTAAGTTCACGGCATGCTACACACTACTGCTACCCCCCCCCCCCCCCCCGGAACGAAGTGTCCTCTTTTTCACAAACTCAAATCTGGTCACCCTAGTTTAGGGGTGTCCCACTGTCATATCGTCGAGTGCTCGAGGGCTCTCTGGCAGACATTTTGAGCCCTTTATGAACCCTTTCCGTAAATCAGCACTTTGCCTAAGGGAATTACCCACAGTTCATAGCAATGTGACGTTAAACACGCAGTTCCCAATGGAAGCATGAAGACGTAAAAAAAAAAAGGTAAACAAAGAGAAACGTGGGCGTTCAGCCTGATAAAATACACTATAACATTACGGATTAAAGATGGAACATAAAAACACATGAAATCAGAGGAAAGCAAGCAGAAAAAATATATATATAAATATTTTTTTTTACATTCAGCAAACATTTCGTTTTGACAAAACGAGTAAATAGATCATTTAAAATGACTTCTCATCTCGTGAGGAAGACGTTCAAATCAGTGAATAAAAAGTATAAAATAAATACACAATTGTACACAACATTTGTGTATATGTGGTCATGTGATGTTGCAGCAAAGTGCTGTCCCATTCATATTCACACCATTTCAAGCCCTCACAGCCTCTCACACTACGCCATTTAGCAGCTGACGTCAATGAGTGCCTGAGGGTTCAGGGTTTGAGGGTTTAGGGTGGAGATTGGGATTGACCCATAGATATTGTTTCATATCTTCCAGCTGATATGAAATGATGCAACACCAGTTTGTGGATATTTATGGATGTAATCACGTGTTTTGGACTAAATCTTTTATGGGATTTTTTTATTATTATTGGACCTTTACGACGTAACAACGCCGTTGTTGTTGGAATGTTATTGATTTATGGATCAATGAGGCGTCATCGGTGAGTTGCCTGGCTTTTGCTATCATTTGTGTGTTTGTTGTTGTCTGACATTAACGTGAACTGTAGCTGCTGTGGTGGTCTGATCTTGAAACGGAGTGCATCTTTGGAATCACAAGAATCGTCGGTTTCCAGAAACATACGAACTATACGAACTATAGATGTACAGTGTACAATAGAATGTACAGTAAAGGACGCCCGCGGGACGGCGGAACGCTTACAGGTAGAGCAGCAGCTTAATTACAAACCTGCAGGATAAAATCAGATAGTCATTATTTTGACCGGCAGAATGCAAACCCTTTTAAATCATTCCTTGATTGCATGTAATGAGAGCTCAGCAAAGAACTGCACCCCAGCAGAGAAAACTCTTTTTAGTAATGCATTCAGCGTGGACATTCAGGTCTTTCTTGTTTAATGTGAGTGCTGTTTAAAAATAAGCAAAATAAAGTGTTGAACTGAAGGCAGACAACGCATCAAGAAGCACACGCGCCATTGTCACTGTTTTACTTTTTAAACACACTTACTCACAACACATGCTTAACACGCCATGAAATTATGAAATATTCAAACGCAAAGAGAGAGAGAGAGAGATAATAACATGCACACAATATACTTGCTTGAGCGTATATATTCTAGTTGGCCATGAATCCTTATGGGCACTGAGCCGTAGCCTACAGAGTTATTACACCTCCACATCCTCTCACTCGCTCCCTGTATTTACATTTTTTCATTGGTTGTCTCTTCCACGCTCGAACATAATCAGCTGATTCTCAAGCTCAGTTTCTCTCCCAAGTCATCTGGAAAACACACCCATCGCTGAGGTCATTGTCTCTCAATGAATGGCCATTACTTATGGGATAAAACACACTTCAGAGCACTGCTTGGAGCTATAACAACCTTGTGTCCGTTAGCTGGCTGCCTTCTGCATTTAAACTGGTCAAGGTAGAAAGTGGTGAAGCCTGATGCCTAAATAGCTAAAAAGCTATCAGCATGTGGTAATATGCTGTGTTATGCCAAATTATGTACGATCATTTCCTTTTCATTTAAATTATTTGCAATATGCAATAAGTAGATTGGGATGTATGATATGGTCCAAATAAGGAAAATACATAATGTGTTAAATACCTGTACAGTACACAAATACAACTTTACAATTTGAAGTGAAAAGAAGAGGAATATATTAATCCTTCCTTGTCCTCTATTTTCAGTGTCTTATCTGGAAGGATGGATGTGCTATCAGATTGCTTTTTTATATTTGGTTTAACCCTCCGGTCACAATCCCTCAGTCTTTTAAACTGTAAATAACCAGATACCTTCAAAATGTGGTTCTGTATAACAACCTGTGATGTGTTTAAACCCTCAGATGCATTTTAAAGGCTTGTTTTAACACTTTTGACCAATCCTCTCTATTTTCTAATTGTCTTTTAAATGTCCTGTTGTTCATTTGTGAAGGCGAGCGCCAACTGAATCAATGCTCTTACACGGTGTAGTTAAAGAGTCTTTAACAGAGTCTTTAGCTACACCGTCTAGGTTTTGTAACTTTTGTGGTCAGACAGATGCTCTATATGTTGCTATTCAAATTGTATTTTGGGTTCAATCCTTTTCACACAAATGCACATGTGTATCCCTCCTCCCATCAGAGCATGCCTTTTCCTCAATGACTTTCATTTCTTTACTTGGAATCTATTTAAAGTGTTAATTAGCTGAGATGCTCTGCTGTGGATATCTATATGTTGAATAAAGTCAAGACAACGATCCCCCCTCAATCTGAGGATCTCCGATTACTGATCAGGGCGATCCCTCGCAAATTCCCATTAACTATTTCATGAAATTGTATGGTAAGTTGCTTCCTAATTGTACACATTTGTTTCTACCTTTTTTGTGTTTTATAACAACAACTCCTCAAGACCCGTGAGGAGACCCAGGCTAAGTACCTGCGTCTAGCCACCGGCTGATTAAAGTAGAGGGGGTTGGCACAGAGGTAAGCAACAACCTTTCATTTTTTATTTTTTTAATATTCATGATAGCATTAATGAATCAACGGTAAAAGTTCATATTAACGGTGAACTGTTAAACGGTTCATTATTAACATCCCTAAAAACATCCATTTGTATACCTAACTGTATTCTAATCAGTACTTAAAAACTACAATTTCCCAGAGGGAGATGTGTGCAGATATCTCTTCTATTAGTTTGGACTTATTGATTATTCTAGCACCATAGCAAACATTTAGACAAATACAAAAAAGTGTGAAATGGTTCACTCATAGTGATGAAGAATTATTAAGTGAATATGCAGCTCCCCTCGGCATTTCAGAGCTGTATAGCAAGTTTAAGCTCATGCTTTACCTATGTGGACCACAACTTTACTGTTTTGGTCTTCTCACTCTCAAAGCCTTGTTTTCGGGCAGGCAATTATTATTTTTACTCAATGTTTACTACCTGCACTGCCCAACAGACACAGTAAGCAACTAGCTGGTGTACACAGTGGAGCAGTTAGCAGCAAAAAACAACAACTCTGTTTTGTTCTGGAGTTGGTGGAGACTAAAAACAGACCTAAAAACAGACCTAAAAGAGAACGAATATGGAACTTACTCTGCCGTATGTGTAAATAAGCTCACAAGTTCAACACGTCAACTTAGAAGGTGATAATATGCCATGGTTGTGTGTCTTTTTTCTTCTTCTGCTGTTCCAAAGTGGCCATGATCAGTTGTTGCATGTTTAAGGTTGATTTGGAGCAATTCATATATGGTATTTTAGGAGGGTGCTGGAGGATATGTATTAAATATGTGTGTATGAGTTTGCACTGTGTGTGTGCTTGTGCATGTGTGTATAATAGGTTCTGGTTGTACCCCTTTTGGCTTAGCTGAGTGTATAAGCAGTGCACACCGATGAATAATGAGGCTATTACCACCACAGCGCAGACTACAAAGTACCGCCTGCTCTCATTCAATAGTGTGTGTGTGTGTGTGTGTGTGTGCGTGCGTATATGCGTGCGTGTGTGTGTGTGTGTACAGTAATGGTGTGTGTTGTAAGTGTGTTAGTTAGTCAATATGCGTGATGGACCCTCGCTCTATATTTTATTTCTATGAAACACTCCTGCTGGAGCATCACGGAGTAATTCAATATTCAGTTTATGAAATGAGTCCTGTGGAGAAATGGTAAACTTGTGTGTGTTTTTTTGTGTGTACGCAGGTGTGTGTGTGTGTAATATTTAAGCGTGCATCTGTGAGAGCATTCCTTCATTCTAAAAGCCCTTTACTTTAAATTAACTCACAGATACATGCCTCACCCTTGGCTTTACATTACCTTTCCGGAATACTATTTGGAACATCCCGTAATGTAAACTATCTCCTCCCCGCTGGAGGACCAGCAACAATGCCCCGGTTAAGTCATTTTCTGAAGTGCAGCCATATCTGTGAGGATGTCCAGACCTATGACTGTCAAAGTACAGCATAGAAATGGTCCTACTTCTGGGCTATACTTGGTTAATACATAAAGACACGACTGTCCTTCAGAGTCAAAGAGAATCAGGTGTTGCCCTCTGTGGTTATTGAGAAGGCTGCAGTCTTACAGTAGCATCCACTCCCCACCCTTCTGATACATTTCTGCCAAATCTCACATATGCCAATGAGGAATAGAACAAATAATAAGCATGTCTTTGTGAGTCTTTGTGTATGTGTGAATGAAAAAAATAGAAAGAGATTAGAATACAATACAATACAGTAATTGGTCTGTTGGACATTAATAACCAAGCGGCAACCTCTGGGTCTGAAAAGTGAAGCCAATGCGGAAGAGCCTTAAACTTGTATTCTTTCAAATAGCCATCAGGGGGCGACTTCTCTGGTTGCAAAAAGAAGTCAGATTGTATAGGAGTCTATCAGAAAATGACCTTACTTCTCTTAATTTATTGTCTCAGTAAATATTGTAAACATTAGTTTATGGTCTCAGCCGCTAGTTTAAAGTCTTCCTAAATACATCATGATGTTATTTTCGTAAATTATGGTCCCATTTAGAGTCAAATAGATGATAAAGCAGAGTATGCTAATGAATAAGGCTTGACTGAATTTGCTCACAGTTTTTAATCATCAGAAAGGAAAACATGAAGATGAGTCAAAGGGAAAACAAGCCCTTTAAACCTTCCTTGAAAGTGTGCTCAGTTGTATTTAAGACAGCCAGGAAGACAGCACAGCTCTCTCTGACCTTGTCACCTACTGCAACTTCTGATAATGGCTGCTCTGTGATCAGTTCCCCTGTGTAAAGACATCTTTGCACCTCCCCGGTGGTTGGCTTTACATCTATCCAAGTTCAGCTCTGAGCAGTGTGAGAAGACAGTGAACAAAACACCCTGACAGACAATTTACTGTGACTGACAGTTGGAGTTTCATTGGTGGGCCACTTGACTTTTCTTTACTCTTCAGTTTTATCAGCACTCATATTATGTTCTTTGTTTCAAACTGCTATTACTGAATCAAAGAGGTGGGGTGTGGGGCTCCATCCTTTAAATCCTGATGTTAAAGCCCACAACCACAAAAGTGTTCATTTTCCCTCTGGGCCCTAAGCCCGACTGTTCATCCCAAGTGTCCAAAATGTAATGAAGTCTCTTCCCATTTACAGCTAAGCTCAAATAAACAATCATGTTGATCACTCGGCATTTGTAATGAGACGACAGGTCGAGAGAGATGATTCACCCACCCTGAGAGAAGATGGGGAAAGCATACAGTACATTCACGCCCGTGTGCGTTTCTGTTTGTGCAGAGTGTGCGGCTGTGAGTACGCATAATCAGGTCGAAATGCAAGAGCACAAAGTTGCACAAATTACAAAGATGGAATACATACATACTGTACAAAGCTAGAGTAGGTGGTAAGCAAGTTACATTTTTAATATGGACATGATTCATTAATGCAATATCAGATATTAACCAGTGATGGAAGGCGTCTGATCATTGATTATAACTCTAATTACAGCTGGCAGAAACAGGGAGATAGGAGGCGTAGAAGGAAGGCAAAAGAGAAGGAAAAGAGGTGTACATAAACACACTCAAGAATGTGCTCGCTTTATTTATCTTACTCAACTGATGTCCACACACACACACACACACACACATAATGTGATAAAAGATTATCAGAGAGATGTAAACGCTTCAAGTGCAGCTACAAACAGACAAGAGTCCCTGATGCCTCTATGATTGGCATGGTAACAATAAGCTGATAGCATCATGTAATACTGATCTTTTGCTTAGAATCATAGATTATGTTCAGCTATAAAGATTGTTCAAATAACAGGATGTCAGGACACTTTAGCAGGGTGAACCAGCCACAGACCATCATCTCCCCCTCCCCCAGCCCATCGGAGGCTCACGCCTCCCCAGCGACGACCCTCACTATTCTGGAGAGGGACGTCAACAGGCTCTTCAAAAAGCAGAACCCCCGCAAAGCAGCGGGCCCGGACTCTGTCTCACCCTCCACCCTGAAGCACTGTGCTGATCAGCTGTCCCCGGTGTTCACTGAGATCTTCAACACCTCCCTGGAGACATGCCACGTGCCAGCCTGCTTCAAGGCCTCCACCATCATCCCCGTCCCCAAGAAACCCAGGATCACAGGACTCAATGACTACAGGCCCGTCGCCCTGACCTCTGTGGTCATGAAGTCTTTTGAGCGCCTGGTCCTGTCCCACTCAAAACCCTGACTGACCCACTCCTGGACCCTCTGCAGTTCGCCTACAGGGCCAACAGGTCTGTAGATGATGCTGTCAACATGGCCCTCCACTACATCCTCCAGCATCTTGACTCCCCAGGAACCTACGCCAGGATCCTGTTCGTGGACTTCAGCTCTGCCTTCAACACATCATCCCATCTCTGCTGCATGACAAGCTCTCTCAGCTGCACGTGCCCGACTCCACCTGCAGGTGGATCACAGACTTCCTGACTGACAGGAAGCAGCACGTGAGGCTGGGGAAACACATCTCAGGCTCTCGGACCACCAACACCGGTTCCCCCCAAGGCTGCGTTCTTTCCCCTCTGCTCTTCTCCCTGTACACCAACAGCTGCACCTCCAGTCACCAGTCCGTCAAGCTCCTGAAGTTCGCGGATGACACCACCCTCATTGGACTCATCTCTGGTGGGGACGAGTCCGCCTACAGGTGGGAGACTGACCAACTGGTGACCTGGTGCAGCCAGAACAACCTGGAGCTCAACGCTCTGAAGACAGTGGAGATGGTTGTGGACTTCAGAAAGAACGCAGCCCCACCCGCCCCTCTCATCCTGTGTGACTCCCCCGTCGACGCTGTGGAGTCCTTCCGCTTCCTGGGCTCCATCATTTCCCAGGACCTCAAGTGGGAACTGAACATCAGCTCCATCGCCAAGAAGGCCCAGCAGAGGATGTTCTTCCTGAGGCAGCTGAAGAAGTTCAACCTGCCGATGAAAATGATGGTGCACTTCTACACTGCCATCGTTGAGTCCATCCTCTGCTCCTCCATCACCGTCTGGCTCACCGCAGCCACTGCCAAGGACAAGGCCAGCCTACAGCGCATCATCCGCTCTGCTGAGAGGGTGATTGGCTGTAATCTGCCATCCCTCCAGGACTTGTTCGCCTCCAGGACTCTGAGGCGAGCTAGGAAGATTGCAGCTGACCCCTCTCACCCTGGACATATCCTGTTCGAGTCCCTCCCCTCTGGCAGGAGGCTGAGGTCCATCAGGACCAAGACCTCACGCCACACAAACAGTTTCTTCCCGTCAGCAGTCGGGCTCATCAATGGGGCTCGGGTCCCCCACTGACTGTCTCTGTCACCCCCAGCTATTTTAATTTTTAATTTTTAATTTTAACTCTTAATTTTTATTTTTATTTTCTCTTCTTTATTTTTATTTCTCTTTACCATTCACTCCTCTGCACACCGCATACTTAAACACTCGTCACTTTAACATACACTTTAACTTAAATACACATGTCACTTTAACGTACATTCACATTAATGTATCTGTTGACTGAGCACTTGCTTATCTTACACATATTTTAATACCAATTGCACTGTTGTTTTCGTTGATTGTTGTTTGTCTTGTCTTACGTCCCATGTCCATGTCCAATGTATGCACCTTCTGCCTCAAAAAATTCCTCGTTTGTGTGAAAACATTCCTGGCAAATAAACGGTTTCTGATTCTGATTCTGATTCTGATTCTGAAAGTGCTACAATTAAGAAGTATCTAAGATGTAAGGAGGATTTACATGTAAAAAATAACCAATAATTATACCCCCCCCCCCCCATACATCTTAAAAGTATTCTCTTTATCAGCTTTAATACAATGCTTAATTTAAAAACCTTCATCAAGCTCAAGGACAACAGCTAAAACCAGAAATGAACCCAGGGTTTGCTCACAAACATCTGAACAGGTAGTATGGGCTCTAAAACCAAGCCAAAGTACATTCATCAACACTCTGGCAGGGAGCCGATGCCGTTGCAAAGCGCATTTATATTGCATCAACAATTTTCAATTCAATTTGGCACCAATAAAAAACATATTTTCTTGGGCATGGATTCAAAGCATTCACTGCCAAACAAAAAGCAGCAATTAGAGAAGTGGGCATCTTAAAGGAAGATGAAAGTGCATGAAATCCCCCGGTTACCAATTACAGCATTCATATCTCCTATGGGTGAAGTATTCTCAGTCTGGTTTTCAATAACCCATTACATCGAGCACAGAAAATGTGATGTTTTTATGTAAATCATTAACATAATGTCTTAAATTCCTATCACATTTCATTCTACTCTAATTTGTTTTATTACTATTTAAACACAATACTAAAAAAGGTACACTTCACCCACAAAAAGACAATTTGTATATCAATTTCTCACCCCATGTTAACTTCAATTCTTTAAGAAAAGGTTTTCTCACATACCTCCACAGTAAACAAAAAGTCAAAAATGTAAGATAAGCAAATATATATCAAATTATCTGTTTACAAACTCTCACACAACTCTTTATAATCTGAGTCTAATTTTTCCAGTCGTATGTTCACTACTTCGCAAACTACGTATCTTTGCTAAAACCTATTTTTTTGTCCCTCAATATTTCAAGGCAACACCTAGTGAGTAATTCATATGCAAATGGTAATTTTGTATTCTTGCAGTGTTCCAATTAAGATTTGTTTATTTTAGTCATATGATGATTTATTTATGTTTTTCACATAATGCAGATGATTTGTTAGTGCCTGTGAATCTGTTGTGGCAGGAAGCTTTGGACAGCATTTGGACGTGGACCTTGTCTGGGTCGAGCTCAGTGACTGGGACCCCCCTGCAGGGCCAAGACCCTTACCCGGACCTCCATCTACAGCAAGCGCAGAAGTTAAAATTAAATTCTGTGGAGAATTTTTAATATTAAAAAAGTAAAATTTGTTATGTCTTGGCAGGGGGGAAAAAGAGAAAAATCATAGTGCATCACTTCGGACAAACACACACAAAATGCTGATACCGTATACTGAGCGTAAAGTCTGATTATAAAGTTGAGTTATTATGTTAAACCCAAAAGTCGGATTCAAAGCTGCTGTGTCTCAATGAATTCTCCACACAAAAGAGCACGTTGTGAAATAAGGTTGTAATGTGCTCAGCTGAAGCAACAACCACCTTCTTCAATGTTCTAATAATAACGTTTTAATGTATATTTACACTACTATGATATGATTGCCTTTATGTTGTCAATTATCTCACACATAAACTGTTTTGTTGATTTGTTCAGTGTAACATTCACGCACAAGATTTATCCATCTCTCTCACATCAGTGTTTTCCATCAAGAGCACTTGAGGAGTCCAAGCTGTCCAAAGAGAAAATGGAGTGAATGATGGGTTAATGGTTAATGGTTAATGGTGGCAATGCATGAGCTGCATGCATAGCTCTGCTCTTTGGTGTACTCCAGCCCATTGTTCATTGACATGGTTGCTACAACACATAGTGGGATACACTTTGTGTATATCCATTCCACATCCTGTATGAATAAGATCTGGGTCTAAGTAGCCTCATGACATATCAGGACAAGCACCAGCTTCACCACTTCTGGTCTATGGATCACGTGAGAACGATCTATTCTCCAGGTAAGAAAGTGCACTGACAACCAGTACAGCCAGTTCTCCCATGGTTTATCTCATTGTGTCCTTCTTGCTATCCAGCCACCATAGGAGATGAGAAAAGAGGAGTTGATACACCATCTGAGTCACCTTCAATTTACCATGCGCTGAAAGCAGTAAGCTTCATGAGCAGGAATGAGTGGTGTAGCTAGTGCTCTTTTTGTTGTTCTCTTTGTAACTGTAAGATATCTCTTTTGTTTCTGATGTTATTGTAGTGCATGGGGTGTGACAATTGGACAATCACTATGGAAACTCCATTACGGATCCTTGAAATCCTCTTCAAAATTATCCAATGGGAATTGAACTCAAGCTCTATTTTGACTTTGATGAAGAGACAGGTACGGACACACAGAGGCTGTAAATGTGCTCCAGGCTCCTTTATTTCCCACGTTGGGAATTTACTGTCATCAAACTGAGAAGCACAAAGGTTTACGTAGCATTTAAAATATTTACCTGTTTTAATTTTTTTCAATATGCTATATATACTATTTACCAGTTACACCTTAATTTGTTATTTGTGAGACTGATTGAAAAGTAACTCTTACTAGCGATCAAGATTAAAAAGACGGTAGATTGATTTATATGCACATGCCAAACCTACACCTTGGCTTTCATTAAAAAGTGTGCATGCTTAACAGCCTTAAAAGCAGAAATAGGTGGACTTATTTTTCCAACTGCAGATATTTCTAAAGGCATATCCAGTCCAGTTTGCCAGATGCCTTCAACAACAATATTCCATCAGATTTTTCAAGTAAAGTTATCAGAAATATATATTTGGGCCTGAGCAGCTTTACATTTCCCCAAAGTGTATCTTTCTTGCTTTTCATATCTAAAATAGTTGCATATGTTCGTTACATACTATCCTATTCTGTCCCACTGTAGACTCAGTTACACATACCGTAGAGACGATGTAAACAAAACTATATTTCTCTGATGCTTTGCACACTGAGGCCCTCCTGCCTTTGTCCTTGCAAATCTATACTCTCCATTTCTTTCATCCACCCTTATTCCTCCTTCCGTTCCCTCCTTCCTCTGCGGCCCACTTCTGCATAGAGGGAATGGCTGCAGCAGCTTCAATAATTCACTTCCCCTCAGAACAGGTTGTGTTTGCATTGCAGGCTGCTGCAGGCAAGAATGGAGAGGGCGAGGAAGAAAGATTAAAAACAGGGAAGAATGAAGAATGAAGTCGAAATGGATGAAGACTTTGAATGGAGATAGAATGTAAAAGACAAAACACAGCAGAGGAGAACGGCCATTGTGAGTAATCATGAAGTGGAAAAACTAAAGGAGAGAAAGAACACTAGAGAGAAATAGTTTTAGAGTCAGCTCTTACTTGTCACATGTGTGAGAGGTGAGAAAGTTGAGAAAGGTGAGAAAGAATAAGATACTGAAAGAAAGAGGAGGAACATGAGAAAGTGCAGAAAGGAAAAATGGAAGAGATGAGCAAAGTAAGACTGATAAAAGCCAAAGCAGCAGAAAGGCAGCACCTATCACTGACACATTTTCCCTCTGCTTTCTGTCAATACCTCACAGCTACGCACTAAGTGTGACAGATCTTTGCCTCCAACTCTGCAAGCTCTTTTAGATCGACAGTGGTGTGTTCGCATGAGTGTTGGAAGCACTTTGTTTAATTGTTTAATCCTTAAACTTGGCTTGTTTGGGAAGACCAATGCCATTCGTCAGGTAACTCAAAATATACACTATAGTTTTACTGTTACTATTGTGTGTGTATCTGTTGTTCCATAAGGTTTCATTGGTGACGTTTATGAACCCTGCCCTGTATATCAGCTGCTTATGCTTGAAAATAATTACATGACTAAATAGAAATAGAAAAATGCTTAGTTTTATGATGAATGCTGAAATGATTAGTCCATTCACTGATTAGTTAATTGACCGAATATGAATCAACCAAATTTGAAGCAATACATAACTCTTTGGACTTGAGTGGTGTTTAAACCATGGCTATGTCATTTCCAAACCTTAACTATGTGGGTATTATTGTCACCATGACAATTAAGGTCCCCTAACAATAGTGCGGTCATTTTAACCCAAACCACAATCTTTCCCTATTCTAAGCAAGTCATTGTTGTGCCTAAATCTAAACTAAACTAAAAGAAAGCAGTGTCAAGTCCTAAAATGTATTGTTCAACAGTGATTTGTAAGTGATTTGTTTTGGGAGGCAAAGATAGATGTTGTCCTGCCTATAAGGGTTCATACGGAAATGCTTCTATGTGTTGTTCTAAAGGGCATGGACAAACTACATATTTAGGGGACTTATTGATATTGATATCTTTTAGTTTTGAGACTGTTGGTCGAACAAAACCAGACATTTAACGGACTCAATAAAGTGGAATAATTAAAGTTAGTTCCATTTCCTAGTGGAAATGCAAGCTGAAATATAATTTTCAGGTTAGATGATACATTAACGCAAATAATATGGATGAGTCCAACAAACTCAACTGAAGTTAGAGGAATGAAAACTTAATTTCATTGTCAAATATTTGATTGAAGTCTCTTGTACCTGGCAAAAAAAGGTCACACCTTCATTCTCTCTCTCTCTCTCTCTCTCTCTCTCTCTCTCTCTTCTCTCTCTCTCTCTCTCTCTCTCTCTCTCTCTCTCTCTCTCTCTCCATTTTCTGAGCCCCATGTTGGTCTAGCGCTCTATCTCTAGGGAAGCCTTCCTTCTTTTAGCTGCTCTGTATCTGGCCCTGCCCTTTTCAATGTCACTCTCGCTGTGTCTCGTTTTTAATGAGCCCTGCGCTCTGCTCTTCTTTCATAAGCCAGATCCAAGTCATTTCACTGAATGTTCAATTCAGTTAGAATTCATCTGCATCACCTGAATGTTATAATGCCTAAAGTGGAAAGGTGTTATTGTTGATAAATCAACGAGGTGATGAATTTCAGAGAAACAGATATCATGTCTATTCGGCATGCATAACATTTGAGGGTTTGAAATGATCTAGACAAAAATCAGTTTCAAAATGTCACAGCTGTTCAGAAAACCTACAGTGGCTTATGTCTGCATTATTGCTGTCTGACTGTGAGATCAGCTGACCAATCAGAATATTGCAGTCTATCTCCGATTTCTGTGAAAACTGTGTAATTTACCTGATACATTATCTTGATTAACATCACTTCCTCCTCAAATGAAATATGTGAAATTATGTTCTGTGGGATATTGAGCCACAGGCATCATAGTAAATTGAGTTTGTAATAATATTCTCATATATGCACCAGGAAATAGTAGCACTCATGTGTTTTCCCCCTGTCCTCACTGAACTTGTTTCCTTAATCTGGCTCCTGCGAAAACTCCTTTTCACATTTTCACAAATGAATACTTGAATCGCCTCCATCTCATGAGATTTTGATTAGAAAATACTTGAATTAACTACAGATGATTACAGTTTCCCAACCAGGGGCACATGTGCCCAAGGAAGTTCAAGGACAGATTGAAGCCATGATCAACTAAGCAAAAAAACAATTGTGATATGGGAAAGAAATATTACAACCATGTTTGTTTTTAGGTAAGAAATAAACTCACATTTATGATTACCAACTACCAGCTGCAATAAACCAACTATAGACACAGACTTCCTGGAACACTTTAGATTACAGATATAACATTGCACTCTTGTAACATTGTTGGAATCATGGACAGTTTTTAAGTATCAAAATCGATGCCACAGAACCAGAGATATTGTATTTTATAGACCATGCATTAACCTGCCGCCTACATTACAATGCAACTGCACCAACAACAGCCAGAGCTTTGTGTTTGTTATTACAGCTAATGTAGCCTCAAGCTGCTAGCCTCAAGCAAAGATGAGGAGCGGGCTACAGAGGTCTTTATAACTACAGACCAGATAACGACCCACTGAACTTTACATTTTTTTTTTTTTTTTAAACTTGTAGTTTAGAGCCCCAACCAATGTTCCCTCTAATTTTTTCCGCCACTGAGCAATTTCTTTTATTTCTGAGCGCACATTTCAGCACTGTGAGCAATTCGCAACCACACGACCTGCCGAAAATGACCACAAGCCTGCGTTAGCCATAGGGGATTCAAAGAGATGACAGCAAATGCATCAATATGTATACAAGGTTGATATTTATTCAATATCCTTTATAATGGCTGGACTTTGGGAACATTTTAATGATGGTGTTTTACCAAGTCAGTTTTGTTGAACTTAAAGGATCTTTGTTGAACTTCAATAAGGGGAGGTTATGACTGGTTCACTGGTTATGACTGATAATGATATATATAAAAAATAAAAGTATCAAAGGTGTTTAGTCATTTCTCAGCAGGTAGAACATTTAAGTGGAACTTCATTGAAAGAAAAATGCTAATGCAGTGCTTAACAATAATTATAGGCCTATTAAATTGACATGGTGTCATTTTTCCTAAAGGTAGCTTATATAAACAATTTAATAACTGGAGTGGTTTGCAACAAACTAGGCTACAAAACATGTCATTTGAATGTCATTGAGAGAGATAGGCCTATCTGGCTATGTGGCTCATCTTGTCTGCAGGCCTATGGAAGACACATGTCTCTGAAGAACAGCATCTGAAAAACAGGTTAACCAAAAGAGAAACACGTTTTCCCACGAGCGAACTCTCCTTTCGCTTTTGCCTCCGAGCAGAATTTCCTTTCTTCATATTTAAATATGTCTGAAAGTTTCATCCTACCTATGTCAGTTTGGACTATTTCATCTAGCCACTCATGTTTAAACGTTAGGCAGACCTTTTTCTGGGGCACCTGCTCTGCCTTTCTTTTCACCATGGTATCTATAACTGCTGGAGCAGGGCCCACCAAGAGTAGCCTAAACAGCGCCGGCCCTAGCTCATGTGGCGCTCTAGGCGAGCTTCACTCCTGGCGCCCGGAGGAGGTAGAGCGCTCTACCTCTAACGGAGGTAGAGCGCTAGCAGAGGTACAGAGCGCTAGCGGATGTACAGAGAGCGCATGTCGAGAAACGGGACACTGATTGGCCAAGAAGACTCGACACGTCACATCAAAGATCTTCCATTGTGGAGATGGCTCACTCCTATCTCAGAAACACTGGCGCAAAAAAGATTTTTAACCCCTGAAAAAAAATCGTTTGCGCGGTCTGAAAAATCTATTGCGCGGCCACTTCGACTGGCCTGCGCGGCCGCGCACACGCACAGCTTAGAGGGAACACTGGCCCCAACCCACACTGCCTCAAGTGATGCGGCTCCTCCTAGATCCACACAATTTTTTATTTTTTTATTTCTGCAGTAGGACTCTACAAGACCTGTAAAATCAGTGTAGCTCCAATTGCACAAACAAAACAGTCAGCAAGCGAAAAGAGAAGTCAAAGATTGCTCAAAGCAATCTAGCTTTTTCCACTTTAAGTGGTAGTACAAGGAAAATAAATAAACAAAAAAAGACAAGTTCCAGGATCTATTTGTATGTCATTGTTGTAACAATATGCTGTTTTATATCGCTCATAGTATGGGGAAAAAAACCCAGAGAGAGCTGTTTTGGATTCACTCTTTAGGAACATTGCAACCATTGGGTCTTAATGAGGATTTTGACAAAAATGTTGTGCTGAATAAACAACAATAACATTGATATGTTCTGAAGCATCATGTTTACATAGATCTTGTTGTATATATTGTGTATTCTGTACATTCAATGTGCTGCTTAGTGTTTCTTGACTGTCTCCAAGTTACAGACCTTGGTCTTTTCTCAACATGCGCTCTTATCTGTACTTGTGTTCTCGTGGACTTGTGCAACGTCATAAGATGCAGACCAGGTACTGTTCCAATTCAAAAGTCTGCTTCTCGCCAACCACGGTCCAAATGCCCGGATGTGACTTGCTCCGCCCATTTTATCGGGGATGCACTGGAAGTGACTTGTCTGTACTTGGGACAGCCACATATCCCAGAATGCATTTTGCACCTTCAACAGGGAACAATGGCGGAGGAGAAAACACACAAATGAAAGTTGACATTTTTGAAATACTACTGTTGAGTCAATGAATGTAATTTTAGAAATTATTTAGGCCAGAAATTAGTTGTTTAAGCATCAACGTTGTGGTCGGTTTGTCAAGATTCAGCCTCCTTAAAAACATGCGCCGACAATTTTGGAAATGTGAGATCTTCTAGCGCAGGGGTGTCAAACTCAAATACACAGTGGGCCAAAATTAAAAAAAAAGAATTACAAGTCGAGGGTCGGACTGGTTCAATGTTCATTGCAAAACTTATTGAAATTAACTTATTGCACATATTGAACCTGGAACTAACAAAGCTTAAGTTATTGCCTATAAAAACAACATTAAACATTACATAAATGAAAAATCTGTTACATACATTTATTATGGCTCTATCTGCAGCTTTTCCACAGTCATTTCTAATGAAGACATTTTTCCACAGGCCAACAGCCGAAACATAATTCCCTCCAAAGAAAAACCAAACATGCCCTGTGGTTCAAGAAAAAAAGTGCAAAAGGAAACATACATTAAAGCTCAGTTTGCTGCTCTGTGATGCTCACTAGTCTAAACCAGATACTTGGCATCTCATCTTGGATGCAAGTTCATCAACGTTTGGGGTCAGGCTCTGAGCTGAAGAAATCCTCAGGATTGAGTGAAGGTGTTCATCAGGAAGACTCCTGTGAGATGTTTTGTTCATCTTCATCAAACAGTTTCACAATATATTTTTTTCGAGTAAACACATTGATTCATTGACGGCGCCGGCCAACTAATCGTTACAAAGGCAGGCAGCAAAATTTATTTTTCACAGCTCAACGCTGACAGGGCAGCGGTCGGAGCTACTTAAGTGTAATGATGATAAGTTTAGTCATGGTTATAACTTTAGTTGTGGTTTTAACTTCATAACAACAATTGATAAGCCACAACTAACACTCTTTAACGGGGTTTAAACACCACGACACAACACTTTGTGACACATAAACAATTTGTAACACAAATAATTGTACATTTATAAAATTACACCGCCGGAACTGCATGCTGGGTAAAGCTCTCACACAAAAAACAGGACAGACGGGAAGACACGCCACAAAAACAGCTGTTCGCCAGCCAACTTCCTGTAACTGTCCCCGCATGCAGCATGCATTTTTACAGCTTTAGCTCAAGGCGAAGCGGGCGGAGCTACTTATGTGTCAGGGGTAAGAGCTTCAGTCAAGGTTTCACATTTATAAATGTACATCGCCGAAATGCATGCTGGGTCATCCTGTCAAACTCCGTCGCACAGGAGACTTCTTTATGATAAGTGGGCGAGCTTTACCCAGCATGCAATTCGGTGGTGTAATTTCATGTGCAACCCTGACTAAAGTTCCTACCCTGTCACATAAGTAGCGCCCGCTGCGCCCTGAGCTGTATCCTGTGACAATTAAATGTTGCCGCCTCCCAAAGTGCTTGACGTTGCGGCTATGCACCACGGGTATGAAAATCCCCCCCCCCCCCCCCCCCTCCACCGAAGCGACACAAGGCCCCCTCAGTGCTTGGTGTGGCGCTGGGCCTGCCGTAATGATACTGGCGGGCCAGCTCCTGATGTCTTCGTATTGGTTAAACATGGTATATCATTTGGTTTGGGTGGATCTAACAAGCAATCTTTGGTCTCAGAGTTTATTATTTGTTCCCAGGTCTATAGTTCTCGCACCTCTGCTTAGTCTGATACCGGGTGCGCAGTGTTTTCTTTTCTATAGCTAATATTATAAAATAACATATGGTTTAAAAAACAATCCAATGCACTTATTTGGAACATGATGGGTGATGTGGATGAGGAGGTATTTTAACTTCTTTTGTAGAGCTGTGGGGTTGTGTCAGTCAAAGCAGGTGTCTTCCACACTGCCCAGCTCTGTGCGAGCTGGGCAGCGAGGTTTGCATAAAAATACAGTAAATGTATTCTGATTCTTCTGTAACTGTCAAATCCCCTCCAAGGTTAAAACATCAGTTCTCTTCATCCAACATAACAATAATTGTATTTAATTCACAATGTAAACAATTGTTACATTTCAGTTTCCTGTTTGTGTCACCTACCTTTGCCCAAATCAAACCACCTTTCCCCATGATACACCTTTCCCTCTGCTCTCATTTCCTGAGGTGGCTGCTAGCCCTGGCTGCCTGCATGCTCTCCACTGTCAGCCCGCCACCCTGCTTCCCAAAGCCTGTCTCCAGCTTTCAATGACAGTGTGCGCTACGTCCTATATATGCAGTAAGTGGAGAGGTGGGTGGATGCTTGCCACCGAATCGCAGGATGATAGCGAGAAGATGACAGGGCTTTGGAGGAGAGAGGTGCTGGGTGTAAAGAAAAGGAATTTATGGTGAGGAGAGCGGGGGGAGGAACGCAAGGAAGGAAAGTGAGTGTAAGGGATGTATCTGTTGAAAGGCCTTGGATGAAGGGAGAGAATTAGGATGGAATGAGGATGTAAAGTACAGAAAGCATGCATTTTATCCCATTTTGACATGTCAAGGGGAGCTATATGGATGGCTGGGAAGGAAAAGAGGATCAGAGAGAAAAGGGAAGGGACAGGAGGAAGATGACAGGAACATCTTTCTTGACAGGTAAAAGTTTAGAAGATGGGTAAAGTCAGAATGAGGCTGGAGGAGGAGGAGAGGCATCAGAAAGTTTAGCTGGTGGCAGGTAAATTGCTACACTGACAACATGGGGGCTTTTAACATATCCGACAGATTATACCCCATCTCCTCTGAGCCAGCTGAGATGCATGGAGAAAGACAGGAACGCGTGAGAGCAGCAAGGTAAAATTTCAAACATTTAAGGTGCCAGAACATTTTTACTGAAACCGTCATGAGCAGGGAAGGAGGCGGGAGGAGAGTAGTTTGTTGCTGAGGGAGAGCAAGTTTGAGAGTGAGAACTAGAGAAAGAGAGGGCAAGATCTCCAAGCAGCATGCATCGCTGAATTATTGAGGCCAGACGTGTGTAGGAGCAGAAGATAGATTTCCAGTGTTGATCCCTTCCTGCTGTCAGAAAGTTTAGTTGAACACGACCAACTCCAGCAGTTGTGGTTGTTTTGATGTTGTTCGGGGTTTTCAGAGCACACCGCAGGGAGAGGCAGCGCATATGTGGGCGGAGCAGCCTCAAAAAGTGTGTTTTGAGCAGAGTGTGTGTGGTTCCTGGCACTCTTTAAGTCGGAGCATATCTGTATGATAAGGTTTCCCAGGCAGTCAGTGGCTGTGCAGGTTTCCTATGAAGTGACAGATCAATATATGTCTGTGCGGAAGGTGCGACAGGCGGCGAGAATGGCTGTCTGTATGCATAGCATTATGCACCCTGTGAAACCCCACCATTTGCTCAGTGTGAGTCAACAATAATATTTTAAAGCTCCTTGAGGAGATTCACACATACTGCAAAGACTGGCACAGTGTATCGATATCAACAGATATGGGCTGCCAATTTTTTTTTTAAGATAACCAAACACAATCCCATTAACCCTTGTGTAGTATACTCTAACCCAGCTTCCAAAGAAATACGGTTTTGACAATTAAGGACACATGTTTGTCAGACAAATGAAAAAAGTGCTCACATGTTTTGCTTATTTTTACTTTACTTGCATGTTTGATCTTCACTGTGCTGAATGATGTATGTGAGTTTGATTGTATTACTTGTCAAATGTATGTATATGTAATGTTTTTCTGTTTCCACCATAATGTCTTTAAAAGCATGAGCATCATTTTGTGACATCACTTATAAGAGTGTGCTGTGGAAACGTGAAGCCTTCAGTGCACAGACACTGAGGATGGATTCTGGATTTTTGTGAAATGAGGCAGGCGGAGTAGGTGTAATTATACAAATTATTTAAAAGGCAATTGAACTTTTTTGCCAAAAAAAAAACTTCAGAAACCAAACATGCATCAAAGGAATATTTAAAGCCATTGTGATACCTGTGAAACTCCCCTGTGGAAATAACAAAAAAAAGACACTTTGGCAGACAAATGTAATACTGAAATAGAAACTGCACCTATTTTCACTCGTCCCAAAACGACTTTGAAATTACGTTAAATACATACCCGAACACATTTCTGAATTTCAAAGTGAAACATTCAAATAAAAAGAATGATTTCAAAGACAGAAATAAGTGCTGACAAAGGGCAAGAGCGGTGAAAGAGAAGCCAGTGAAGAAGAGAGAGAGTGACAGTGTCAGAGAAGTGCAGGAGGCAGACGGTCTCTGATGTAAGCCATGTTCTCACCGCTGTTCACAACCGTCCTGTCGTCTTTATGAATAAGTTAGATGCCAAATGTTCCCTCCCTCTCAGGTCCATGCAAGCAAACGCACACACAGAAACACACACACTCACATATACACACACTATGCACCTTATTTGCTCACTCTCAAGAGACTGGGATCAGGCCCCATACACACGATTAAATTTTTTTTTTTAACCCCAACTACAGCATATCCAAACATTAATGCCCTGCATTCATAAATTGTGTACAAAGACACAATCACGACAGCTGAGACACAAAGAGCTTGAAGCTTTATAATGTCTGACAGAGTGACAGGAGTACAGAGGAAACTGGAATTATCACCTTCTTGTTGTATGCCTCTGCCAACCAGTCTTGTTGCAGTTTACTCAAAAATGTCATTACGACATAATTTTTTACAAATTGACATTTGTGTGAAATTGGCATTAATTGTCATAATCAGCAAGAAAACATTGAGTTATTGATAACGTGTTTTGTGAGGTCACAGTGACGTTTGGCCACCAACATTGAATCAGTTCAACCTTGAGTCCAGGTGGACGTCTGTGTCCGATTTGAAGAAATTCCTCCAGGGTGTTCCTGAGATATCACGTTCATGAGAATAGGATGGGCTAACGCATGTACAACCCAAAAACATAATGCCTTTGGCCACAGCTGGCACCGGCACGGAGCCATGAACAGTGAAGTCTTACTGACAGTTGTTCCTACTCACAGGGCACCCACGTCGTCCTGTTAATGCTCTGGACCACTCTCATCCAAAGAAGTGTGTGTGTACGCCCTTATGTTTGTGTGTGTGTGTGTGTGTGTGTAACACTGACTAACATCCCGGTACAGAGGGATGAGAGTGGGTGAGAGTGAGGTAATGATCTATGGGTTCAGCGAAAGGTAAATGCAGTGAGAGATGTTTGTGCATGTGCACGTTAACATTGTGCACGTGTGATTGAGCGTGAATGTGATCTGCATGAAGAAGAACATAATCATCCAAGAGAGTGGAATACAAAGAAAGGAAAAAATAAATAAAAATTAACAGATAGAGGAGGGTTACGCAACGATCTGTGAGCAAAACATTCTAATAATTCTGCCAACTCTTCAGTACAGATGCATGCTGCTAGAGCCTGCAGTGATTCTCAACATGTCACTCCTCCTCGTCAAACCTCTATCTGTGATTTCTTCTCGTAATTTAGAAAAAGCAGAAATATCTTCAGGGAGTATAGATAAAACATATCCAATCAATCTGTCTATCTGTATTTATGAATACACACTCAATGCATAGTACATTGAATGACTCAAGGTCTAGCCATTAGTTCGATCAATGTTTCTCTCCATCTCCCTGACTCTTATGTATTATGTCTGGTGGAAGGAGCCACCCCCTGCCCACCACATTAACTTTAACTATATAGTTATTTATTAGACAAATGCAGGCAGACAGCTTACACTTGGTGGTATCCTATACATACACATATATATATTGCGCCACATTACTTGTGCTTTTTAAGGAGATATATTACTATCTCACCTTACTCTGGGACTAGACTGCCCACCTTAACCTGCTGCTTTGTGCCCACCCGGGGATAACTGGTGATAAATCAGACCTCCCAAGACGTTGTCTTAGCACCCTTATCCTTTAGCCCCAGGTAGCAAGGCTAGTGTAAACCAGTCAACATATCACTTTGGCCATGGGCATATGGCTCTACTGCTGACCTGTAGGTTAATAGAAATGTTGACAGGCTCTAATATCCAGTCACCCATAAAGGAAAGTATGAGAGGAGGGTAGTGTGGAAGGAGGAGAGGAGGGAATGAAAGAATCAAGGGCAGAAATGTGGCAAAGAATGAGCTGACTAAGCATAAAAATAAAGAGGCTACATAGTGTATTGTGTATATGAATGTTCTCAAGGTATGACCTTTTTAATATTAAGGCAGCAAGGGCTACACTGCTACACAATGGACCTAGTTAACATGAGAAGACGAGACAATTAAAGGACCACGTGCACTAAAATCTTTAGCAGAAGGTCAGAGGAACTGACAGAGATGAGTGGAAACAGACAGAAAAAGAGAGAATAGGGCGATAGACAAAGAGAGGGAGCAGGCAAATACCACCCCTCCTGTCTAATATGTAAAGAGGTTTGCATCAAGAATGTTCATTTTTAATTTGGGTGAATAATGGAAAAGATAAACACTACAAACAATAAAAGACACTTGCCAACATCAGCTCTGCCAACCTGTTATCTCCTTTCTGTTCTGTGCAAAGAAAAGCTCTCCTAATAGTCAACAACACGATCAAGCTTCCTCAAAAGACAAACCACAAGATAATTCCAGTTGGAAAAAAATTGTTTGAGCGCCTCAAACTACATTCCAAGGACTTTAATCACACCAAATAGAGAGG
>JBAMJR010000151.1:6980000-7085000 GCA_038501785.1 Myoxocephalus aenaeus
TGGGGAAGAAATAAATGAGGACAAGAATGCACCAGGGCAAACTGGAGATGTGAGGACAACGCAACTAGATCAGAAAAGTCACTCCAAAAGGAGACAACTTGTTTGAACAAATGACGACATACTCCTACAAAATGATTGCTAGCAATAAAAGTAACTCTGTAAACCATTTTTTTTAACCTTTACCAATATATGTATGCTGGAAATATTTTTGATTTATGGTAAAGCTGGCTTTATCAAAGCGGGTAAAATAAATGATCGCACATAAGTATATGTGATGTCACTAAAGCGTACATTATCTTTCATTCCAAAGCCATGTTTGATGTTTACTATAAAAAATATATAGAGGAAAAAAATACCTATTTTGAAAAAAATATCAGTATAATAAGGCATTGGTATAATTATTCAACCGGTGGTCAAAACTAAATACATACAGAGAAGTTAGTGAGCAGGATACGACATGGGCCTACATGCTTCAGAAAATGACAGTTTGTCAGCATCCCTCGGTGTGACAGCAGGCTGCGGGATTGCTTATGACAACAACACTCCATGCTACTAAACAGACCTTGTTTTCAATGGCTGCCACATGCCTTCAAACATCAAAATCAGTATTAAAGCTGACAGATCAGTTTGTGTGTTTGCCTTGCCCGAAGGGACAGGAGGATGCATATCTGGCCTGTAGCTGAAGAAACTGAGCCTCTGTAGTACAGCGAGACGGTCTTGAGAGAGAACAAATCCCCGCTTTATCCTGAAAAGCACAGCACGACTGTTCTGTTTAACCTGACAAAGGCAGCCACGTCTCATCCTCCTGTGAGTGCAGTACTCATGGGAAAATATGGTGGGAAGTTAAATAGTAACCAACTATAACCATTCAGTAATAACCATAAACCTTGATAATTTAAAGTTTGATGGTACTTTGTGTAATAAAGCATAAATTGGTGAGTCTAATGTGAATTTTTGCCATCAAAATTAATATCAGCTAAAATGGAATTAGAATGGTTTGCAGTAGGCGGGTTTCCCCACCACTACATTGCTGGATGTTTTCCCAGCCGCCTCCAGTCCTGTGACTTCTAAGAAGCAATGTTTCCCTTTCTAGTTAATTTACTGTCAATCTCCCTGAAGCCATTCTCACAGTACTTTAAACGCCAGTTATTATACTGCCTTCTATTAGCGCATTGCACTAAAACACAGACAATATGGGGCGCAGAGAGGTCCTTAATTAAGGTTATGGACTAATAATTGGACAAATTACTGTCGCTGCTGCAATGGAGCTCAGTCAGCCTGCACTAATAAAGTATAAAGTATGTATTGATGTGGTAATAGGAATACATTTGTAAATATCAAGTGATGTGGTTGATTTAATGTCTTTTCTGCTGATCAAATGTTCACCTGGCCGTCGGCCGCACCTCCTGTGAATAACGATCTTGACTTCTCACAGATGACAGAGACTGAGCTGCATAGTACTCCACGTCAGTTTATTCATAAACGGCAGTTCACAGATAAACTGGGTTGGTCTCGGATAAAATCAGACCAAAGAGTATGGTTTTCTCTCTCTACTGCATTTTCCAACTAACTTTCACTTCCCAAAACACTTGGTGATATTGCATGATACTGTGAGTCATCAGTCCCCCCTCCCTCCTTGAACAATAACTAATAACCCATAACAACGTGATCAACAGTCCCCCTCCTCCTCGCCCTCCTTTTTCCGGAAAACAGTGTTTTTGTGACCCCTTGCCTCCCATCCTGTGTTGTTAACCATGTCCACCAATCAGCTTCCAGATGTTAGTGTCTGCGCATTATGTTGTCATTACCCTGGCCCCCCTTCCAGTCTCCCCGCTCGGAGCTTGGATGTGTATATTTCTGAGATTATCTAAACATTCCCCTTCCACACAAGTTCTTACCGTAAACTCCTTGGCCCCAGGAAAGAGGATAGACACTAGAAAATAACAAAATCCAGAAAAGCTCCATGTTCAGCTCACTTCCGTCATAACCTATAAAGAGAGGGACACAGAGAGAGAAAGACTTGACGCTTTGGCAATACTGTCTTTCTTACACTCGTGCCAATAAAGCATATTGAATTAAAGGGTGAAAACAGAGACTGGAGGGCAACAGCCGGCAGATGTAGCTTTGACAAACAAGAGGCGACAGCTGAGTGATTGTTATCAAAAAAGAAAGAACAGGGACTTTCAATTGCTTTCTCATGTTCAACTGTGTCTCCTTCAACCCCTTAAGCCGTGGAAATAATATCACAGAGCAATTTGGCTCCTGGCAGCACAGCCTAAATCGTTTTATTCAACTTAAAGGACGAGTAATTCAATCACAAATTGTGGATTATACAAAGTTTACAAGCAGAGCTGTGTGTGAGAGATTTGGAGATTGACAGGATTGTTAAACGTAACTAAACATCCTCTTCACGGAAGGGGGTGGTAGATGTTTTCATGACAGGAGAAGACTATGGATCAGTCTATTCATAAAGGATTAGCTACAACAAGTGGGGTCATGAACGTTGACCCCCTAAACACCCACACATACACACACCATCTTTGCTTCAGATCAATAAACTAAAATAATTCCAACAATGTTTCTGCAGCAGCAAGAGGATATGTCTAGTTCTATAGCAAAAAAATAAATAAAATAAAAAAATAAAAAATAAAAATAAAAAAAAATAAAAATATATATATATATATATATATATATATATATATATATATATATATATATATATATATATATATATATATATAAACCTGACAGTGTTTCTCTGAACAATTTAGAACCTGTTGGAAAACCTGAAGAAAAAGGATGAACCGCAGGTGGAGTCAGGGGCTGGCGGACCCTCTGATGTGACTCCTCTAACCGAACATGAGGATTCCCTCCGACGCCTGTCTCTCACATTTGTTTCATGACTGAGCCGGATGGAAAGTTTTATTATACTGATTGAGAGTTAATACCCTGCATGAATGCCAGGATGCGCAGAACGAGACTTGCGTACACTGACATGTAGGCGAGCAGATCGCTATATTGCCTGCTTAAAAATAAATTATGCAAATTTAAGAAAGGCGAGTATGAAGACCAAGAATTTGAATGTCAAATAAGTGCTATCAGAGCAAAGCTGTGATAGTGATGTAGAACAGAGTTAAATCAAATAGCCTATTGCCTAATTTAAGATGTTCACAAATATGTATTCTTAAAAATGCACACAGACGTGATGTAAAGTCAATAAATAAAACATTTAACCCTGACAAAAATTAATTATGTAGTCTCCGTGCAGGCTTGTACTCCCTGTCGCGTCTCTACCTTGTGTTAGAGGTGCCGTCCTTTGGGTCAATCTGCTTCCCGGCGCCGCGCGCACTCCTCCCGGCTCAGCGAAGAGGATTCCTCGGCTCTCCGTAAGACCAACCTGCCTTCGTATCTACCCACAAAAAGTTATATATCCTCCTTCCAGCGGGCGTCCGATGTGAGCTTTACAATTCCCGGGAAGTGTATTGGAGAGTTTTCTGAGCTTCCCGACCTCTCAAATGATCTCCTTGATGTGCGAAACTTTTATTTTACGCACGGAGAGAAGCGGGCATAGGAATCTTACCGCGGATCGGATTCCCCAGGAGTCCCTCTTCCCAAAAAAACACTTTCCCTTTGAAAAACTCAAGAAAGGCTAGTTTGGCAAAAATCCTATAACCCCCGTCTCTTCTTTTGTGGGTTATTTACTTTTAAAGGCGTGGTTGAAATGGCTTATCTGTGTCTCTCTCTCGCTCTCTCTCGTACAGTGACAGTCTAGTGAAGCCCTTCTAACACAATCATGCGCTCTGAAAATGAGCTTCCCTCCGCTCGTTCAATCAGCGCTCTGTCTGTGGACTCCAAGTGATGCTGGCCAAGTGGAATATGTGCGCAGACTGAGAACGACCGCCCCTGTCTGAGAAGGGAGAGAGAGGGATGGAGAAAGGGGAGGGAGGACAGAGGCTTCCACATAGATGCGTTCAAGCTTCACAGCTCCACACTGAACAGGTTGTCAAAAGAACAGCATCGCTCCCCCTCTCTCTTATTTCCTCCCCTCCCGGTCTCCCATTCACTCCGCGAAAGGTTTTCTAACCTGTTGGGTGCCACAGGACGTGTGTAAGAGCCGAGGGGGGCAGCAGCGGTTTGTGTGTGTTTGTGAGTCTGCCAGCTGCGGTGCCACCAATACTGCCAATTAGAAGTGACAGGCGCTCCGAAAGTTTTTCTGCCTAATGGAGGAGCCCTTAACACCATCACCCCTCCCCGTGGACCAATTATTTATGAGAGTGAAAATAGACTGAACCCCTCATATACACATTGTATTTCTCTCACACACACGCATGCACGCACGCAAGAGGCGCCAACACCCACATCGACTGACCCCCCTCCCCTCTTCTCCACTCATCGTGCCAGTGGGTTTTTACTTCTCAACGTGGCCACAGGGGGGCGTGTTTCATCTCATATCCACCCTTGCACGTGCGCGTACATGCACCGTGTGTGTGTGAGAGAGAGAGAGAGAGAGAGAGAGAGAGATATGGGGTCTAAAAGAGTCCTGTGTAAAGGGCCCTTGCATTCCTAGCCTCCCCACTGTTGGTTTGTCACAAAGCAGTGTCTCTGTGTGCAGCTGGAGTGAAATAAATATACACTTTAAATATCAAGCAGCCTGCTTATAAGAGTGGAGCAAGAAATCTGTCACTGAATAAAAGGACTATTCAATTGCAGTGTCTTTATTCTTACAGTGCAGCAGGTCAGTGTAATCAGCAGGCTTAGCCTGTATATGTAAATGAGAGCCTGAAAACACAGAGATATCTAACTGTCCAGTTTTGATGTTTCCAACTCATTTATAATGTAACTATTAGTGCTCCTTAGTCAAATCATTCTGCAGGACAAAGAAATACATCTACGTTTTACCTTGAGGATCTACTGCAGATGAATATCTACTTGGTGAATGTTTGCTCTCGTCTGCTTTAAGTACTGAGGGGGTGGATTCTGCAGTTACAGAATAATGACCATGTTGGAAAGTTCATATTACTAAATAGCATGTGGTTGTAATCCATTTTACTGCACAATCTCAGCACATAATGCAACATGAATATCCCGCAGAGATTTCACCTTTGACAGTTTAGCAAAGCGGGAGAGACTGTGAGTATCTAACTATTTTAATCTTCCATTAGTTAGAGAAACATTATCGTATCTAATATCTAATAATCTGAAATGTAGGACTGATGTCACCTGCAGCTTGGGCTGTGTTGTTTCTAATTTGACGAGTAAAGTTTCCTTAAATTCTGCACTGATCACAATGGCATATGTAGTCAGATTTTGTTTGATCTTAAGCGTTTTTTTCTTTCTTTCTGGAACTTAATTAGTAAGTGACTACATGTGCACACACACACACACACACACACACACACACACACACACACACACACACACACACACACAGTAGTATCATCCATGACTCAACCCTTCAATCTTCTGACGGAGGCGATGTTCATTAATCCCACATGACAATTTGAAACCGGTTAACGAGAAATAAATTTCTACAAATAGGTCCCACTGCACCAGTGCACGAATCCTGTGAAGTGGGAGACTTGTTGTTGATGTTGGCGTTACCAAAATAAATGATTTGTTCCTCATTCTAGTCATAATAACCGAACACAATTTGAGTATTCAAACTGTTTTATTGTCCTATTGAATCATAATCATGACCCATGGGAACAAAGTTTTTGGCAGGTTGCTTTGTGCCTATCGTAGTGGGAACATTTGTACACTTCAATCTGGGAAACAGTGAGCAGTAGACATGCAGGGTTTGTATCTAACATTCCTAAATAGAATCAAGACACTCAGTAATTACTTAGCTCTCTCAATCCAAATCAATCTTTTATTTAGAGTAAACAAAATCATGGGATCTGGCTCAAGTATTCGTCTCTTTCCTTCTCTCCCTTTTACTTTTTGCCCCATTGGGCTGTAGCCAGCAGTCTTGGCATGTGTCGCTGAGAGCGCGTCATCGCCGCTTAAGGCAATAAATCTCAAAAGACAACATGGAGGAACAACCTTGGGTGGCAGCCACACAAACACACACACCATCATCCCACGACACAAACCCATGTCTTTGCAAAGAACCGCAGAAGGCTTCTGAGAGAAGCAATAATTGCCGCGGATGCAGTGAGTAAACAAAGAGATGAACACAACAACAAAATACTACACCAGCCAAATTCACTGTTATAACTCTGCTGCACACTCACACAGATGCACTTCTCATCTCCGAGTTGCTTGATGGAGCTGCATGGTCACTGTGACAAGGACATCCTTCCTACATGTATTCAAAGTTAGAATTCATTTCAGAATGTATTCTAAATTGTAGTGATTCATTCTATTATCATTGTTATTTTTAGGTTACTTAAAAAAAATATATTATATTTCTCTGATTTTATATCTTTCTCGTTATGGACACACTCATATGTCAGATTAAAGGTGCCCTGTGGAGTTTACTTGTTAACAAAAAATATGTTAACATTCAATGCCACTCACAAAAACAAACTATGTGTATCCTTGCACTGACAACTTAATTTCCTTTCTCACAACACGTACGTATGTAAAGCTGATTTTTAAGTGTTCAAAATCTGCTATGTTTACTAGCCAGCAGCCTTCTTAACTGCCTTTCTTGGCACATTGTCATATTTCTGAGCATCTTACCTGTTGATCAGTGGATCTTACCTGTTGATCAGTGGAATAGGTGAATTGTGTGTGTGAGGGATGTGCGTTACGCAACAGGGATCTGCTCATAAAAAAGAGGGCAAACAACTCTGCACGGTGCCTTTATAATAGCAAAAGAAAAACTGCAAACCACAATGTATGAATGAAATTAAGGAATTTTGATGCAAGAGACGTGGGATGATCGTGTTGGTTAAAAATATCAATATGACATTCCTCCATGATCTTCCATTAAATTATCTTTTTTTTAAACATCTGGGCATTACAGAGTAAGGGATAGACAACGGTACAATCTATCTGAAGACACTGAGGAAACTGCATTAGGGGAGATGCATTTAAAGATAACCAGCCAATGAAATGTAGCTGTACAGCTGTAAGTGTTCTAGCATCAAGTAAAAAAGACATACTGTTTTATATTACAGCCTGAAAATTGCTTCTGGGAAACAACAACGTATTTAACTGTATGTATTGCTGCAAACATGCAGGTATAAGTGACGAGGTCAAGACCACAGAATGATTGGGTTTTGCCTTTTGGGATGTAGAGATTTTTTTAAAGCACTTGTGATTGAATTTATTTGGAATATACTGTACTCTCCATTTATTGTAGAGTAAGAGGCAGGAGCGCTAGGAAATATTATAAATAGTATTCAATATTTAAAAACAAACAGGTTTTAAATATGGAATAATCATTAAATACTTTGAGGTATTATAAATGTCACAGATTAAAACAGAATGAGTCTTGTGGCTTTTACCAGCCATAATTAACATAAAGATAAATACAATCCCTGTTGCTCTCTTTGAATGCACTATGTCTCGAGGCCAGACTGTTATTTGTGCAGCCCATCAGAGCACTGCAGACTGTAATGGGATCTGAGTTGCTTGGTCAAAAAAAAAATCTGGTACCATGCTCAATAATTGATGTTCCCATCAGTGTAATTCAATCAGAGCCTAAAGTGCTGTATATCAGCACCAAGTACTTCCCCACATAGAAACAGTTAAATGGACAGAAAAGATACACTTGAGACTGCTGATAATTTCATTGTGTGTGTGTGTGTGTGTGTGTGTGTGTGTGTGTGTGTGTGTGTGTGTGTGTGTGTGTGTGTGTGTGTGTGTGTGTGTGTGTGCGTGTGCGTGTGTGTGTGTGTGTGTGTGTGTGCGGCAGAGACACTGGAAAAAAAGAAAAGCAATATAACTCTGTTAAACAAAGATGTGATAACAGGCATCTCAACACGTCGATACACAGACGAGGAGACGAAGCAAAGGGCTGAGAGGATTTGGAATCCCGGAGATAGATAAAAGACTGACATCTGACAATGGAAAGACGAAGGGAGTCCAGTGGCTGACAGGATTTGATTTTCTAAATAAACAAAGCAAAGTTGATGCACTGTTATCCACTTCATATGAGCAACTCTTATTGACTTTAGGAGACTTTTGCATAAATTTTTTCAGACATTGAGGATAATGTTACCAACACTACCCAGCACAAGCAGCATAAGCATCCGCAGAACTGTTAAGACAGCAACGGGTTAAGTCAGCAACGGGTATAGTTAGAAGGCTATAAGGTGCTTCACTGAGACGATCACCCAAAGTCGCCCCACAAAGTTAAAGACTTGCCGAACAAAGCTAATTGGCCGTATAGTATACCACAACCTGCAATGTCTCAAGGGGGAAAAACAGCCCACCATGCATGAATGTCCAGATAGAGATGAGGATGAAGCATTTATCAATCATAACTGTATCCCATAACAGTTAGCCACCACCATTTCACTTTGCAGGGAGATGAAACCCCCAAGGATAACACATCAGTGAGACTGGGACAGGATGGGCAACAGGGACGGACCCTCCTTAACCCAGTGGCGGGCCGTGGATTTTCTACCTGCGCAAAATGTTCGCGACGCGAAATAATTATAATACAAATATATAATGTAGTGTATTTGTGAAAAACAATTACATTATAAAATAGATATAACTTTTAATTATAAAAACAAGGCCAGCAGAGAAGGCTTAGCAGGCCTTGACGGCCCACCACTGCCTTAACCACAGGTCATCATCTCATTTATTGTGCTGCTGTCTTAGTCACTAAGAGAAAAACAGAAGCATGTTTACGATATAATAGCTTCTTCTTTTTTCTGCCGTTATCTTAGCGCATATGCATTTTCTTCATTTGTGTTTTTTTGTGTGTAGACCGACAAGTAAACACGAAACACTGATGTTGCTGCAAACCCCAGATTACATCAACTACATTCACATGTATACCTCCTCACTACTACACTGAGCTAAATCAGTGGAACACTGTTGGATTTAATGCAAATTGCGTGCATACTTGTCCAGTGTGAACATCATTTGCAGGAGACTGGTATTATGTGCATTTCTATTTTTCTCAGTTTCCTTTTCAAATGCATTTTATTCCTTTAGGGCAGGGGTGTCCAAACTGCGGCCCGCGGGCCAACTGCAGCCCGCGGACCCTTTTTTATTGGCCCGCGGCAGATTCTAAAAATATAATGGAGAGAAAGTCAAGCAAACAGCAGATAGCCTGCTAGCTCAACAATCACATGTTTGCCGTCCGAACAAAACACGAGAAAATGCCTCATAACAGCTACGAGGTCGCTCAGCTCACAGCGACACTGAAACATCTCAGACCAGACTTCATAACACAGAGCAGAAGACTTGTCAGCTAACTTAAAGCGGAGCTGAACACGAACCTCCTCGCTCTCTCTGGTGCGCTGCAGCGTTTTATTCCCCGAGTCTGACCTCTCAGGGTTTCATTCCCTGAGTCTGACCTCTCAGGGTTTTATTCCCTGAGTCTGACCTCAGGGAATAAAACCGTTGAGCTGCACCGCTGAGCTGTTGAGCTGCACCGCTGAGCTGACCAGTTTTTGAAAGAGAAGGACCTCTTCATGAGCTGAGTGACACACTATGGTTGGCAGACCTGGCCTCTAGGCAAAGAGCAGGTAAGAGCAGGTTATAGCATAAATGTATGCACAATGAACCCGTTCTGTGTGAAGCTTCGTCTCTTTGAGACACAACTACGTAACGTCAAAGCTGCACACTTCCCCACGTTGTCTGAAATCAAATGAGCTTATCCAGAGGTCAACCTTTCTGCTAAAAAGAGGAAATATGTGTCTGTCATCACATCTCATGACAGAATTCAGTCAGCGCTTCCAAGATCTTTCTGCATTGAGAAAGAAATGAAATTGTTCTCGACTTCCTTCCACATGGATGCAGAAGAAGTGAAGAGAGTCTGAACTAGAACTGATGGAGATGCAGTGATGATTCTCTGAAGAACCAGCTTCAGCTTCTCTCCCTACCCGACTTCTACTGGAGCTTGGAAAAGGCCAAGTTTTTAAATATATATATATATATATATATATATATATATATATATATATATATATATAAAAGCATAATTGACCTTTCGTATTTTTTTCTGTTTTTGGCCCTCGGTGAAAAAAGTTTGGACACCCCTCTTTAGGGCAATTTGACAAACTGGCAGCCATCTCTCATTGGCAGTTTTTAAGATGAATTTACTTTGAAGGTATGAATAATGTTTCTTTTGCCTGAGAGAACCAAATTGCAAAGGGTAGCAAAATGGGCAGAGATGATTAACAGGCCGTTAACAGTATAGAAAAGTGGATCATTGACAGGTGGCTAATAACCGATGGCTATCAAAAACTGTGCTCTTGTTCCACCAGTAAAAACTGTTTTCCATAGCGTATAGGAACAGAAATCCTGTTGTCCTCTTAAGTTGATGGATCATTTGTTGCATCTACACAGCAAAACAATGATCCCCATCAGTCACAGTATACAGCCTTATTTAAGTAAGTGTGCATGTGTAGGAAAGACAAACAGAAAGACAAACAGAGGAGACATACGTAGCTGTCCACGAGAATGTGACACCAGCCGGCCCTTGTCAACCTCCCCACCCTCTCCATAAACACACAAACACCTGGACGCAGACACACATTTACGTCCGAGAGAGGGTCATTTTTCACTGGGTAATTGGCGGAGAGGCACATTGCCCTTGGGATTCGATAATTCATAACCTCCTCCCGTCCAATATCGGATAACGGGTAGAAATGGGCTGAGACAAGGGGTGGTGTGCGCAGAGAGGAAAGGGAGGGGGCGGCTGCATCATTAGAGAAGAGAGGTAATGGCTCTTATTGATTCCGCCCCGCCGGGCCCCCTCACCATTTCATGTTTAAAACAACACTGATCCTCATTACCCAGGCAGCCTCCATCGCCCTGATAAGGAAGAGAGGAAAGAGTGAGAGAGATGAGGTGAGAGGAGAGAAGGGGAAAAGACAGCTTTCGGGAAAAGAAAGAAGGGAGGGAAAGGAGAGAGGTGGGTAAGGCGGAAAGACAGACAGATGGTGAAAAGGAGGAAACAATGAGGGAGGAAAAGGAAGAAAGTGGGCGCACAGCTTGCATTTTGCTGTCTTAATGCCTTAGTTTGAGTAGTATAAGTAGTTACTGTCACCCTTTAATGCGTGTAATGCAGTATTACTTGTTTAAATGTCTCTCCCACCTCCCCCACCCCCTGCAGTGTGTAATAAGGCTAAATAATTGACTCAAACACAGACTGCAAGGATCTGTCTAATAATTCTCTGTGCTATTATCCTCTCTTTGCTGCTAACACACAGCTCTCTCTCTCTGTTTGGCCACAGGCAAACACTATCATTACAGCAACAGCGATATGAGCCCAGCTCTAATGTCTCTCTCTCTCTCTCTCTCTCTCTGACTCTTTCCAAATTTGAGATGTATTAGAAGGAGGTAATTTGCCAGCTCACATTGCTCCAAACTCACAACTGTATGATCAAATATCTTACTCATTTCCAATTCTGTATTTGCTGGTATTCCAGGACTAATTTCTTTGTTTTTGTTTTGCTTATTAGTCGGTCATGCGCGCAGCTGAACTATAAAAGCGTGTGCGTCATCGCACACAAAGTCATCCTCATCAAAGTTTAGGACCAAAATGTATAAATATATGGTGAACACTGAATGTCTTTGTTCATTTTTTGAACGAAGTCCAATAGAGAGGTTATTCAAGACTATTTACAACACAGTATCTGTCATGCATTAAGTCACCTTCTAGCAAAGTACACACTCACATATTGTACATAATACATGTTATTATTATTTATTCGATACAAACACTTGCACCCTGGCCTGGGGCAAGTAAACTCCCTTTTTGCAAAAGTGGAATGCCTCATGCTGTTGTCCGAACCGGCAAGGGAAACATTTATGTGATCTTTATTATGAGCCAGTATTCAGTCAAAATATGCAAACCAGAGATCAACATTAATGCTCTCTAGTCGCATATGTGTTGAAATCGACTACTTAATTAGACACGTAGGTCTGTTATATTGTAATCAATTCCCGATATGCTGCTCTAAGTAATCTCTGTGACCAATAACGGAGCTAAAAGCTGTAAAAGGAAGTTGCATTGAGTTACATTATGGTGCATTCAAGCTCCAAACAGTAAACATTAGTATTGAGTAAATTACAATATTATCATCATGTGTTCAAAATGTAGTTTTTAGTGGGAAACTGGAATAAATACAGTTGTTTTAAGAAGATGTTTTCACAGCAATATATAATAGATATTAGAGAGGGAATTATGACCCGTTTACTCCTAACACTGGCTCTAAGCAGCTTATGGAAAATATTAAAACTACTAATGCCCCATATAATGATACAATGGTGACTGGGTCCGCCCAGTTACTCTCTAAAAGAAAAAGAAAAAAGAATACGCCAAATAAGCTATGAGCATTTTTTGTTTACAATATACCCCCAAATGTACAGACAACTAATGAACGAAAAAAGACTCAATATCATTTGATACTAAAGAGAACTAAAAAGGCATGTTGTGAAGTTATAAGAAGTGTCCTTTAGTATAATTTCTAAGCGGTTTTATGAATAAACATTGGCTAGTACCTCGGAAAGTGTAAGTCACACTGGATCTAAATGTGTATCATGTCAGTATGTTGAGACTACACACCACTCACACCTCTCTGACAAGCTCAGAGCTAAGACCTGCATTCTTGACACATGGTAGACAATACAAAAAATTACAAATGATAACCTGCATCTGTGACAGCATATCAATATGTCAATCTATGATGTTTTTCAATCGTATATTATACAATAGAATAATAACATTATAATGTATTGGGTATTACCAAAGAAGGTCCACTGTAAATCAAAATATTTTATGTATTGTACATATTTGCATGTCTTCTTCTGCACACTTTTTTTCAGATTAATGCATCCTTTGAAATCTGAATGACGAGTGTTCTTCAGGTACATTTTTCTATCAGCCAAGAAAACCACAAATAGCAGTTACGAAGTCCCCCATTTGGCATTAGATCATTTATCCTACATTATTGTAACCATTAAAAAGAGAGATCCCACTGAGAAAACTCTAATTTATTAGCCACTGGTTATCATAATATCTATTGTTATCTACAGTATGTCCTAATGGCATATCCATCCATTTAATCTACATATCCAGGGCAGGGTTGCTGTGGCAGCAAGCCACATGTCCCTCTCCCCAACAACATTGTCCGGCATCTCCTGGGGGATCTAAAGGCATTGCCAGGCTAGATGAGATATATAATCCCTCCAGTGTGTTCTGGTCTACTCTGGGATCCCCTACCAGTTGGAAGAACCCAGAAAACCTCTCAAGGGAGACGTCTAGTAGGCGTCCTGATAAGATGCCTGAACCACCTCTGCTGGCTCCTTTCAACGGGAAGGAGCAGCAGCTCTACTCTGAGCTCCCTACGGAAGTCTGAGCACCTCATTATAGCTCTACGGGTGAGCCCAGCTACCGTCAGGAGAAAACTCACTACTAACTGCTTTGGGCTACCAAAGCAGTTAGTGGTCTCCCTCTCCATACCCTCACCCCTGCCTTCTCTCTAACGCCCTGTTACTCTGCCCTTGTTCCCTGACAACAAACAAGCATCCTGCATAGAAGATTAACACAGCATTAGTAAGGAATCAGAGAGACTGATTAGCTATGCATTCTTCATCCATCTAACCTAGTGCAACGCAGCTATCTACACAACGCTACACAAAGCCTGGCCAACCAGCCAGCAGATCCTGAGATAAGTTAGCTTCGGGGCAGAGTGTCCACGAAGCAGAATGCATACAGAAGATCATCAGCAGACAGGCATGTCAGTACTCGTCTTTTGACCTCACAGATGACCCACTAACTGTATCAACTCAGTCACAGCCTGAAAAGCCATGATGCCACCAAAGCGGCACGGCTGCTTCTACATGAAGTGTTGTCTGTGTGACTCCAGCATTAATAAATAATGATTTGCCACAAAGAGTCTGTCTATGTCTTGGCATTCCGATCTCTTAGATGTGCAGTCGCCATCACCCCGTCTGTGTGTGTGGTTACTAGTGGAGACATACTTTCCGCAAAATGCCTCTATTGATGGTAGTCAAGTCAATGGCATTCTTGCAATAGTCATCCACCCAGTCAATTACCTCACAGAAAGACGGGTTATCTCCCAGATAGTCTGAGCTGGAGCTGGCAGTGTGCCCAGAATGTCTGTTAGGCATGAGTGTATTTTGAAAAAGCTCCCTTTTTGAGGAAATAATATGAATTCAAATATTGGGCCTGTCTGCAATACACACTGAAACGTGCAGAGAAACTGAAGTCAAGTGAGGAGAACAGTTTTTATTTTATTCCTGGACCAAATCAAATCTCATACCTCCCCTCTCAGCTTGGGTTGTGTATAGGTTTATCTCCCATTAGTTATCTCATCTTTGGTATTGGTTAAGCAGATTTGACCATACATGTAGTTGTGAGGCAGGTTAGAGGCACTGGCTTTAATCTCTCCACATCCAGTTGACACTATAACCCAGGGGTTGTCATACTTCCGCAGACTGGAGCTCCAAATTAGTTTTTTAATATTGCTCTGGGAATTTGGCTCATTAAGTATTCTAGTAGTCTTATGATGTGGGGATGAGACAGAAACTGGACTGCAGCAATGCCAGAATTATCCCCTTGTACACAGTAGGGGTTTCCATCCGCTACATTTGATGTACCTGAAGAATGCATTTGATAGCAACTTAGTTGAAAAATAAGTAAATGCATTACTTTACTAATTACTCATCAGCACAGCTCCATCAGTGATGCTTCTCCAAAATAGTGCATGTAGCGTAGGCATTGAAAACAAGGCATTAAGATGTATAAACCCCCAGCTTGGAGGCATTTACTGACCATTAACTGACCAGCAAGTTGAGCCCTGGTGACTGAACGCAGCGCTGCAAAAGTCCTGCCCTGACAATGAAGCTGATGGTTCACACACACCCTCCCTTCTGTGAGAACCGGGGGATTCATGAATGTAGGCTTAGCAGCTAAAAAAACACAACATGTAAACAAGACAACCTTTTAGTTATTTCATGGTGGTACTAGATGAAAGGTCAGGGGATCGGAAACTTCAGTACAAACATTCAGGGCAATCCATTAAATAGTTGATGAGATTTGGACCAGAGTGGTGGATCGGCTGACCAACCAACCAACATAGCCATCCCTAGAGTCGTGCTGCTAGCAGCCTGAGAAACCGCTTCTCAGGGGGGATCAGAATGGACCTACATTAATTCATATTATATAGTTCAAGTATATCAAGGCACATTCTTCAACATTCAAAGTCATCGGCTTTTTAGCTTTAATTTTCTTTGTGACCTGACAAAACAAAAACAACTATTTAGCCATAGCTTGTTTTCCCACAAAAAAAATCCCCTTAGAGACTACAACATAAAAAAATAAGGGTTATTTGAGCAATTATTGGAAACCAGCAAGATAGAGAGGTGTAAAACAAAGATGAGACTAGCTAGATATAAGAGAGGGATATAGAGCCTATTTTAATACAACAGATTTAAACCCACCCAGGAGTTTGTAGCTATGTGTTAATTGAGCGCTACAATGAATAAGCACACACCAGATGAGACCTTCCTATTCAGGCGTTGATCAGCTATGGGAGAGTGATGAGAATCGACTGAGAGTCTCAATTTCCAATAGCAATCACAGTGTGACATCTCTGTCTCCAATTAGTACTGGAGAGGAGAGATGACTCCAGTGGGAGCTGGTGTTGCTTTTAATAAGTTGTTGCTTACTTTAATAGTCTCTCTCCACCCCTCTCTGACCTGCACATTATTTTGACACTGTTAACCCATGCACATGTTCTGGCAGCAGGTATTGTGTGCTGCTGGGAGAATTACTTTCCACATATGGTGTTACTTCCAAACAACTCTTTTATTTTCTTGACTTGAACTGTAAGCAATGTGGCTTTATAGGAAGCGCAAGTCATCCATGAAGGCTACATTTGTTCTGGCGAAGGCAGGAAGCATGTCTGTGCTTAAAAACTAAATCATTTACGGAAGGGAAACACCATTGAAAGTTAGACCTGTTCCACTAACACGTTCATGGTAACCACAGAGACCATAAAAGCCACCAAGATGTAAGAAAGTAAATGTAAGAAAGTTGGTGGCAAAAGCCACCACTAGTAGCCATATGTTTGGGGCACCTTGTGTGTCCTCTATGTTTTTACACTTTTTTTTAATCAAATTTGCTTTATCAGTTTTGTAAGTTATTTTCTATAAAGTGTGTCATTGTACTTGGAATATTTTGTATGAATGCAAAAGGGAACAACTGTATATATATATATATATATATATATAAGTCACTAACATGAGTGAGTCTTATTCCAAGAACATATTATTCCTGACAAAATAAATGGTATAAAAGTTGTATTACTTTTGCTTAATGCAATTATTTATGCAAATATGCTGTACATGTATCAGTAACAACAGCATCCATTCTATTCTCAAACCTATGTATTACTTTAAGTGACTCTTACATGGAATAAAATTATCACTTACTGTATAATTAAGTTGATCCGACCAAATGAAACACTAGTGACAAAGCTGTACTCAAGGTAAGAAAATATTAACACCTTATGCAAACGTGAAATATGGCTTTATATGTAAATTGGGGATGGAACCACCGATCCTCTGATTGAAGGACGACCCTGCTCACCACTGAGCCAAAGTCTGCCATAATATGTCAGCTGCTTACCATGTCATCTTATTATAGCTAATTAGCACATGGCAGCACGTGTTTAAACAAGCACTGTAAAGATCCACAGGTGTCTACATGATTACATATTTCCTTTTGGATAGTTGTTATATAATTAGCTTTCTGCTTGAGATTTGTTTTTAGCTGCAGAGTTACAAAATGCAAAGTAACAAGATAAAATAAACCTTAATGGATCACCAGTGAGAAATTGTTTTTAAATATAGATGCAATAAATCCTAGTGTTAAAGCTATATATATATATATATATATATATATATATATATATATATATATATATATATATATATATATATATTTTTAAAAAAGAGATACGTGAATTCTTCTATGAAGAGAAATGCACCAAAGCTGGAGAGATAGGTAACGGTTAAAGGTATAAGCAGTGTACCCAGTTTATGACTTTAAGTGACATAATTGTTGTACACATTTATTTATTTTTGTTTGTCTTTGCCGTAGGGATGGCAATATATGTCTGTTGGACAGTCGATCCACCACGTTTGTGTAAAATATGTCGACAATTATTGGATTGTGCCCAAACATTCACAGTCCCGAGAGGATGAATCCTACCGACTTTGGTTTTCTTCAGACTTTTTCTTTTCATCAGTAAGTCACAGTTTACACTTATTTAGGCAAACTAATGCAGTGCCCGTTTAAAACATGCCTGTTCAGAATAGACCAAAGGCTCGGCCTGCTATCTGGAGAACCCTACTACAAACAACTTCACTTGACACAACTCTGAGGTCCTGAGCAATACACCTTCCACGAGATAGTTGAGTCACACACCCAAGGCCCAGCTACTCAGAAACACTCGTGAAATACACTCTGGTTCATGAAATGTAACAACTGAAATATAATGCATTCATTAAACTATCCAGCATTATATTAGAATTTAAAGCTCAACCTTGAAAAAAAAGACTTTAAGTAGCCTACATTTAAGTAAGGTTACATTGCAGATTTAGCTGATAATGCCTCTCTGTTACTCTTCACCTGAAGTAAACCTTTGAATGCATGATTTGTAATGTACTATGCAGTATTAATAGTTGTACTATTAACAATGAATAGTGTTTAATAGGCTTTTTTATTCTACCACTGACAATAGAAACATTCCAAGTCAGTGAGAGGATGAAAAGTAAAGCAAGACGACGTTTGACTGGTGCTCCCAAATCACTAAATCTGCCCCTGGAAAAAAAACACACACTTGAGGTCACTGCGGTCACAACCATCATTGAAATACACTGATCGAATGTAGTGTAATTTCCCAATAGACTATTAGTCCCATGCGTTGGGCATTAGCACTGTGGTTAGAAAGTGGAGCATGGATTTAATTGACGGTGGTATTTTGCTGGCGGTAACTTAATTAATATTATAAATTTGTGTCATACACAGGAAAAAGAGTTGTACTCACAGAGGGGAAATACAAGCGAGACGCAGATACTCAGTCAGAAACCCCGTTGAAACACGCTGGTTCCCCTCTTCTTCCAGTTGACTCCAGGCAGGTGAGGAGGAGTCCGGCTGTAACGTCCATGCAGCAAAAGTATGTGGAGCAAAAACATGGAACTGTATTGCAATAAATGAGTCGACATACCGGGACTACGTAAAGAGCATAAAGACCGTGTATTGTAAATGAATCAATCGATCAAACTATATTTCAGACTCAAGGTCCAGATAGTACAAAACATTAAATAGAATAAAATACATACAAAAGCAGAAGAAAAAATACATAGACCTAGACTAGACTTGCAATTATTTGTTGTGTTTTTTCCATGAGGGTGACAGGAGACTGTGTATTGTAGATGGGCCATTAAAAAAAATATCTGCTTGCTTTAATAAAGAGGCCTTAACATGGAGAATAGCTATCAACAAAGGTTAATTAGATTAAAAGAGAGTAAAGATCGTCACGTGATTCACGTAGACTTCAGATAGTAACACCAAAACGTTAAACAAACCTGTCATAGATTATAATGTCTCTCTTTTGGAATGCATATGTTTTTTTATATAATCTGTCACTTTATAAGCACGACGTCCCTTTTTTCTCTTCTCCCGAAAATGAGAATTGTGTTTTTTCAAAACTCCTCATCCACAGTTCTGATTTAATTCATTTAAATTGCTAAAGTACCGTAACCCTTGTGAGAAGAGGCGTGTCGTACACAAAACAATAGATCGTTAAGTTTTAATAATTCTATACGCTCTTTAACATGCCTAAGCGATTATAACGTTTCACTAAAACATTCATAAGTACCCCTTACAACAGCGGATTTCAGTTAAAGACACATCCCTGTAACCGTACGGGCCTGTGGGAGTCTAATAAATCAATCTAGATCATTTTCTGACCAAGTCTCCAAATTGCGAAGCAAGAACAGAAGTTAAGGGGACCCTAGGGTGGAACTGGTATACATCTGCTGAATACACACTAGATATATACATGCACACATATTCATGTCGTCCATGTCCATTCAGCATGTATTTCTTTGCTCTTGTTTGTTTAGATGTGTTATGTTTGTAAACCTGTAAAGCAAGAGCACACTAATGTTTATTGATATATTTAGAGGGAGGGGAAGGAATGTTTTAAAATTCAGATAAAATCCTAAAAAAAGAAAATAATTCATGGTGATACAAACAAAACATCAACATGCTAGCGTTACCATTGTCATATATTGTAATGTGTGTTTTATATAATTACTGGTCCTGTAATGGACATTTTTAATTCTTATGAGTATCTTATATTCTTATATACTGTAGGTCCACTGTGTTATAGGTTGTTATTGAGAAAACTATCAAGGACTGCATTGGGAGACTCGTGGTTTATGCAGCAACTGTCTAAATAACATGCACATCCCTTTTATGAATAAAGGACGTATGCTTATGTCACACCTATTAACGTGTGTGTGCACTGGCCACGCTGACAAAGCCCTCCTTGCAGGATACATGTATTTATCTATATGTCTTGGGGTCACACCAATAAGTACTCCTTTGTTTGTAAATGCCAAAGCAGAATATTCCAATAGCAGCCCCCACCCCTATAAACTACTGTATCTTTAAAATGGTGTGCGATATTCAACCTTCAGTGCCAACTTCCACAGAGTCGCTGTGGCTCTGTGGAAGTGAGTATCTTAGAATAAATACTTTAAAAGATCAGTTTTGGTTTTCGATATTCGTCATTTCAGCTTAAACATATCTTAACACCTGGTAAAATGTTGCTACGTCAGTTCTCAGAGCCCACCATGAACGGCACACGTCACACATTCTGTAATTATAATATTCTGCAGCACTGTGCATTCAAGCGCACAATGTAACAGTTCTCTTTAAAACTGCCTCACTCTTATGTGAAAGATCCTTTAAAAGCAGACAAGGCCAGACTGTCTACTCCACTCCTTTATCTACAGTAAAAGGCAGCAAAGAGGCTTACCAGGTGTTTCCATTAGTGGTTAAAAAGCAGCAACTCACTTCCTGCTGACTGTACACTCACATAGCAACATGTTGACATACGTGTGTGTGTGTGTGTGTGTGTGTGTGTGTGTGTGTGTGTGTGTGTGTGCGTGTGCGTGTGCGTGTGCGTGTGCATGCGTTCGCTGTGTACAAAGGGAAAAAAACAACATGGTTTGAGAAGGCGCACAGAACAGAGCAACATAGTGAGATGCAGGTTCACAGCAGCAGGTAGAAAGCCCGTTTTCTTTTTTGGGCAGTCATTTAGATTTCAAGGTTACTTTAAACATGTTTTCTCTTCAAATCTAGACGTCACCAAAAGATGCCTCCGTGGCCGGTGAAGGTGACTAATTCAGATCTCATGAATGTGTGCACCAAATGTGTGGCTCCTCAGAGAGAGGTCTATTGTTTATTGAACAGCATTTTCGCATTACAAAAGTGTGTCACCATCAAAATAACGGGAAAAAAACGGAAGAAAACAAGACGGAAAAAAGCATATGCTTGAGTTTAATCCTTCCCTGATTATTTGGGTTGTGACGTCAGCAACGTTAGAGATACAACTGAAAACAGTTGGAACTTCTAAAAGTAAGTAGAAAGTATTGATGTCAGCTCAAAAACTCGAGCCAACACCTATTCATCAGTGCTCATCAGTAAAAACGGTTTTCAACATGTAAAATACACAGTAGACAGTGTGTTCATTCTTAACCGTGTGGAATTTAAGCAGTAATGCTACTACATAGCTCTTAATAAACAATCAAATTACAAAGTCAGGTTTGCCAACATTTCTTGCTTGACTGGTGAGTCGGCTTTCTGTTCACGCACAATTCCTTCATGGCAAAATACTGTCACATTAATTGTAACAGCTGCATTATGTGAAATCGCCTGGTGGGCACCACACTGTTTTTTGCTTGGAATTAGCTTTTAAATTGGTGTAGCTGTCTGTCCCATGAGCAACGACTAGAAAGGTAATGCTGCAGTGGTCAACAGCAGACTGAACACCTGCCACTTTATTGTAATATGGGCGAGCAGCAAGAGTGTGTGCTCAGTAATTTCTCCAGGATCAATAAAGGTTTATGTGACTTTGAAAGTGTATAGTTTAATTTGATCACACACATCCTGTAATCACTGCTTGTCTTCATGATGATTTGCACATATGCTTTAAGTTCCAAGCTACTTAAAGTAAGGTCATTTTTTTTAGACCGGTATCTCTATCACTCTATCACTCTTGCGCACACACACACACACACACACACACACACACACACACAGATGTGTCTAATATCATGGATCACTCTGGATAAATAAATTTGCTTTCCCACTTCCTCCGAACTCAATCCTGTCTCCACACACACCACAGGCCTCTGCAAATTGTTAGCACCCGCTGCCAGTAATGTGATATTACAACAATTAGAAATTAGACACTTTACAACATTGGAACATTGAATTTATGTTTCTGTCTGGGCCTTTTGCAGTTGCGATGGTGCTGGGTGTCATTGGGAAATGTTATCACTGCTTGGGTAATATAATTGGGAGGGAGGTGGGAGGGGCCTGAGAGATTGTGTTGTCAGGGGTTACTGACTGACGAGCTGAGCCGCCCAATCCCTATTCCTTTAAATTCCATTTTAATGTAATGAGCATTAATGGTATGAAAGTTCACGAACAATACCATAGAGTTTACATGTTTAGATACTGATTAGACCTTCTAAAAGTGCACGCTTGTGGATTTTTGTGTTTGGAAGTGTGTAGCAGAACAATTAAATAAAAATAACAATAAAATGGTGATAGCAACACAACAAGAAAAAAAAATGGCCAGATAATGAGGTGAATAGTCACAGCTTCATGTGCTGATCAAATGGCTTTCTCTCTGGCTCTGAATGCACCAATATATCTTTCTGTTTCCAGGGCACTGGAGGGTTTTCTCTAGTAAGTTTTTTGATCATTAATTTGTTCTGAGGATGTATTTATTACTGTAAGTAAATAACCTCATTATCGGATTGCTTTTCTACAGTAGAGTAGAACATGTTCCTCTCTATTGATAGAATGTAATAGTCAGAATTGACACGGGGATCTTTAGGCAGCCAGGGATGCTTGAGTCTATAATAAGGTTGTGGTTAATGAGTCTACATAGTTAATATTTTTCTCAGTTTAAATTGGTTCCACTGGTGAAGTAGTCCTACTTGAAGATTAATAGTACTGAAATTTGCTATGAGTCATTGTTCGTTGATTGTCTTTGACTATGATTTGGTTGAGGCAGCGTGTCTGAGGGTTGTTAGTGGAGGTGGACTGTAGAGTGTCCACCACCGTCCAGTCAAAAGGGCAACTCAAATATAACTGTCACTGTCTAATCAACAGATTTATAATAACAATGTATCAAATGGCAGCGCTCTAATAGCGTCACCAGAAAGTTCAGCAGCCAAACATCACAATTCTAAGCACATATACAAAACGAGTCATGTCAATAATCATGATCAATGATGAATCAGTATGGTTGATCAGTATACTCACTATACTGCCGGAGACCACCTAAAAGGCGGCAAAAGAGACATGACAAGAAAGCCGTCACTCACACACAGACCTGAATGGCCATCTAAAGTATAGTATTAATCAGCAATGGTTCTTTTTTTTCAGTCAAATGTGTCTGTATGCTAACTTGATGAAGTATGTTTGGATGAGATGGAACATGCTGTCAGAGCTGCAGAAGCAGAAACATGAATTGGTATGAAAATGTTGGTGGAGCCACACAATATTCATGAAAGAACATGTAATGATGCAGTCCAAACATTCCATATCACATTGAACCATTGGTATAACTGCTGTATATGCAACTAAGTAACTAATTGCCATATCAACTCGTTAAAGTTGTGCTTATAACTTGTTAATGTTGCTCCTAGGGGGCAAAAAAAAAAACAGTTATGCAGGTTTAAAATCATTATATTTAGGCCATCCACATCAGACTTTCAAAATAGCCCAGAGTGTAATCTGCAATGAAAACGATTGCCAACGGCATATTGCCAAAGCACATTATTATGTTTTGGTCGATGGTTGAGGGTCATAAACGTTACCTGCTCAGCAAAGCTGAGTAATTCCTGGGGTGTTATTATTTATGGTGACCCTCAATCATTCTTGTGCAGGCAGCTGATAGCAAAAAAATAGGTCAATGTCGACACCTGTTTTGTGTGATCAGCCATAGTGAAACACAAAAAAGGCATCACAGAGCCTCAGAGGCTACAGAGTGATGGCTTAACATCACTGAAAAAAACTCACCCAGGCTGACATTTACCACTTTAGTAGTCCACACATACACACAAGCGTATGCACTTATATAGACTGAGACATATAGACACACACACACTCCATGGGGTTTATCCTGAGGTACCTGCAATCCCATTTCAGGAGATGGGCCTCTGCTTGGATTGGTTTCCCACTTTGGAGAGCGAGAGATGGAAAGGGATTGTAGAGCTGTCCTCTGATTGATAAACCATGTATGTGGTTTCCACAGCTGACCCTCTGTGTCTGTGTGTGTGTGTGTGTGTGTGTGTGTGTGTGTGTGTGTGTGTGTGTGTATATAAAGGGGAGGTGGTGTAAAATGTATTTTAGATAAAGCTGATACTGAAGGACTGTTGACGTGATGTTGGGAGTGTGTATACTGGTGTAAGTGTATACACTTATTTCATTCAGCTCTTGAGTAACTTCCTTGATCTCAAGAAGTAGTAAAAGCAGCAATGCCACGCTGTTGTGTCTTGCATGTCAAACAAGGACATTAAGTCACAAGAGTTTTCTTTTGTAAATGGATTTTCTGTCATAGATCACACAGCACAAATACACAGCTTTGACGGTGTGACTCTACATGAACCAACAAAATGCCACTGGAGCAATAATTAGTTCTGTTCTCTTAGTATTATTATTTTAATTCAAAATGTGTGCTCAAATAACAGAAAGAAAGAAAGGATAAAGAGGGAACAGTGAGTGTTATAGTTTTATGTGCTTGACATTTATGGGAATGGATCAGGAGCACATCTCAGAAAGGACTGTAAAATACAAAGGATTGTTTTTAGGGCACAGACAATGATTTAAGCTAGGAGCATTTGAAGGCATGCAATACTCCCACATTCCTACAGAAATCAAGAAAGATTTGTTTCTTGAGCCCCATCAGAGTCAGCATGGTAACTCAGGACATACAGTATCTGAACTGCAGGTATTTTGAGACCACTTTCATAATTTCATTTTTTTCTTTTTCATAACACACACCAGCTGTGTGCAACAACAAAACCAATTCACTTTTGGGAGACTTGAATTTAAAGCAATCAAAAGCTAAGTTAATGAAAAGTGAAAAGTCTCTGATTTGATGTGCAATGCACAAAAATGCAACAAGGAAATTTCAACAAGAGTAAACACTCAGGTAGTTTTCACAAAATTGCCAGCACCATTCAAGACCCATATCTTTTAAATGTGAATTGATGTGAACAGCATTTGGTAACATTTTGGGGGATGAGCTCAACTAAACATGCACTATGTGTTCCCCGGAGCACATGAAGTGTGATACAGACAGGGATGATCACGGACGATGAAAAATCATTACAATAAAATCATACCAGTAGGACAATGCCAAATTACAGTTTATGTTCAGCGTCAGTGGATGTTCAATGGCTACCAGAGGGACACTTGCAGACAGAAGATGTGACAATCCAATAAGCGAATGGTGTCACCCAGTGCTGATATTTGGATGAAATATATGGCAGTTCAGATCAGATCCAATATAGAGAACATCTCTCTTTTGTATATCTGTAAAGTACAGTTGTACAATCTTGAGGGAAGGTTTTTTTAGCACTTTAAAAGTAAAAAAAAGAGATCTATCATCAAAAGCCATGGTATTGTGTTCTGCACTATAGGCAGATAAAGTGACTGAGAAATAGAATATGTTCTTTCAGCAGCTGCTCTGCTCAGGTGCTAATGGTGGAGGATTGTGACTCAGCTGGATAGAGGTAGTACCCATGGCTGTTGGCTTTCCATGAAAAAAAACAGCGTGCTTTCTTGAAATATATATACATACATATATATATATATATAGCAAATGAGAAATAGCTTTCAAATTATTATTTTTCATACAGTGAACTGATCCCAAATCTGGAAGACCTTAGGCGACCATAACTCGCTAGGGTGCAAAGCAATATTTATTAAAAATCATATTGTTATATGATCCAAAACGCAATACTAAGAAATTATTACTGTTAGTCCACTGTTGCAGCTTGTGAATTGCAAATATTGATCACAGATTGAAGCTCACACAGAGTACCTCCATGCAAAATAATAGTAATAGTAAAAGTTAGTATCATTTTATGACGCACAAATGAATAATGTAATAAAGACACATGCATAATGCATTTTAACACATGTCAAGAATCTATGTAATAAATTCTTCGTTGCACATTATGATCTCTTAAAGCCTTGCCGTTAACAAATATTGCATCTATTTGCTTATTTTTCTTCTTAAATCGTAGCCTGCTTGATCAAATGAAATCTGCTATCCATTGTTTGAACTATTACACACGTTCAGTTGTTTCAATAAACTGGTAAGCATTGAAGCTCATGAAGTTTACTACACAGTGACGATTGTCAAGCTTTACACATGCACATACTGTATCCTTAGCAAAATCAATTCCATTTGGCTGTAGAAATATGGGCGAAAATATATGTCAAATTAAGGAAATGGACAAGATGACCCGCCCTCCCTAACCTCATAGGTTTCTGGATTTTGTTGGCTCGAGAACCTCTGTATCGCTTAAAAAGACAAGCACTAAGTTTCACCAAGATGCAACCCCATACATATGTTGAAAACTAAGGTAATGAAACCCAGTGAATATAACTCTTTGAATATAAAAATGTATAATATACCTGTATGTTGGAATGAATTTATGGTTGACACGATTGACGGACGATGCCTTTGAAGTGTTGCATGGTTGTTTGACTGCTTTGTTTCTTATTTTTACTTATTTTCACTTATTTACCTGCTAAATAATTGTATTTGTTTCCTTCTTTAAGGCCCACTTGGCCAGATGCATGGTTAATTCCTTATATTCCTTCTTACTTTTGAAGGTTGTTGTTTGTTAAATTGTAAAAACGCCTAAATAAATTCTCAAGTATAAAAAAAAAGAAAAGAAATATGGGCGAAAGCAGATTTAGATATAAAACCAGTTGCAGTGAGAAACACTCTTCATTCACACTCTTGACATTCATTCTTGTATTTTCTGATGTTAATTTTGAGACATCCAAGAATGTGGGTCGCAGGCTGACAGTATTTCAGTCAGCTGGTGATGTTCTTTTAGCATCTCGGTGAAGGCTGTACTTGTGCACTTTCTCTTTGAATGTCTGTCATGCTCTCCCAAGGTTATGAATGTTGACTGTGTCGTTGGGATCAACAAACAGCATGATTTGTGTCCAGTCCTTGTAAGAGCCTTACAGAAAAGTGTGTTCACTGGATTCAATCCAACCCAGCCGCTGGAAGCAGGGAATGACCTTTACACATCAACTTCTTCATCCATTACAGCAACAGAATGCACACTGATGTTTGTCAGACTCAATGTAACATCCCATAAAATGTCTTATGACTGATAATGTCTTTATGAAATAAAAGTAGGTATAGTTTTGTAATGCAATACAGATAAGGGCTTCATATTGGGTTTTACCCAAAGCTTTAAAAAGTAAAGTAGTTTTTACTAAAGGGCATATAAGGTAAATGATTTTTCAAATATAAACATTTGCAGAATTAAGGTTAAATGTAATTGTTTTATACCCCCATAATGGAAACTGGAGTTTGCAATGCTAATACTAGAAATGGCAAGTGCTGCAGCTACAGTCTATCACAATATAGCACAGTCTTTAATAAGCAGCAAACAACTATTTGCTCTGTAAAGAAATAGTGGAGTCACGTCTACCTGAGCAGAGAATCCAGTCACTCACCGTCTGTGTGTGTTGTTATCCGAGCTTCCCTGTTCTTTGTTGACATAGACGAGATGGCTGCAGGTGCTTGTGGAGCATGTTTGTGCATACGAGTTGCTCTGCACGGCTCTCATATGGCGGTTACAGCTGATAATGCCGACTTCGTCGTGGAAGCATAGCAAGCATCCTCATGGTTCCCCCTCAGGTAAACACTGTTAGCTCTGCCAGCACGTTTGCTGTTGTTGGCACTGTTACGGTACGGGCAGTAAAGTACTCCCAATCTCATAATATTGCAAAATTGGTAAAGCAGAGGCTAGGACATCCTGACTTTTAGTCATAGGTCAAGCTCCCAAATTTTTTTTAAACCATTCCCTAACATTACCGTAATGCTACTTCGAGGCCTATTCTGTTCGACCCTCCCTGCCTGGTAAATGTGTACATCCTTTAAACTCCACACCCCAAGTCTGCAACACAGGGTTTCTGATATAAATACAAAGTCTCATGTCAAATCATAGGATCGGATGACCTAATCAGGCTGAGTAGTGTTATTCAAATGGAGTTAATATTTTGCATGCTATTTTGTAATTTTCATTGCATGGAAACACTGAAGCACATGTAGTATTTACTGGATATACGTGGCACTAACTACTAACAGGGATGCATTACAGCTACCAATTTTAAAAAGTTGACAAAAGGGGATATTTTTTCCCCAAAAAGCCAATGTGGTTGTTTAAATCCACTGAAGCACAACACAGTATATTTTGCTGCTTGTTATGCTGCAACTGTCAAAGCTGCTTCTTTGGTCCAAACTGGATTCACATTTTTTTTAACCTCTGGGTCTCGGGATCAGACCATGGATACAGTACCAGCCACAGAAGTAAAGCAGAACATTACACCAATGAGTAAGAAAGAGCGGAAAGCTAAGAGAGGACAGTTGAGAGATAAAGCTTTGGAAGACGAAGGATAGGTGAGAAAGTCAGAGAAAGTCAGAGAGAGGCAGAGAGAGGCAGAGAGAAAGAGAGATCCATACAAGCTGCACAGTTTGGCTTCTGTTTAGAGAATTGAGAAACAGGAAATCAATAGCGGCAGCCACCCAGACAGCCAAATAGTGGAGGCTTTACATTGGCACACAGCAAACGATAACTACACATTAATAAGGAAACTGCTATTTTGGGGGAAATGAGACGCTATCGTTGGGTTGGGCAAGTTGGGCAAGTAATTAAAACATGACAGTGTGCTGTTTATCCTAGCTTTACCTCACAGTGGTCTAATGTGAAATCAATATTACTATGTGCAAGATTGAACAGCAGAAAATGTTGCAAAGAAAACATTAACGGTTGGACAGAAGGCCTTCAAGATATCTGCAACCAGTACAGAGTTTTCTTTTTAGGAAGGGTGAACTTAGATTATTCTAGCAGAGATGTTTTGAATGTTATTGACTGTGGGGACTGTTTAACCTTGAGCTTCCTTAAACTATAATGTGTGAAGCAGGTCAATGAATCAGGTAAATACAGGCTGGTGATTGTTGTTTGTCTCGTCTTACGTCCCATGACCATGTCCAATGTATGCACCTTCCGCCTCAAAAAATTCCTCGTTTGTGTGAAAACATTCCTGGCAAATAAACGGTTTCTGATTTCTGATTCTGATTTCTGATTCTGATCTGATTCCTGATATCATACGCCTCTCCCTCTCTACTTAACAGTTTAATTGCAAAATTGACATAAAATCAAAGCAGAAAAGTATACACACAACCGTTAACGCTTAAGATCAATAAAGCTTTGTGGAACTGAGCTCATCCTTTTGCAATTGGAAACCTCTAGCCTTCTCTCCTTGCATCCTATAGATCCCACTGTAATACAGACATCCCAGTTTGTCAGTAATTCCTCATTATAGTCTCACCCTTTCAACTGGTTTAGCGCACTCTGTTAAAGCCATTCTAAAATAAAAGAGAAGTGTACAGTCAGCATCCTCCTTAAAGGTCACATGGAAAAAAATGTCAGACTGACAGTAATGGCTGCACTGGGATTGGATCTTCCACCGCCGCTGTTCATTTCCTCTTAAACCTGACCAAATGTCAGCAGCATGCCTGTTTGAGGTTCCTGCAGCATAGTGTCAGTTTGTGGTGGTTAAAGATGGTACATAGTGCTGGAGTCATTAGCTATGGTTTTGACAAGGGATTATGCCGTACATTTCTTTCGATATAGAGTCACACTCAAAGAATATTAACGAATGCATCTCATAATGCATGTCAACAATAGGTGGGCATCCAAGGTAACATCTGCAGGAATGCATGGCGATGAATGCATATCAAAGTGATTATTTCATGATATATTTAGAATATTATTTTTTTCTTTACAAGACACTTACCGAAAGTTAACAGAGTTTACCGTGTGCCAAGTTTAAATAATACATTTGTATCCACTCTGGGCAGCCAAAAGAAAAACATGAACACTTTTATGGTAAACTTATTAAAGCAAATAGTGGCGAATTAAACATCCAACTAATACAGAAGAACATGATCATTAATTTGGAGTTGTGATTCTGGATACTTAATGAATGTAAGTCCAATATTCACTCTCTTTTAGCTTGGAAGGAAAATTGTCGGTGCCGATGCTGCTAAATATTCCACTATGTTCAACATATCTGTGTCTGCTGGGCAGTTAGTGGACCATTGGTTTCCAGCATCAGACCTGAAAACAGCTGCTGACTGCACCTGAACGCGCCAATGGGACCAGCGAGTGTGAGGAAAGAAAAAAGTTGTTGGTTTTGGTGTCATTTAAGCAGTGGTGTATAAAGTACCCAAAAGCCGTACTTGAGTAAAAGTAAAGATACCTTACTGGAAAATTACTCCAGTAAAAGTAAAAGTCACCTAATAAAATACTACTTGAGTAAAAGTCTTAAAGTATCTGATATTTTCTGTACGTAAGTATCAAAAGTATTTTTCTGATATAAAATGTACTTAACTATTGAAAGTAAAAGTAGAAGTACATGCTTTTAATAAAAAAGCAAAGGGTCAGAATTTTGAGAATTATGAAGTTTATTCTTTTAAGTGCTGTGGCCACCATGACCAAGGACAAGGAGTTGTGTTGAAAATAACTGGGTTGGCTGTGATCCATCCATATATATTATGTTCAACATAATATATTGTACCTAAGTATACTCTTGCATCTACGATGAACTTATCATCATAATTCTCCAAAAAGCAATATGACACTAAGGAGTTGTAACAGTGTGGTTATAAGTATGCTCATTCCGCCCGGTACCGGGCTGTGGGTCCCTTGGTACCGGGCTGTGGGTCCCTTGGTACCGGGCCGCACAGAAAGAATGAATGGAAAATTAAAATAAAATTAAAAAAATAAAGGCCGGAACGATGTTTTATTGTGAAAAAAGACCGCAAACATCCGTCTGTGGTAACCTCAGTTACTCTAAAAATGAAACTTAAAAGTCTGTTTAACTTTGCCGGTGTTCTGGATTAAAACCAAGGCAGAGTATCCTGAGATCGCCAAAAAAGCAGGAGAACCTGCTTCCATTCCAACATCCTGTCTTTGTGCAGCGGGTTATAAATTCAGCAGTAGACTGGACTAAAGGTTTAGTTAGCAGTAGAGTCAGTAGACTGGACATAACAAACACACGTCAGGTGTCGTTGTCTCCCGTCTCTCCGAGGTCGGACCCGGTCCGTGAAAATATTGTCTTCACGTAACCGGTCTGTGGCGCATAAAGGTTTGGGAGCGCTGGACTAGAGGATGTAGAGGGCTAATGCATAATATTGTGATTCGCAAAACCTGCTTGGTGGAGTCTGTGTTCTGTGTTTTTTTTCTTCTAAATATTGATTTGATTTTGTAGCGAGTAACGAAGGTTTCAGGGGAAATGTATCGGAGTAAAAGTACCAGTTTTCTTTGCAAAATGTAGTGACGTAAAAGTAAAAGTAAACAGAAATATAAATAGTAAAGTAGAGTACAGATATCCCAAAAAACTACTTAAGTACAGTAACGAAGTATTTCTACTTCGTTACTATACACCACTGCATTTAAGCAGGAATTTAGACCTTTATGTTGTCTTATAATTTCATGATTACTTTTCTCTTCAGCTGCTTTGTAACTAACTCTTGAATCGATTAAGTAAAATTTAACCACAGCCTTTTACTCCTATGGTATACTGGTATATTTAAGGCATAGTATTATTATTTTACTTAATATGCTCCGTTATGAAGATCTGAGTTCCGTTGTTTGTGTCGCTTATTTGCATAATAAATGAGGAAGGAACATCATCCGAGTTAAAGTGGATATAATGAACGTAATTACAGACATGCAATTACAGACAGTGTGCAACTAATTTTTTAAGACTAATAAGTGACTTCACCATTACACTGAGTAAGATCAGCGCTGCCTGGAAATAAGAGGCTGACACCGAGACAGTGAAACTGATCCTGTGATTACTTTGGACACCGTTACCTTCCATTGCGTTGACTGTATATCTGAGATCACTCTCTCACTAAAGTAGGATCCAAACTGGTGCCTTCTTTTTGAAGTAAAACACCAGTACTTTTCTCACTGGTGTTCACTCACACAAAATACTGTTTTTAGCAGTGGAGACATGAAGTTACAGATAGATTAGCAAGAAAGACAAAGTGTTTAAAAAAGCCAAATCCAAAACAAGGATGGTGGATATAACTAATGTTAGCCAATCAAGGCAGTAAGAATGGCAGGAGTCCTAGTTAGTTGAGCTGTAAGGAGATTACTTACCACTGCCCACAGCATCTTATCCCCCAAATCCCGCTCTAAAACTAGGCAGCATCCAGCAAGCATGCTTCTATGATACAAAACCCCAACGTATTCCAGCCAAATTCAAAAGAATAAAAAGCAGGTCCATATCGACTTCATTAGAAAGAATATAAAATTTAGACGAGTTCTGGATCAACATATGGTGTACTTTTGTACAAATAAGAGCACAGAGGGAGCCCCAAATTGATCATATAGAAATTATATATTTCAAGTCAAAAATGTATCAAACAAATATCTTTGAGATTTCTTCCGATACTGTCCGCATGTCAAAGAACCCAGTGAGGGGTCCAACACCAAGGCTGAGAAACGTTAAAGGAAAGATTGACACGGATGTAAAATGAGAATTACATAAGGACACACCTTTCAACCACCTTGACAAAGGAGAAACTTCCCATTTAGGTGCCAACTTCCTGAGTTTTGGCACAGTTTAGGCAAGGAGGAGGGTGAGAGATTACGCTCAGGCCACGATCAAAAAGCATCTTCAAACGTTTGAAGATGCTTTTTGATCGTGGCCACATGTTTTCTTTTCCCACAACATCAATTAGTGCACCCGGCCCACAGGGCTCATTGCTGGCGTCAGAAGCGTCTAGTCAAAATTCTCCATGAGCGAGCACACATGTTCACACGCAAGCACACACACAAACAGATATGTCCAGTAAATGTGAGTAGGTTCATTAAACAGTTGTTTACATCATTTTAAAAGGAATTGGCAGGATGTTAAGACATGGCAGAGAGCCAGCAACATGTTGCAAGAAAGCTTCAACTCTTTACCAACCTCAACTCGCATGCATTACACAAATGCAGAAAATGTGGATATAAACTCATCCCACTCCTACATTTCCTCTTGCCGAGTGTGACTGCAGCTTCCAACCAGAGTGGCCCCAAAAAGATAAAACTCTTGTTTTCTCCCAAACAATCCCTCATCTTTTCATCCATCATGTCAATAAGCACACTAGAGATGTTCACACTTTGTCTAATCCAGTTTATTCTTTCTCAGTAAAAGAAAAAGTTGGAAAGGGGAAAGCATAAAGTAAAACAATGGAAACAAAAATATAGAATTTTCCACGTTCATCTTCCCATTTTATAACCACATTACAATCAAAAGAAAAAGCAGTTCTACACTAAAGTGTAAGTGAAAAGCAAAAAGGGGTTAAATAAGGTTTTCTTTAAGATACAGAATATTCATTCATTATGCATGTTCTGTTCATTCCTTCCATAATCCACCAGGAAAACATTTGGAAAGTAATTATTTGCAGATTTTAACTTTCAGCGCATTGCCCCCCCCCCCCCCCCCCTCTACAGCAGGAAAGAGGGAGGGGGACATATGGAAAAAGTAGAGCAATCAATAAGGTGAAAGATGAGATATGAAAAGTGAAAGGCAGGAGGAGGAGAATGCATGTGAGCTCATCGTGCTAGCTGGAAATGAAAACATGGGGGCCTAAAAGGAAGGAGGGAAATTAAAGTACTGTAGTTTCGTATCAAATAACCTTTAAATGTGGATAATATAAATGAAGGCCTAAGACATTATGCGAAACCTGAACTATAACAACCAACACATCTTAACCAGGAACCTCTGAGTGGCGCTCTGCCATCTCAGCTTCAGTCCAAACTCAACAGCAATGTCTGATCTTGCCTGCTTGTGCTCAATGTGAACAACAGTCGAGCACATAAAACAACAAAGGTGTGAGAAAGAGTGTGTATTTGTAAAAGTATAGAGATGTGTGGACGTATACAACTCAGACACTTCAGGTCCAGTCCTAATCGTACGCACATTTCAATATACGTCACGTCCTGTTTATGTCGTCTTCCTGAAGTTTGTACACATCCAGCACACGTAATCCACATGTTGTTAAAAACAGACGCGTGGTGAGGACATGTCTTTGTGCGGGAGGGCTGTGGGGAATAGGGAGATGATGACTGAGACGAAAAGAAGAAGAGAGAGAAAATCTGCCACAAATTAAGTCTCGATCAATCACATCCCAATGTTGATGACAGATCAGTGTGCAAGCCAAGGACAACCAGCTCACTTCCACCAGTGTAAGTTCTGAATTTGGACTTCCAATATCACCCAAGTTTAATTGTCCACAATGGCCTCCTCAAAAGAGCAGAAAACACCTTTTGTATAATCTTAAAACAAACAAAAGGAGTAAACAGGTGTCCTGTGGAGGAAAGGAGAAGGATGCAAGTTGGAGAGGGGAGGGGTGAAGATTGGGCTTTGATATCCTGAGGTGGTTGATTAACAGATGTTTTGCAGTAGTGGATGGCCGGGGGGTAAGACACGGACTTAAACTGAGGCTGGCTTGCTTGGTTTGCTTCACAAAGTCCATGCTTGGCGCAGAGTACAAATCAGCTCTGTCTGATTTTGAGGTAAAGAGCACAGTCTATAAACAGCGCCAACACAGAAGTGTACGCAAAGGGTGTCCATCCTTTTATCTCCTCGTCATCGTCAATCTTTCTTTTCGTTTTTGAGGTAAAGAGTATAGTCTTAAACTGGCTTCTGGGACAAACATTTGTATAAAGCATTGTATTTCTTCTCGTCATCTTACTCTGCTCACACTTGTGTAATCAGCAGCTTGCAACAAAGTGAAGAAATTGTGTATTTCCTTTGCTCTTTATTGTTCCGTCATTCCTGGGTTGGGATTTTCCAAAAGGCATCTTAGCAGCAGGGATATGAACAAGCCAACAGAAGCAGAAAACAATGGGGATATGGGTAAAAGAGAGAGCATAATTTAAAAGAAAGGGTGGAGGTTTGTATCAAAAAAACCTGCAAGAATCTTGAAAAACTAAATGAGAAGAAAACAAAATAAAAATAAAATCCCTGTCGGTGCTAAGACACCGTCTGAACACTGAGATTCTTCGAAGGGAACGGGCGCTCAGGAGCACTCTTCTCCGATGCGCTGGCATGAGCGGCCAACCTTGCGGTCGAGCTTGACCATCTTCAGGACCGCCTCCTGGCGACCACGGCCCAGGTGGTCAAACAGACACTCGTGTTGCTCTGGAAGTCGATGGAGCATACAGAAGACATAACCTGGAGGAGGGTCGAGGGGTATGGGTGTAAAAGAGGGGGGGAATGGTTAATTTGCCAAGTTCAGCAAATATACAAATATTACTTTGCCTGTACTTCAATAAACAGAACGTAAAAAAATATAGTACGATATATAAATAGTGCATTAAACATGCTTTTCTGCATACAGCCAAATTATGTGAAAATGTTTGAAACTCATGCAATGTATACAGAAGGTAAAACAAAAACAAAAAAGCAACATTGTAGATGCCAGTACAGGTTGACAAACATCCGTATTATACAAGTCTTTGTAAATGGTGACAGACAGATAATATTTACTGCGCTGCAACCGTGCCTTTGTAAAAGGTCCGGTTACCAGAGAAGATATTCTGGTTCATAGCTTCCTCCTTTGACTCCATTCAACAAAGGCAGACAACCCTCATCTCTCTCATGGACTCTGTGTCTACTGTAGCACTCTCACCAAAAGCCACTGTAGGAGGCTCGTTAAGCTCAGAGAAGCTCGTTAGCTCTCGTCGCCTTAAATTCATTCATTAATACACATAATAACACTGCTGGCATTCAATGAGTGGTGATTAAAAACCCAGTTGACAGCTGGTTGCTATGCAATTAAAACCTATGTGATTACAGCGCACATAAATGGAGTGGAAGGGGGGAAGTTGTGTAACAGTTGAGACTTTTAAAAAGGGAATGGGCTGCTGGACACTGGGTGCAACAGTGGAAATCAAAACTACTTCCAGTTGCTTTACTGCGATAAAGGAGCGAAAAATGCTTTGATGACGAGTGTAAAGGGCCAATGGGAGACACCTTTACAGTATATACATATCACTATTTTAAAAGGCAAAACAAACACAAACGATCCCTCAAGGTAATTATTTTCAGCTGCCTGAAAAAAAAAAAATCACTACGGATTTCAATTACATCATTTGTACCAGATTTAACTATGTCAACTGATGATAAGCAAGCTATGTCTGCCTTTTTACTACCCTATTTTTTAAGCTAGAGAAACCATACTTATTTTGTTATTCCCTTATCGGAAACCCCAAAAAGTTTCCACCAAGCACTGCAGGTGTTTTTGCAACTGAAGAGTGAATCGAGTTGAGTTTTTTTAAAACATCAATGAGCTGGGAGGAAATTTAGGTTTTCAAAGTTTTTATTGCATAAAATCCAAGCTGTCTTAAATATTTATTCCACCTAAGGTAGAAATGAAAAAAAGCAAATTCACGAGTGGCTCACTCTCTCTCTCTCACTCTCTCACACTTAGTGTGTGAGAGAGCTAACCCAATTAAGATATTAATTTAAAGGATAATTATGATATTAAATGTTTTTTACAATTCCTGCTGATGCACAACACACAGCATGATGGGAAGGCCAAATTGATTGCAGCCATTGTGTGATTATGATGTACCGTATGACTGAATCCGCTTACTTAAGTTATAGTAAATTAAGAGTACCACAGCTTATCTTCACATAATGGACTCATTATCAAAGGTTACTGGTTATGGAAAAGGTGTTTTTCTAACTTTAGGACCATTGTGTGCGGAGTGAAAGACAAGGGGCCGTACCAGTCAGGAATGAGGTCCCGCTTCGCTTCGATCTCAGATGAGAACCTGTATGATCTAATTAGCTCTGTTTCATACTTGGACTTAGTCAGATGAATGTTATAGCCACTGTGTAACAGCAGAAGTCTACCGAGCGTGACAACATTGGATCAGATAGTCCACCAGAGATTTATTTTCTTCCCCCATTCACTATCTGAAAAGCGTCTGTGCTTTCAACTCATTACCAGACCGTCTTGGCTTACACTGAGAAACATTTTGCAGAAGCATTAGCAAAGTAATCTGCAATTAAAGCAATAGTCAGATATCACCATAATTGCCACAATTTCCCCTTCAGTCTGTAAAAGCATGTTTTCATAGTGAGCATTGAACTATTAAGGATGGATGGTTCATGCATTAAGCAGCGCCTGCTGAAAAAAAAAAAAAAGTCAATTTCCAATTTAGAAATTGTTGCGTGGATTTAAGCAGAGGGTCTTTAAGTAGCAAAGCGCTGTGACTGTTTAAGTACTTTAATTTGTATGCAAACAAGTTGATTAGCAAGCCAAGTATTGCTTTAAACTGCATTAGTGTTCGTTGTAATTGGCTTATGTTTTATGTGCAATGTGAAACATTCAGGCTTTCTGTAATGATCCCCCCAAGGCTAGCAAAGACACTCCTCTGATCATCGACATTTCCGTCAACACAAAAACACATGGTAAAGTAGGAGATGCATTTCACTGCACTCAACGTAAAATTAACCAACATGTTAATGTTGGTTAATGTATTTAGGAGACCAACATTAACCACAGAAAGAATGCACATGCAATGTCTTTAATAATAGCTACCACTGCTTAATATTTATGCTCTTGTGTGTGAGTGAACCTGTGCATGTATAGGATTAGCATGCATCTGGTCATGCGTTAAAATATGTGTGCCCATGCATGTTTGTGTGTGTGTGTAGACATGTATCATCGTACCACAGCGACAGGAACCCAGCTCTTGCTGAACCAGCTCCAGTTTGGTTTGGCAGCGATGGCAACGTTTGCGGCTCCGCTGTTTAGAGCCACTGCGAGACGAGGATGATGATGATGATGATGATGCAGACAAAGATGACGATGAAGACTCTTCACCCTCTGGCACGTCACCCACTCTTGCTCTCTTCTCGGGTGAAACATCACTTTCCGACTCTGAGGCTGGAGGAAAAAAAGAAGAGGTCCTTAACTGCAACAGCATTAATAATTGTTTAACATTTAACATTTTGTATTTGTCACAATAGTAAGTACAGCAGAGGTTTCAGTATAGACTGTTTCTGCTGTGGACATCCAGAAGTTTGTAACAAAATGTAAATGAATAATCAAACCTTGATTGTAAAAAAAAAAATCCATTTCTATTGGGTTAAAACTTGACTATGCAATGCAACTAGACATCCCCATCTTGTTTATACTGAACAGATCATGGGTTCGACTGTGGCTCAGTGGTTAGCATGCCCGTCTTTCAATCAGAGAATCCGTGGTTCGAACCCCGGCTCCGCTAGTCCAAGTCGATGTGTCCTTGAGCAAGACAGTTAACCCCTAATTGCTCCCCGTTGCTGTGTCTACAGTGTATAGAGAAAAAATTTAAGTCGCTTTGGATAAAAGCGCCAGCTAAATGTAATGATCAACAAAGGGTAATAATGTCAACTTAAATGATTGTATTTTGTTTTCTGTAGTTGTCGGATACAAAGCATGTCAAGGTTAATCAATCTGAATCTGGTTTTGAATCAGATCTAACGATCTAACGATACACTTGAAGTCAAACCGTCTCATCTTTTATTATTACCACCCACATAATAATCAAAAAAAGCATTAATCTCCTGAGTGTCAAGAACATCAGCTTTGACTAGAACTTCAAAAGAAAATATCCAATGATAATTCATCACAACTTTCATTTACTATAAACTGTGAGATGGACCGCTAGAACAAAAACACCTCTCTGTGTTAAATAAAAAGGTGCTTTGGAGATGAATGATTCTCCTGCATTAGACGACGTTCCACCCAGCACCTGAGACGGGTTGTGACTTTCTCTGGTCGGCTGGAATTTCAACTCAGCTTTTTCTCATCAATCCTGCAGACTTTTTCTGTGGCCCGGCCGAATGCTGATCAGCGCTCAATAAATCTCTGAGAACTAGGCCAAGCTGAGCAGCCAGATCCCCCTAGCTAGCCCCATCGATCCCCAAATGTGCTAGAGCATGTGTGTCTGTACATGTGCAAGTGCATGTTGTGCCAGCCTTTCGTTATCCTGGTAAATCTCTGTAGACAATTTAGAGTGGCTAAAATGTCGACACACAATTTTGATTGGTTTGTTAAAAATAAAAAGCAAAGGCATTTGAACGATGAACATATTTAAGAGTTATAGTTTGCACTAAAGCAAATGGCTTTAAACCATAACACATTTGGAGAGACAGTAAAAAAATGAAACGTCAACTCAGCCACATCACAAGGTTTAAATGATGCTGCGTGTGCATGCGTGTGCTCGCATCAGACAAGGGATCAACATGTTCACACACCACTGCAAAGCCTTGCCTGCTCTGCAGTTGTCTTAAGTCATGTGCTAGTTTTCACGTGTGTTAGCGTAGCAGGTAGTGTGAAAGCATAGTGAAGCGAAACTGACACTAGAAGTTGCACTGTTTAGACATCCGCCTTGTTTAACTTATTTTAATAAATAATAATGCTCCAGCTCCATGCATTCTCCATGTTTCAGCTCTGTCAGAAGAGCGTCGTTGCAACTGTCTCCTCACTTTCTCTTTCATCATGCTATTTCTTAAATTGGTAGAATCAAACACAGAACCTTCCTGTTGTGATGTGACAGTGATTTAGAAGTATATTACACACACACATAGCCAGCATTCACACTAGCATAGTAAGCGCTTTATATTTTCACCCTCTTGCGGATACATTGGATCCCCAATATCCTCTACTGTTTCCACTGGAAGTACAATTAACCTGGCTATTTAGGATCAATCCAATGCCGTTTATGCTAATGGTTCCCCCATTCCAATACCCTAAGTGGACATGACAAGCACACAGAGAAAAACACAATAATGGACATTGTAATTGCAGAGCTAAGGCATACCTGACTCAAAGGAGCGTTTTGTGGGAGTGGAGAGTGAACTGAAGACGGTGTCTTTGCTGGATACTTCTGAAAGAGATGCAGTGAGAAAAGGGGAGAAGATGAGAAAGCAAAATGGAAGAAAAGAGAGGACATAAGGGCACTAGTTTCTTGTAAGACTTTGTTGTAATTTCCCTCATTTAAGTGTAAAACAAAATCAAATGTCTTCTGGCTATATTGATTTAGAACAGAGCGATAAATAATTCCACAATAAATCATCTAAAATACTGGGGTACCATTTTCTACAAGGTAGCGAGATTTTCTTTTTTAAATCCTTTAATATGCCTTGAGCTTTTTTTTCCTTTCAGAAAAAAGACTGTGATAGATATCTAGGAGGAAGGGCGCCACAGTGTGCTTGTGTGCAGAGCTTCAGTGTACAATAATATAAAAAGAGAAAAGACAAATGAAAAGCTAGAACCAATGGCCTGTTACCATTACTTAAACAACTAATGAATTATCAAAACAATTGCAGATTTCAGCTGTAGTAACAAGTAATATCTCAGCATCAGGCTCAAAGTACAGCTAAGAATGATGTGTAGTAGCCCTTCATTCTATAGGGTTCTTTACTCAATGTATATGTTGGGACTGAAGTGCAACATTTAACTTGTTGATGGTGCATGAATAAGTGACCATGAATGAATGAGTTTGTCAGTTTGTGAGTAAATAGAGTGCTGCAGAAATAAGTGAGCATTTTTGCACTCTTTTCCTTGTCCCGAAGTCGATGGGTTTTTGGTTAGATGCCTGAAAAGATATTTATAAAAAAAGTGGCTTTTACATTGTAACCTGGACCATATCCTAAAGTGGCTAAATGAGGCTCATAAACGTCATCAAGTTGACTAGTCCAGACTAGTTATGATTATATTATGATTAATATCATAATGTTAGCTTTTTACTTCTGGCATTGTACTAATTAAAGTGATTTGTGAAGATTATCTTGCTTAACAAATCATGCAAGTATCATGAACTTGCTTTTGCCACAGAGTTTATTTTCTGCGATAATCCACCATTCAGAAATTGCATTGGCTTTTTGTCGAGGGAATAAGAGCGATGCTAACTTCCGGGGTTGGTCAATAAAAATCTGTCATCCCTGCAGCACTCCATTACCATGAGGGGCTTTTCTTTTTATCAGCTATAATCATGTACTGCTGTAACAGAGGACAACGTTAGTGTGGGGACATGTTTTTACAAGTTCATCTATTTTGGACCCATTTTATTGTAGTGTCCTGGATCGGCCTCTACAAATAACATTGTCACTGTATTGCAATGACCGATGAACTGGCAATTGTAGGTGTCCTCTTAAAACCGTCACTTCTAAATGGATACCCTTTGCTATCATTCTCTCTATCTGTGCCATGAGGACAAATATAGCTGGGACAGGGGCACTGCAGCTGCTGCTGGTAGGAACTGTCTTCTGCAGAGATGCCCTGGACTATGAGCTGCAACACTCTGGTTTTGACCACTAGAATTAGAGATTATGCATTAAAACTAGGGCTGGGCAAAATTGAAATTTTTTTACAGATTAATCGCATGATTTTTCTGTGATTAATTTCATTATGCACCAAATTATAATAATAATAATGAATGAAAAACTAGTGTATTGCACACTTTTATTTTAAAGTAATGTTATCAGAACCATTTAACAGGCACTCTCGGAGCAACAGCAAGTTAACAACAGTATATAAATCAGTTTTCTTTCTTTTTTCTGAACAGGTACCAGAAGAAACATTTTATATTATCAGGGAACAGTATAAACAGTCTGTTCAGTAGTAAGGGTCCCTCCCTGTTAGAGGGACAAGCGACTCCTTTTGTCCATGTTCAAACAGTAACGTTAAAAAACAAAATCAGAAACAGTCAAAGCATGTGAAGCAGTACCCACAGTTCATCAATATAATGAACTGTGTAACTCAATATGTGTTCTAAAGTTAGAAATGGTTTGTTAATCAATTTTGTTGTTTTTGTAGCATGTTTTTTGTCTGCCGTAAGCAAAATGTATCTGGTTTCCTGTTTTGAGATACGGTGTTTTTATTTTGCAGGCGAAAAACAGAGTTGAAACAGAAGTCGCATAGTGCACAGTTTAACGGCTAAAGCTACGGTCTTCAAAAGACCATCTGTCGGAGGGGTACGCTACAAACTGTAACTCCGAGATAACTGGTTACAGCGATGTCCAGTAGTCTCAGTGAGAGCAACAGCTGGTGCACGTTGTAACGCCGTCACTTCTGTAGTGCGCTCCGTTTCATACAACTTGTGTATTCTCCGGACGACGGTGCGCCTGGAGGCTCATATGTGACATCATTCGTTGCGATTCTAAGGACGCTGGTGGCTGCATCAATGCTGTGTAACGTTAAGCCCCTCCCAATGCAAAAACAAACAAACATGCAGTTAACACATGATACAATAATTGTCGGCGTTAACGGATTGCATTTATAACACGTTAACGTGCCCAGCCTCAATTAAAACCCATTAATAAGTTTGCAGCCCATTAGGCATACATTACTTCAATGTGTACTGCAAGCATTACAAACTAAAATGACCACTTCACATAGACTTTGAGTTATATGCTTCAAAGTGGGTGTGCTCTATAGATTCATGGTAAAAGGGAGCAAGAATATAGTCACTCATCTGAAATAATAAAGAGGATTAACTGCCGTCCTACCGTCCTGAGCAGGTAGAGATGGCGCTCCCGTCTCTCCTGGCGAAGGGTCCTCTGATGCTTTAGGCATCGACATCAGCGACTGACTAATGCTGCCGTTTGTTTCAGTACAGAAGATGTCTGCTTGCTTGCTGCTGGAGCTTGAGCAGGCCTTTGGGGCACAATCGTCGTCTGGCTGTTTCTTCTGAATATCTATGGAAAAAAGGTAAATGGTGAGACATTTGTGTGCATCTGTGAAACATGTTTGAATACATCTATCAGCTTTGGGGGTATGCAGAGGTTGTTAACTTGGGCAGCAGGCCAAACAAGTGTGGCATAGTGGGAACTCAGGTGCATCTTTGGATGGTGTTTAATATAATTTTGAAACTGTGGTACACTGACATAGTTCTGTTTAAAATCATATTTAAATGGCTTTAGTTTTCTACTCGTATCTTTGAGAGGGGACAAAATACTCCCTTAAGACTTGAGCAAAATCCCCAGACTTGACGGCTTCTAAAGAGTATTGAATTAAGAAGGTATGGGTGAACCTAGCACACACAAGTTATGCCAACAAGCACAAAGACGAACAAGGACTTACCTGCATAACATTGTGAACAGAGATTCATAGTTTTGCTCGATCTGAGGAAAAGAGCAGAGAGAGAAAACAAATGTGTTCATCAAATAGCTTGTATAAGAATCCAAAAATGTCAGAGTGGGATGCAAAAGAAAATATGTTGCTGATGGGTATCCACGCAGCAAGAGTAACAACATGTTTCCACAATCCTCAAGTCCCTTGATAAGACATTATTTCTAACCCTACAGCAATCAGTTCTTACACAGATCAACTCTTGTACTTGAAAATGTACAGAATGGATAGAAAAAAAAAAACTTAAACAGTGATAAACAAAACAATAAACAGATTCAACAGATTGAATGTGAGGGGTAGATTGTTCCAAACTCAGGGTTCCAGGACACAAAAGAGCAGTCGTCTTTGGTTGTACATTTGGCAGGCAGTACATCCAATCGGCTTTGGTTGGAAGAGCTAAGTGGACCCTCGGTGGTGGAAGGTATTATTAGCTTGTAGATGTAGGCAGGGGATCGGCCATGGAGTGCCTTTTTACGTGAAAATAATCTTAAAATCAATCCTGAACTTTCCCGGGAGCCAATGCAGTGAGGCTAAAATATGAGTGATGGCAGATGTACAAGCAGTCATCGTCTAGAGATCCAAAGGAAGATCTACAGGAGTTGGTTGACCAGACTAGCAGTTAAATACTTTACATTCATCCGGTGTCCAGAACCACCACTCCAATTAGATGTTTAGTTGCCATGTCTGCTGGTAGGAAGGCCAAGTGAGCCGAGTTTGTTAACATGGTAACCACAGAATCTTGATAAAGCAATATTGAGTCTGAGCTGTGTTTCTGTGCGTTTTAACTTTTCGAAACCCACTCTTCAGAAAATATGTTTTGGAATCTCCTTTCTTCTAGTTTTAAAACGATCAGAATAAAATTCCCCTAATTATATAATTAAAACAGTTATATTGATGTACGGTTACACTCCCCTTTATCATTTTTGTAACCTGTTACATACATATGTCAGGAGTTCAACTTTATCAGCATTAGTGAATATATAACAATCAAATAGTTATATGGTCGAGCTCAATGGTCAGTTGTGTCTGACTCAAACATTGATTATGTACAAGGCAGTAACAGTATGGTAATATCAGTATGGTAGAACAAGTTAGTACAATCTTGCAAGCAAACAGTTGATTTCAAATGAAAATTATAGGACCTCTCATCTGTGTTGGCAATGCACACAACTGGTCTGATGAAGGTGAGCAAGAGGCATAAATGGAGAACATTACAAACCTCATTAACCTGCCCTTTTTTACCAGCTACAAACGCTTCTAAACATACTTTTCCCTTCCAAATCGTGGCTACAGATATGAAATAGCTGTTGTTATGGGGTTGATTACTGAAGCCTTGCTGATTTCAGTGGCACAACTCTATCACAACAGATGGCTCTAGCTTTCCTCTGAGAGGACTCCTCTCATTTCCTCCCCAGTCCTCGTCCTTACTGTCTGCGCATTGAGCGTGACGGTCGCTGCCATCAGTCACATTCTATTTATTTTGGGTACTTCGTTGCACACCTTTGTCCTCATTTCTAAATGTAGGGTCAGTTGCAGTCGACCTGAGGGCTGTCTGTCAGTCTGCTGGTGTGTGGTATTGGGTATAAAACAGAGAGGAGGAAGCAAGGGGTAAGAATAGAGGAGAAAAATAATCATGAGACACGGGCAGGGAAGCCGGTACTGGGTGAACAACAAGTCAAGTCATATCCTGTTGTCACCATTATAAATCAGAGGCAATCAACTCACGGATTAATTAAGGAACCAAAAGGGGTGAGAAAGGATGAGGAAAAAAAACATGCAGGAAAGAAAATGCTGCATGCTTGTTATACTGAGTGGAGTTTGAACAGACAACACAATTGGCCCACTGCTGTTACTAATGAGAATATCTGATTGGAACAGACAGGAAGATGGGCTCGGTTGCCTGGTGATGCAGCTTGAGTGACACAAAGGAGCAAAGGCTTGGATGGTTGATAAATGTTTTGAAGGAATAGGTAAAGTACAAAATAACTTCAGAAATACAGGTCGAAGTCTGTTAATAGAGAGTACATTGTGTTGCTTGTGTACATGATGTAATTAATTAGACAATGTCAAATATATATATGGGGAATAAAACAGCAACAGAGAAAGGCTCAGCTGTGATTTATGTTCCAGGGGGAGGAGAGATTAGACTTTATAGTTCTACATTGTAACCTGGACCATATCCAGAGGTTTTGCTTTGCCGATGGGCCCTTCAATAAAAACTGGACGGACAGCACAAGCCTGTTCAACATGTCCATCAAGGATTAAAAAAGGATGCATTCAATACTTTTGTTAATCCAAATCATTTTTTTTTAATCAATAGAAATATAGGGCTAATTAATAAACTAATTCCTAATGCAATTGCTTGACAAATCCAGCAATTTGCTATAGCATTGGCAACAGCAATCTCATTACTTATCAGTGCTATAAATGTGTTGTGCTAATATGAAATAGGTTGCTACTGTAGTAGTATGGACTTGAGGAATGCATTTATTTCTCATGTATCCCTGTATCAGAGTAACCTAGCAGCAACAAACATAAGCTGTGTCATTAGCAGTGGCGGTGCGTCAATAGAGGGCGCTAGGGCGCCGCCCCTCCTAAAATATTGCGATGAAAAAAAAAAAAGAAGAAAAAAAAATATAATATATACTGTCAAAAAACATTATATATCAAATAATTTAAATAAGAAATATACCGTGTTGACGCGCTAAATGTGTGTGGGAGACCGTAAGCCCCTGTCAACAACCACTTAAGTTAAATATAATATATCGCCATTCATCATTACTGAGAAAAGCCCCTCCCCTCTCGGGGCGCCGGCCAAATGTGTGTCTATGGAAAGCTAACAAACATTTCACCCTCGTGACGGCAAGGACAGCTTCTCATTGGCGGATGAAACGTGAATCTTCGGGCGCACGAATCTGCGCCCTAGCCAATGACATCGTTTCTTATTGCAACGTGGTTGGACTATTCGTCCAATCAGAGACCTTTATCATTCCCTCACATCCCATATAGCTCCCACGTAGCTACGCGAGCAACACAGCTAGCAGAGACTTTGATTATGTTAGTATGGCGACTGAAAACTATGTGGTATCTCTACGCGAAACACCTTTCAATCCACGATCAGATGTTGACAAGAAGAGGCTGAAAGAGTTGGGACCCGAACGTCCGGATTTAAATATTCAGCAGCAAAGCAGTGAAGCTACATGCACCAAGCTACATGCTAACCGGAGCTGCTAGCTGGAGGCTCCGTGTGTAGCAAAGCAGTGGCTCTGAGCAGCCGAGGAAGCGCCGGGCTGTGAAGGAAGATGAGCTTGAAGGATTGCTGCAGAAGTGAGTGTCAAAATCAGCAGATGCCTGTGTTAGAGTTTAATGTTTTATCTTTCCCACAGCAGAACACATGTTGGACATTGTTAGATTTGGGTGGATATCATATCAGGCTATAACTTTATCTAAAATACCAATTCAACCCCCAACAAGTTAGTGTGTGTGTGTGTGTGTGAGAGAGTGAGATAGCTACAGCCATCAAGGTGGCTCCTGGCCTTTTGTCTATGTTGCTGAGCCATCAAGACACACAAAACATAGTTTTTTGTCTGTAGTATGAAGCCTGTTTGTAGTAGATATTTCCCCACAACTTATCTTACTGTCTCTGTCTCTCTCTATATATTTATCTGTAGGTTTGTGACACCATACTTGGACACACCAGGGAACGCTTTGCCTTCAAAGACCACCTCACCAGTGCCACCTTACTGCAGGGCCCCCAGTTTGAATGCTACGTCAATGTATTCCCTGAAGTTGCTCTGGCCACCACATTGAATGTTTCTTAAACCATTCTGCTCTGAACCTCTCATGCCCAAAGTTACAGTTTGTTGATAGTTGTTATTGGACAGTGTTGAGCATTGTGTTTTCTTGAAATAAAGCTTTGTTTTTTAGAATATTCTACTCCAAACCTCTTTTCTTCTCATTGTGGAGTGCTATTTAAACCGCGCCGCCCAACTGCGCCCCCCCCAAAAAAAATGTCACCAGCCGCCACTGGTCATTAGCCATGTTTTTTATTGTACTACAAAAAAAAAAAAAAAGAGTGCTTGGACATGACAAAGACACAGGACTACGTTCAACTTACTATGTGATACAAGTCCTAGTTGAGCTGCACTTGCCAACCTTGACAAGGAGCTACACACACATGCACAAAACTAACAGACCAACGCAAACTATCTACACCGGCAACCAAAACAAATCCAACAACTGATAACATGAAACTTGCAGATTGTAAATAACTAGGCTTACATCTGACACATTTGTGATACTAATCCCAGATGTATTTCAGGTTCATCCTATCTGCAAATAAAACATCTTCCTCCACTAAATCAGGCATGCTACAATCCTAATTTCAATTTGACTAAAGAACTCTGCAACAGGATTATCATCAAGAGACACAGAGAACTCATCTGATGGTGAAAAGTAAACAAAAAGGGGCGAGTAACATTTTATTTTCCTTTCTTCCTTTGCATCCTGTATCGAAGATCACTTTGAGACAATCAAGCCTTCTGCTCTCGAGGAGAAACAACAAAAGCAAGAACAAGTTGCTAAATGTCAGATGTATTTAGGGTTTATGAGGCACAGAGCATCAATCACAACCATACATGGTGCACCTGAATGTGCCTCTTCAAACAAGTTCGAGGCAGAAAGAGACGCGTGGAAGTCAAAAAATTAAAGAGACATGACACATGAGTGCCCTGATGCCATAAAACAACCTGAAGGAACGCGTGTTTCAAATGTTGTCATACATTAGGAGCAGACAAAACAACTCGGCGGTGATTTCAACCACTTCTCAAACCAAATAATATAATGCAAGAGTCCTCCGGTCCTCTGGAAGTTCCAAAGACTGACACTTTTCACTACAAAGCATGTAAGCAGGATGATCAGGGGTCGGATTTCTACACCAAATCCATCATAACCAGACAATAAGGCCTGCCTAATTTCAAAGGCTTCTCCTAATACCACTGAGAAATTCCGCATCAGTGCATACTTTTCTCAGTGTACCCTCAATATCCCACAATCCATTGTGTTCTTGTCAATTGGGTAGTGAGAATCCCATCTGACTAATAGTCAGATAATATCACCACATATGTGTTATGTCTTCAGGTCCTCATTAATTACAGGTAGATTATCACCTTGAGAGAAGCATGAACGTGTTGCCTGGGGTGTTTCAGATAAATGGAAGTTAAACTGCATGTATATATTAAACATTAGCCAAGTACACTGTTTGGATAAGGTCCATCTTGTAGTTAAGTGAAACATCACAACGTGCACTGGACAATCTAGTGTCTTCATACTTTGCCCAGGTTTCCTGTGTCAGTGATCATAAACTTTGAAAGATTCCACTTTAAAGTGTTGGCAGAGACTACAGGACTACATATTTAGTGTTAAAAGTGCAGACTCAGCTTGGCCTTCATATCCTCTTAAGTAGTAACCAACAATCATTTTCATTATCAGTTGGTCTTCAGATAATTTATTTGATTAATCGATTGATTCATTGTCTAGTCTATGAAAGAAACATACCCATTACCATATTAAAATATACAATTGTGTTAAGCCAACAGTCCAAAACACAAAGCTATCCAGTTTACTAGGATAAAAAAGTAAGACAATTTACATTTTAAAAAGGGGAACCAGTGAACCAGATTAATTGACTAATCAGCTCATGTTTTGCCACTAAAGAGGAAATAAACTACTACTGCTGAGTTCACCTCCAATTGACTTTTACCACAGAAGGGGAATGGGGGAGGTCCATCTTATAATCAGGGTTGACTCATATTTGGGTAATACTGTAACTGACAGCACTTCCAATTAATTGGGTTTTACAAAATCACAGATAAATAAAAAAATGAATCTCACATCATGTCTGAACATCACCTACATTGTCAGTCACACATTATCAACTAACAATGTAATCAAAACACTGGAAACGACTGCATATAGAATACATTCTGCATTAGTGACTGGTGAATAATGGTTTAAAAAATCACAAGGACAGACAGACTGATATTACAGAGAGAACAGTAGTGACAGAAAACACTTTCCTGTCACTTTATGTATTACTACTGCAAACAGATCAACACACACACACACACACACAAAAAACACTTGTTTACTGATCCCTGTCGTCATATTGGGCACATTCTCTAATACAGTATATTTTAAATAAATAAAAAAATAGTGACAGAAAATTAAATAATCAGGGTACATATCTCAGTGACCTTCTGTAAAATGGGCCGCTAAATTGTGGATTTTATCAAAACAGTTACAAAATTGGGGCAAAAACGTACAGTGTTATTAACATATGTATGTTAATAATGTGGAGGACGTTTAATGTAGAAAGTATCAAAGCTTGTAAGCAAGCGTGGAACCGTTTGTGCTATTTGTAATACTGTAACAAGACACAGAGATGGCATGATTTTGGTGCAGAGTGCAGACTCAAAAATGTTGAACACAGGTGAACTCTGATCAGGTGGGTCATCAACAATTCAACCTCTGGTTTTCAGATCCGAACCCTGATGCAAATAACTTTTGTTTCCTTCATTGACTTGGTTGCTTCCACTCTTTACAACTGAGCTGAAAATTGAAGACTGTAAAAACATATATAATTCCTTTTTTTTTTAATGCAGAATGTAATTAACGAGGAAATACCTTATTGAGATTAAAACACTTCCTTAACAAGACAGCAGTACTGCATATAACAGTTACAGCCGATGGCATTTATCATCTTAATTCTCTCATTGGATGTGTAATGTTACAAACATAGTTCAGCGAGCAAGCCATATCTAAAGTGGGATCTTTGTACCAAACTTAGGTCAAGATATCATTTAGGTTTCCCTACAAATCCAAATAATAATATATATTTAAATGATTCTAAATGTAAAGTACCATTGTGTATATATCCTCTGTCTGATACTTGCAGGTGCTATTTCAAATAGTGTTTATCATTGCAAATATAATATATATATATATATATATATATATATATATATATATATATATATATATATATATATATATATATATATATATATCAATTAAGCTCACATTTCGGCAGACTAAAATGGCTTTGATTGGTGGCAGGAACACTTGCAGATACTGAAACATGAACAATCATGTGAATTGAACATCAATATTTGTCTCAAACACTTCGGGATATCTTGGGCTCATGTGTCCCAACACAGTAGACATGATAAGACGTCCTCATGATGATTCATGTGCTTCGGGGAAACTAAAACAAACGCACTGTGTCAATGTGTGCAACTATGAGTCACTATCAGTGGTGTATAAAGTACCCAAAAGCCGTACTTGAGTAAAAGTAAAGATACCTTACTGGAAAATTACTCCAGTAAAAGTAAAAGTCACCTAATAAAATACTACTTGAGTAAAAGTCTTAAAGTATCTGATATTTTCTGTACTTAAGTATCAAAAGTATTTTTCTGATATAAAATGTACTTAACTATTGAAAGTAAAAGTAGAAGTACATGCTTTTAATAAAAAAGCAAAGGGTCAGAATTTTGAGAATTATGAAGTTTATTCTTTTAAGTGCTGTGGCCACCATGACCAAGGACAAGGAGTTGTGTTGAAAATAACTGGGTTGGCTGTGATCCATCCATATATATTATGTTCAACATAATATATTGTACCTAAGTATACTCTTGCATCTACGATGAACTTATCATCATAATTCTCCAAAAAGCAATATGACACTAAGGAGTTGTAACAGTGTGGTTATAAGTATGCTCATTCCGCCCGGTACCGGGCTGTGGGTCCCTTGGTACCGGGCTGTGGGTCCCTTGGTACCGGGCCGCACAGAAAGAATGAATGGAAAATTAAAATAAAATTTAAAAAATAAAGGCCGGAACGATGTTTTATTGTGAAAAAAGACCGCAAACATCCGTCTGTGGTAACCTCAGTTACTCTAAAAATGAAACTTAAAAGTCTGTTAAACTTTGCCGGTGTTCTGGATTAAAACCAAGGCAAAGTATCCTGAGATCGCCAAAAAAGCAGGAGAACCTGCTTCCATTCCAACATCCTGTCTTTGTGCAGCGGGTTATAAGTTAAGCAGTAGACTGGACTAAAGGTTTAGTTAGCAGTAGAGTCAGTAGACTGGACATAACAAACACACGTCAGGTGTCGTTGTCTCCCGTCTCTCCGAGGTCGGACCCGGTCCGTGAAAATATTGTCTTCACGTAACCGGTCTGTGGCGCATAAAGGTTTGGGAGCGCTGGACGAGAGGATGGAGAGGGCTAATGCATAATATTGTGATTCGCAAAACCTGCTTGGTGGAGTCTGTGTTCGGTGTTTTTTTTCTTCTAAAGATAGATTTGATTTTGTAGAGAGTAACGAAGGTTTCAGGGGAAATGTATCGGAGTAAAAGTACCAGTTTTCTTTGCAAAATGTAGTGACGTAAAAGTAAAAGTAAACAGAAATATAAATAGTAAAGTAGAGTACAGATATCCCAAAAAACTACTTAAGTACAGTAACGAAGTATTTCTACTTCGTTACTATACACCACTGGTCACTATATTAGCACATATCCTGCTTTACAGCTAATTTAAACTGATGGAAACCACCAATGGCTAGTTTTCCACCCAGGTCCAGTTGATGTGTGATATCTCTAAATAGCTGCTTCGTTCATAAACGGAATACTTAAAAACCAGCTAGTTTCTTCACGCTGTCACATTACCTGGAGGGCTTTATCCCCTGCGCCCACCTGTACGGGAGAAGGTTAGCGAGGCCAGCTGGTGTTAGCTCGCAGCTCATGCTACAAAACAATGGGGAGGGGGTAATAACAAGAAGGGCAGCTCATCCCTGTGTGAGCTGCTAACGCTAATGGCTAGCAACTCTGCTAGCTCAGAGAAAGAAAGCATCTTGCAATCGAGACATTTGAGAGGTATTTCGCCTTACCCCCAGAAACCACAGGGGCAGCGCGGGGGTACGACGTTCACGTTACTCGGTGGACTGCTGCCCTCGCTCCCCGTGTCCCCCATGTCGGTCTTTCACGTGAGGCTGTTCCGCGTAGCAGGTGAATCCGGGGTTGGAGTGAGGGCCTCGTATTTGTGTTCAGATATTCCCTGGCTGTGACAAAGTACAGAGTCAATACCCCCCGGCCAGATTATCGTTCAACGTTTCACTGGACGAGGAACGGTCTGCCGACACGAGCGGCCACGGCCTCCGTAGAATTATAACAGTTTAAATCGCCGTTGAAAAACTGGAGCCGTCAAAGCCGACGACGGGCAGAGCCACCGGGGGAATCCTGGGCCGATCAGCTGGAGTGAGGCGCAAACCATTGCCATAGAGGGGTGGCGTGTCGGTAAAGAGACGGCCAAACGTTGCCGGGATGGGACAGAAAGTGACGAAAATAATACGTTTGTAATATTCTTTACAGTATGCATGCTAAATACCACTTGAACTCAGTAAATTGTTAATTTTAAAGGTTTCAATTTAAAAGGTAATTGCGTTAACATGGTATGATCCGTACCAAACTATCTTCCTACAACTCGAAAGCCCTCAACACCATTATATATATTATTGTTTCAGCCACATTTCATGTCGGAAAATATTTAGATTTTAGTCTATATTTCGTTCACTTGCCTCAGAAATATCTGCTGTTGTTGAACTGGATCCACATTGTCGTTGTAATGACATGCCACACCTGTCATTGTGCCTGTGTCCTTTGCTTTTTGAAACACATGAAGCTTTGAAAAGCATGTTTTCTGCTTCCTAAAAGCAGAATGTTGGTGAAAATGTGCAATATACCTGATTGTTCTCTCATTGTATGCAGGCTGAGCAAAATGTTTTAGTTTTGGGTTTGTCTTTGTCATATACATGCACATGTAAATAACAGAGTTCACAATGACCAATTTCCATTTAGCTGCATTGTTTTCAGAATTCTGGTATTTTGCATGTTGGCTGACTGTCACAGTGTTATAGTTTAGTTACACATTCAGGCACAACTTGACAACGGCCACTCTGAAACCCATTATTTCCAATGGCTTGCACCGTGCAACGACGGCTTTTCGATTTATCAAAGCAAAGTGTGATGTGTGCTGAACCCGGGAAATAACTGCCTTCGGAAATATCACGGTATTCTATCATTGTTATTATTATCAATAGTATTAATATTATCATTGCTACTATTGCAAGTAGTCTATGAAAGGTTATTTTTAATTATAATACGGGTAGATCAAATCAAGCATTCTGATTGGTTGAGAGTGAGTCACGGGGTGTATTTTATTTAAGCAATAAGGTAGGAGAGGCAGTACTGTGTTGTGCAATAATGTACTGTTCAAGGGAGTTGTTAGGCCCGATGCGCAGCGGAGGGCCGGCAAACCCTTGTACTTTATGGCTGAATAAAATACACCCCGTGACTCACTCTCAACCAATCAGAACGCTTGATTTGATCTACCCGTATTATAATCAGCCATAAAGTACTGTACAGCCTGTTTACATTTAGAGCGTTCCATATCAGTGCGCACTTAAAATAACAGGTAGATTTAAATTGCGCGACCGTTAGTTGTCATTTCAAGCTTGACAGTTACCAAACATGTTTCGTGTAAACTTTGATATTGTCACGTCCGAGGTAACGACTCGCAGACGTTGGTTTCCTTAACTTGCAGGTTTATTGCTTGAGTGTTCACAGTATTGCAACGGGGCTCTTTGCTAACAGTAGCTTAAACGGAACAGCTAACAAGCTCACTTAGCATCCCCCACACTAGCATAACGAACGACAACACACACGTCACTTCCTCCCTAACCTAAAGATGAGGAATGAAAAGGGTTTGATCACAAAATCGTGATAATTTCCAGTGAGAGATAATTACGTCGGTAATTTCCCGACGCGAGGCAAGTTCTCTAAACATCATGGAGGAGAAAAATGACGGAGAAAAGACGGACAGAAGCAGTGAGAGCACTTAATTACATCGGTGGCTGCGTGTCATCCTCCACCCTGCTTTCAACCGGCCTGGTCAGTCCCGTATGTGCGTCCCGGGACTATTTTCTCTTTCGCTGAAATACGATACACAACGTTTTGCCGCCTACAACTATTTTGTGCTGAAAGGCAGCTTACTATTACATTTATAAAGTCGCAGGTACCCGTATTATAAAAGCAATAAGGTACTCGAGGCAGTACTGTGTCTACAATAATGTACAGTTCAAGGGTTTGCCGGCCCTCCGCTGCGCGTCGGGCCTAACAACTCCCTTGAACAGTACATTATTGCACGACACAGTACTGCCTCTCATACCTTATTGCTTAATTAAAATGACCATTACCAAACCTTGAAAGATGTCCTAATCCGTTTTTCTCCTTGTTGGCTTTAAGATGGCAAGGTCTGCCGGTCATTGAGGATGTCCTTTAGCTTTTGTTTGTTCAGCCCTTTCTTAAACAGAGTAAATTAATTTAACAGCTATTGGATGAATGCCCTTGAAATGTGTCTTTTCACCTGATGTTATGGTCCTACAAGGATGAATCCCAATAAGTAGCTAGTGGTGACCCCTGAAACTTAATTTAGCACCAACATCAACTGGTCAGAATGTCCACACGTCCAATACAGTTCATGACAAGTTACTATCTAAATCTAAAGATCAAATTCTTCTCAGCTGTAGGCTGACTGTAGGCCTACTAGCAGCCGATACATTCAAATGCCATATGCTAAACATCCAAATTTAACATCCATTAGGCCTCTCGCATTTTGACTCATCAGGTAGATGCAGTGTAGTCATACTCAATTTAGGTCTTTGTCTTCTGGGTGATGAATGCATTTGTGCCTATAGACCAGGGGTGGGCAAACTTTTTGGCTCAGGGGCCACATTGAATTAAAAAATTTGACAGACGGGCCGGGCCAGTATCAGATGGATGGAGAGTGTTTGACAAAGGGGGCGTGGCTTATCGCCGTCGGGTCTCTCCGTGAAAAAGAGCTGTCTTTTCCGGTATCGATTATGGAATAAATAACCACTAGTTTTGCTTTATACTTGTTGTGGAAGTCCCAAACATGTCGGAACATGAAACACCCTTGTGTTTGGGTTCATAATATTATCCGTAGCCGCACACAGCTCGGTGAATTTCTCCGACTCCTCCAGGAACTGCGCCGGTCTTATCTCCGTAAAACGGATACCGATTCTGCCATCCACCTTGGAAATAACCACCAGTTCTGCTTTATACTTGTTGTGTAAACTCCACATACGTCGGAACATCAAACTCCGTGGTGTCTGGGTTCATAATATTATCCGTAGTCCCACAACAGCGTCTGAATGACAGCCGCTGCACACACGAAAAGCCTAAAAGAGCGCTGTGCAATAAATAAGCATGAAGAAACATCAACGCTGGTCTGTTGTGGTCATCGTGCTTCGGGAAACTGAACTTGGGAACGGAGAAGCGCTACAGCGGTCTTTACTATAACTTATAATTATTTAAAATAAAAAACTTTTTTTTAATATATTTTTTTAATAACTTTTTTTTAATATATTTTTTTAATGTTATAATAATTATAATACTCGGCGGGCCGTATATTAATACCCGGCGGGCCGTATCCGGCCCGCGGGCCGTAGTTTGCCCACCTCTGCTATAGACCATCTCACCATTCCACATGTGTCCCAGTTTATTTTCTGTCACAGTGCAAAGAATATATGAAAGAAGGAAGGGCCATAACGTCACAAAACTGACTTTGGGGCTTAGCCTGTAGTATTCTACATGAATTTGATTGTAATAGAGGTTGTTTTTTTAATCAGCATCAGCTGACAGGAAGTGAACATGGACCTTAGCTGTTGCCTGTAGCAATGCAATTCCGTTGAAATGGTGCATACATTAGTGGTGCTTTGCGATGGGGATTTGGCAATGCCTAATGAAGATCTGAAAGATCAAATAAAATAGCTGGGAACTATTAATACAGCGCATATCTTTTGTTTAAATCTTGCCTCACTGACATGGCTGACTTATATAATTGAACTGAGACATTATTATTGGTGTTAGTTCCAGCTGCTGTGAACTATAGGTGTGTTAACCTGTATGCTGACGTTAGCACTAAAATAAAATCACCACAATAATGTAAATTTGAAATTAGTCTATATTTTTCACTTATTTTCAGTTGCATGCATGTTTGTCCAACACTTAACTTATAAGGTTGGCTCTCTTTCATCTTGTGCATCTCTAACAGTAGAGATGGCTAACAAATTGATATCTTAGGACAGCATGTGTTTTATTTGACGCAAAGTAAATATGAAACCTCAATTCTGCGAAGATGTGTATGTCAATTACTACATCTTTTTGGTCAACCAAAACTGGAGAGTCAATAGGCTTGTACTTCTTAAATCCTCACCACTCAATAGGTTGTTAAAATGTGAGCTAAAGCTCGAGAAATAATGTATTCCACAAAACGTCTGCAACTTGTAATGACTAAAGAAACCAGATTTAGTATTTTGCTGACATCACAGATGATTAAAGCTGTCTGCTTTCCTGCTTGGGAATGAAGTTGTTTCATGTACACAAATATTGATGGTGATGTCTGCGACAACAGAAATAGCATCAATGAATCCTGTTTTTCACCTCAAAATGACTTTGAGAAGAATGCAACACTTTACTTTAGAGACAGGAGGTTTGGATTCCCCTCAGTAAAACCTGCCAAGAAGTAGCTTCTGTCTGCAGGGAAGAACAAGTGGGCCCTGGGTGGAATGAAGATAGATAGCTGATAGTTCATTAGCTAGTTAGGCACACGGAAGGGGTATACCGCAGAGGATTACAGAATCTCATTTTTCAGTGTTGCTGAGAGCCCATATTCCAGTGCAGGGCCAAACAATGCTAGCAAAGGCGTAGTTGTTGTTTTCCTCTCAATCTCAATCAAAGTAGCGTTTTCTACATTGACCTATTGCTGCTTTAATACTTTGTATTTTGGATGGGATATTGTTTCAATTAAATAGATAATGGTAATTTAGTGTAGAAAACATGGCCATGGCTAGCCCCAATTTTGGCCCGTAGTGGGAAAGTGTTTTTTGCTTTCCTCCCCACAGTCCAGCCTCGGGCTGGTTATCCTCTAGAGATTTGCAGAACACCACTTCAAAGACAGATCCCCTCTCCCCTCGTACCGTATACCCTCTCTCCCCACCCCTGCTATAAACACAAGAACTTAAGGAATTAATTAGACACTGGATCAAACACGGGTTAGTAAATTCAGCTCACTGAAGATACCAGGAGTAGTGTAATCACATGTTGAATATCCCTTGCCGTGCGGGGTATCTTTGAAATGCTTGTATTGCATTTCAGATCCAGCAGGACAGTTTACACTGGCAGTCTCTTGACACCTCTCTTCACTGAGGAATACAGTGAGGGATATGTTGCAGGCTTTGCTCCTCACATTGAAAGACAGCACCACTGTTCTGTAAACATGCAATGAAAAATGTCCTTGATACAGCAACTGCTCCTGAAAGGCCTATTCTTTAAAGAGAGTGTTGGTCACAATGGGAGCTCCCAAATTCATTTTTGCCATGGCTCACATCAAAAAAGCACAAGTCCCGAAAATCTGTGAAAAATGATGAATGCCTGTTTATGTTAAATCAGAATCAGAATCAATATCAGCTTTATTGGCCATGTGTGTGTACACATACATGGAATCTGACTCCGGTTACACGTTGCTCTCGTCGTACATATGTACATATGATATACAATAAACAAGATAAATATAAAAAAGTCATTAAAGACAACAAGTACTGCAGATGGAAGAGTCTGATTAACTGTTCATCAGAGTGGCGGCCAGTGGAAAGAAGCTGTTCCTGTGTCTGGTGGTTTTGGCGTACAGTGCTCTGTAGCGCCTACCAGAGGGGAGGAGTTGGAACAGCTTGTGTCCAGGGTGTGAGGGGTCTGCAGTGATCTTTCCAGCCCGCTTCCTGACTCTGGAGGTGTACAAGTCCAGGATGGAGGGCAGATGGAACCAATAGTTCTCTCTGCAGACCTGATGATCCATTGTAGGTGAAGAGGTGTTTGTTGTTGGTCTAATAATCTCTATCCAAGGTGTTACTTCAGCTCCATCCAACCCCCGGTGTAACCAATATAATATCTTTATTTATGGGTAAAGTAACCGATCGCAGCCTGCACCGTGCATGCTGATTACCCAGCTACACTTGCATGACTACATGTGTCGATAAAGAGAGTTGATTCATGCCTGCTAATATGAGAGGCGAGCTCTCTACAACAAGCTATAGATCGATCGAATGGGAAATCTATGTGAACCCATTTGTCCAAGAATTAAAGTACTTCTTATCTTTTAATGCCATCCCGAGATAGGCATGCTGTGTTGACTGGAGGAAAAGCAACATGTCAGAGCTTGTAGATGTGTTCTGATGGGGTATATGAGAAAACAGGATGACCAGTTTAGTCAGATAACTGTAAACACTGTATTATTGATTTGAATAAGTGGGCTGAATATGTGGACTTTCGATACTGGTTCTTCAGTATATCGAACAGTGATATTTACTCATGGTCAAGTTTTAGGGATAAGTAATAATATCAAAATGATTTATGAACAGACGGCTGATGCAGTCTGTCTTAAATCATTATTTATGTTCAGTCTCTCTTGTCATTCCTCTCGCTACATTTTTGCAACACGCTTGGCAATGCAGCGTAATGTATTGCACTTTCTGTGTTTGTTATTGATCTCAGTCGAATGATGCTAAGTGCAAATGCCTTTTTAATCAATGTGACATTTTCAGCTACACAAACTCTTCATTGACAGATGAGGAAAAACATATTTGACAAGGAGGTGAGAGATCATAACTTGGCTGTGAGGCAGCAGTGGCAGTAGGTAATGTTTAGAAGTACAAGCAGGCAGAATAAACATCAGAGAGGACCCTGCCTGCAGCCAGAACCCACCCCTTACCACAATTTTTTTTTTTACCTACACTGCAAAAAAAAATCCTGCTTGATCTACTTAATAAAATCAAGGCAACTTTTTGCATAAATTTATTACATAGAATAAGCAATGCTGTTTATTGTATGAAATTAATTACTTAATGTTTTGTATGCAGCGAATCATTTTTCAAGTCAACTTCATTTTGTAAGTGAAGTCAACTCCATTTTGCTAGTGAATTAACTTACAAAATCAAGTTGACTTTACTTGACAAGTTAAGTAACTAATCTGAAAAATGTGGTACACTTTACTTGCAAAAATTAGTTAAATTACGTAAAAAATTAAGTTGACTTTACAAGTTAAGTAACTAATCTGAAAAATGTGGTACACATTACTTGCAAAAATTAGTTGAATTACCTAAAAAATTAAGTTAGATATACCTTTAAAATAAGAATTTGTTACGTACAAAACTGAGTAATTCATACAAAAACCAGCATTGCTTATACTATGGAATAAATGCATGCAAAAAGTTGCCTTGATTTTATTAAGTAGATCAAGCAAGATATGTTTCAGTGAAATATCATATCATCAAGCTATCTTGTTTATTGTATATTGTGTATGTAAGAGCAACCTGTAACGGGAGTCAAATTCCATGTGTGTGTAAACACACATGGAACAATAAAGCTGATTCTGATTATATGTTATTTCAATCAGGAGAGACTTGTTTCAGAGTTTAACAATAATTTATTACAATTGCATATTTATGAATAGTGCAAAGTCTTTGGCGATTGGACTCCATCCTGAATTAGGATAAGCAAGGGGTAGTGATGCTGATATCTGTGACAGCAGAATCCCCCTGGAGTCCAGACACTGGTGGTGGTGTTGAAGAAGAGAGTAGCTGTAACCCGATGATGAATGACGAGCAGGACTGAATGCTGACTGGAGGAGACTGGGGTAGCGGAGGGTCGCATCAGTTTGAACTGAAATGACAACTGACAGCACCAGAGAGGAGAACTATTTAAAGTTTGACAACAACGCTGTGATTGGCTATACGTAACTGCTCCGACAACGACTGGTTGGTTCATTCAACATACACGCCCCCAATCAGCTGATGAAGTAATCGCTGTGAGATTTAGAGACTGAGCTTATGAATGAAACGGAGAGTAAAGTGCGTCTTCCTTACTGAACTTATAAGCTTGAGCTTCATAATAACAGGGTTCATACACATTTTGACTTTCCATGACTTTAAACCAAATTTCCATGACCAAACATTTTGTAAAATCTCGGTGTATACATGACAAAGTGAGAAAATGTAGTATTTAAACTAACAATGAGAATTACAAAGCATACAGGATACCTTAAATGACACAAATGAATGAGACAATAGTTTGATTAAAAGAATAAACATTTATATAGATGCCTGTATGTATGCCTGCTTATATTTTGAGCGTCTTTCTTTTAAAAGCATATTAATTATTTCAAACTCAGCATAAATGAACGTCATGAACATAACACATTTTCATGACTTTTCCAAAACCTTTTCCAGGACTGGAAATAACCATTTTAAAATTCCATGACTTTTCCAGGTTTGCCATGACCGTAAGAACCCTGATAATACCTTTGGTAGAAAAAACAAACATGTTCTAGTTATAGAAAAAGCCATTTATTTATCCAATTGACACTGTTTATTCTCTGCACATCATGTAAATGAACGCAATATTACAAAATCATCATAACATGTCCAACAAAACGTTTGAGCTGACTGTGCCTTAGTGCAGATAACTAATGAAAAGAAAACATAAGCATTAAAAATCTAAATGAAGAAGTGTAAACTGAGAAACACACTGAGAAAAGTAAACAAGAGGGAGGTCACTCAAACTCCCTGCCTTCAATGCCTGTCTGACTTTTAGCTATACAAATAGAAATAGAAATAGAAATCCTTTTTATTCATCATAGTACATACATGAAATGTGTCCTCTGCATTTAACCCATCCTTAATGTCTTAAGGAGCAGTGGGCTGCCCTGTGAGGCGCCCAGATCATGGACCTTTGAGGACATTTTTTGCTTTATATCCTCTAGCTCCAAAAAAAGCATCTGGAAAACCCAACTCAAAAAGGTATATTTCAGTTTCTTAGGATAGCTCAGTTCCACCGCATACATAAGGCCCGTCAGGTACGCACTAGCTGGTGCAACATCAGAAATACAAAAAAGCCCCTCTGCTCCCTCGATGGCTATTCCTGTTTGCTTCTCAAAACCTTCCTCCCTGGCTTTGATGACTACAAATATGTTGAGGACAAATGTTGCAATTTGCTCTTGGACTGCTGCAGCATCGTCATCATCAAAAATCTGTAAAATATAAAAAAAACAAATGAAACAGGGTATCTGCAGGAATTCTTTTTAAGACCTACATACTTAACTTGTAGTTTATTTTTGTTTAAAAAAGGGGCTGCTAATTCATTACACATCTAAATGGGTAAACTGTTATCATAAAGCGACAAGTTTGCATACCAGAAACACAAGCAAGTTTAAAATCCATTGAGTCAAAAATTTATCAAACCAGTTTTGTAAAGTGAATAGCACTGCATTGTGCACACACACACACACACACACACACACACACACACACACACACACACACACACACACACACACACACACACACACACTCTCTCAACATGCCTCAGATAATCAGATAGCCATAGTGTTTTCCCTCACAGCTTCATTATGTAAGAATACTACTCATTTTCCCCCACAGATAATCAAGCAAGCATAGCTTTTATTTTATTGTCACAGTGATATTAGATAAGCATTGTGCATAAGGTAATGCAGTCAAAATGTTCAACATACCATGGAAAGCTCAACCAGGGCAGGCCATCGAGTTTTGAAGTCAATCACGGGAGGTTTCTTGAGAATGATGGTTTTTGCCATCTTGGTTTTTGCCATCTTCTCATTGATGAGTTAGTTGTTGTTCCTCTTCTTATACTCGTAGAGCAGCTCCACTCTTTTCAAGGGTTTCAACAGTTTCACCTTGAGGTGGTGAAAGGTAGTTAACCTCACATGTCTTCGCCTTTTTCAAGTTTTTAGCTGGAGTACATAATTTTAGCACATTTTCATTACAATAGTTATTAAGCACAATCAGGTGTCTTTAATCAACCCTTCATATTTTTGAGTGATTTCACTGTAGCATAAAAACAATCATCAAGACTTACAGTGAAGTGAGTTGAACTGTGAATCCACCAGCTGGGTGTGTATCATTAGGATTTTATATTTATATTATTGGCCTGTTTCTTGATCATTACTGTTTTGGAATTGATTTAGTCATAGTTTCTTTGAAATAATCATCTGGAGTAGCAACACAAGTTTAACTGCAAAGTCATTCTATACACTCAACATCTCACTGGACACGAATCTTAAGTCTAAAATAATAATATTCCTGACACAATCCTGAGTACAGTTTATAACGAGAAAAAACGTTAACAAGAAGGCCCATTAGTCATAATTATGTTGTATTGCACGGTGGTTATTGATATCGCAATTTCACAGAGGCATGCCTCGGTTCCAGAGGTGCCCGTGAACCGGGGTCCTGACTTAACCGAGTCATTTTGATGCAAATTGGCAAGGATCCCCCGGTTAAATTTAGCCCGGAGATGGATCCCTGGAAGCGGAGAGGGCAGATCTACAATTCGGCGGAGGTCAGGGGGTTTAATCATATTTTGCCCGAAAACGGCACTCCAGAAGCGGTGGTGTTTGTCAAAAAATCGGGTCACTTTTCTACATTAAAATCGGCCGTTTCAGCCCGGAGAAAGACTTAGGGAATCGGCAAAAGTATATCCGAGGATCAGCCTGGTTGTCCTGGATGAAGTCAGGACATGTTACGTCTAACGGTAGTTTAAGGCCACTTGCTAACATGCAAGACTGTATCTAACCAACTCACTGTACATTGCTAGCTTTATTCTTACCTTGAAGTTCAGCTCGCAGTTCCATGTAGAGGTGAAACCAGTGGCTTCCCTGGACTTTCTAGTTGCGCCATCGAGTAGTCTCATCAATCAGCTGTTTAACAGCTGGGCACGCCCCCCGCCCCGCCCCCCAGCCATCAGGCGAAATTGAGTCACGTGACCACCACTACTTTGCTGAGTAAATGCAACGATCCAATGTGTGTTGTGTGCATGGACTTCAGAAGATTTGCTGAGATTACACAGATACAGCTTGTTAAGGAAGGAATGCACAATCTTTAGTCATTTAAACAAATACAGATCAAGTCCAGGACTAGAATTTTTCGGGTAGAGATAGAAACATACATTTTCATTGTTAATATCATATATTTAATAAGTGTTACATATACTTTGTCTCAAAATCATTTTTTGTCAGTGTATTTGTGCCTATTAACCTCTTCCTCTTTCTTTTTCTGTCCCTCTTTCACTCTTTTAAACACACATAAGAACACACACACACACACACACACACACACACACACACACACACACACACACACACAGTTGAGCCCTCCCTCTAGTTAAGGTGCTCCTGTGTCGTGTGCATGCTTACATAGAGTTTAGCATTGAGCTCAGCGACAAGGGATTAAACTAACTTAACCGTGTGTGTGTGTGTGTGTGTGTGTGTGTGTGTGTGTGTGTGTGTGTGTGTGTGTGTGTGTGATCAGCCTTGTCCCCAGTAGGGACAGAACAAACAGACAGAGGCAGCTATCAGCCTCTCCATTGTATTCATCTGATCACTTATCTTCAATGGTTAAATCATTATCCATCCACCACCCAAGCAAAGGGCCAGGCAAACACTACTGCGCTGTCACTTAGCAGCACTAGTCCTTAATATGTTACCGACACACACACAAGCATACACGAACAAGGGCTCATATACACAAACTGCTTAAGCGTTACATTATCTTCCAGGACTGCATACACAGGCAAAAATAAGCATGTGTATGAATAAGTATGTGTGGAATACACACACACACACACACACACACACACACACACACACACACACACACACACACACACACACACACACACACACACACACACACACACTGTCCAGCCCCCCCACTGTGCAGAATGTGTGGTGAAGCCACCCATGCATCAGGCGGGGGAGCCAGCATAACCAGCCTCGCTCCATCTCAGTATCTTCTGATCAAAGAGCTGCTAAACAGCCAGAAAGTACAGCGGGTGCAAGACTGGAGCATGCACAGCAACACAATTAGCAAGCACCACTTTTAAAATATATTTATTTAATTTCCTCTCTCGATCCCTGACATTTTTTTCACACACAAATACAGGCGTGCATATATGTGCATACAAATTTGGGAAATATGAACACAAACATGCAAATACTTCTACTTGTATGACATCATTTTTACATACACACTTGCTCTATTGCAACCGCACACACGCACGCATTCACACACACACTCACACACACACACACACACACACACACACACACACACACACACACACACACACACACACACACACACGCGTATGTGAGAAGAAGATGAACTGAGGTTTCACCTGAGAGTGACTGTTCACAATGGCATCCACTGATCTCTAAGTTGCTCAATTAAAGTTAGTGAAGAGCCCTAGCAGGGCGAGGAGAGGGTAGGAGGAGGAAGATCAAAGGGAATACAGAGAAAATCTTGGCAGGAGAGAGAGAGAGAGAGAGAGAGAGAGAGGAAGAAGAAGAGAGAGGAAGAGGAAGAGAAATGTGTGAGAGAAAGCACAGGGAGATGGGTGTAAGTGAGAGATGAAGATGAAGACAGTGAAAGAGATGGATAGTAAGACAGACTGAATGTGTACTGAAAGAGAGAGAGAGAGAGAGAGAGAGAGAGAGAGATTTCTGTTGGTTTCTGTTGTAAATAATTGTCTCTGATGTAGGAGTCATTGCAGAAGTCATTTTTATTGTAAAACCCCATAAGCTGGAGAAAACAGTGGTCAAATCATGTAATTAACAGCAGCAGTATCCAACGCCTTGGGCATAACTCTTCCACACCTGGGAATGGGGGAAACATGAGGGCAATTGAACAAATCCACATTTTAAGATTGGTGAGCAACTGGGTTTTGTGTGTTAGAGAGAGAGAGAGAGAGAGAGAGAGAGAGAGAGAGAGAGAGAGAGAGAGAGAGAGAGAGAGAGAGAGAGAGAATGCAACTCAAGGTGCCAAAATGATACGGTTATGATTAATTAATTAAATCAATATGTGGCTCCCACACAATGCTTGAATATTAAAGCAAGACTACGTGAGTTTGCAACACAAAAGAACAAATTCATTAATTCTTCAGAAGCAATAAAACATGTTAGCTACCATTAGCAAACTTTAAATACATATTGCTGTGTAACTGACATTACTGAGTTGATTTTAAGACTCTTTTCAACTTGTGCTACTGTTATACAAGATTTTATAAATCAACATTATCCAATAAATGCCAGTGACAATATTCAGCAAACTTTACTTAATCACCATGCAGTTTTTTTTTTTCCATCTGGCTGGAAAGAAAGAAAGACAAACAGGCATTCACAGTGGCAAGAGGAAGGCTGTCAAAGTTAATAATGAAACATTTGTGAGAGAACAGTCATTTGAAACATAATAATTCAAATGAAGAGCATTTTTTCATCATGTTCTTAACACTAAAGGCAATACCAGGACATTTCTGGGAGTAGTGCCAGGTGGGGGTGAGCCACAAATCTGGGGAATGTGTCTTGCAGAAGTGGATGTGGAGCCTCTAATGTAAAAGGATCACAGTGTACATGAAACGGCTCTGGCTCGCTTCACTGCCACTGCTTATTCAAGTGTGCCCTCCAATGGAGGAAAACAGGTCATGTTGACAAAATAGACTCCTCTGCTGGATGTTTAAGTGATACTTGGTTATTTTCCCCCACCTGTGTTAGGGCTCTGTGGAAATGTTATTTCTCACTGTGAGACTTAATTCGCCCGGCCCTCAGGTGCCAAAGTCAGTGAGCTAAGTGCATTCACAGTTAAACTCGGAAATTACAGGCACTTCTAACCATTAAGCCTGAATTAATAAAACAAAATACTCAATGGAGCAAACGGTGTATAAGTCAAATATCAGATATGGAAGGATGTCAGATAAATCCAGAGTTACTGTAGCCCAGAAAATTACAAACCCAAACTTTTGCAAATGGAATTATTTTTCTTTAAGTATTATTTCTGATAATCCAGAAACAATCAGAACAAGTGCAGACTTCATTTGTAGCATATGTATATTACTGACACATTATAATACTTTTTTTTGGAAAGGTCGCTGAATGATTGCAGGGTTCCAAATGCTAATTCAGTAACTGATTGGAAAAGTGCAGTAATGTGATGATAATAATATGCAGATGAGTCCTCATCAGAGCTGTCTACCCATTAATGAGAGGATTTTTGAATGTACTCTATGTGTGTGTGTGTGTGTGTGTGTGTGTGTGTGTGTGTGTGTGTGTGTGTGTGTGTGTGTGTGTGTGTGTGTGTGTGTGTGTGTGTGTGTGTGTGTCCATTTAGGCAAGGCCGCATGCTTATCTACAGAAAGTGTGTGTCTGTTCGAGTGCACATTCACTTTCATCAGAATATTTAGCATATTAATGTTTAATCAATCTACCACTGCACTAATGCAAAGTTTGATTAGGACAAGCCATAGTTAGAAATAAACAGAGAGGAAACAACTGAACTTGATTGTTCTGATACAATCAAGTTCAGTTGTTTCCAACCAGCTTACATGACCAGTTCATCTCCTTTTAGGAAAGTTATACAGCCGGGGGAACTTTGAAGAATGTTGTATGTTTAGAATGGGTTATAATGCAGGTCAGTGTTAGATACTGTATATGTTGATCTCCTTTTTCGGGGGAAAAATGATTGCTGGTACGTATATTTCGTCCCATTGTCAGTTGCTGTCAGCATTCAAAATCCGCCCCTCCTCTCCGGCCCCAATAAACACACCCACGCCTCCTCAAACCTGTGGGAAGGTGCCGGATTTGTAATGAATGCAGCCCAAGGCACACTTTGTCCTACTGTGTCCTGTCTGCTCTCTCTGTCTGTCTGTGTCAGGCCTGTGATGTCTTTGAGTCTCGGTACACTGAGGGGTGGGACAAAGCAGCATTGTTTGATCTGGGAATGAGAGCAGGCTGCACACCCAGCTTATTGGGTCTGGGTTACACCCGCACATGGGGTCCAAATGCTCTTTGCTGACATCCAGAAGAGTCCCAAACACATGCAGCAAAATAAGAAGAAATGAGAAGATACAGGCAGAGGACAGAGTCTCTGTATACAAACACTGCCACACATTTCTAGTGGGTCATAAGTGATGATTGAGAGGTAATATATTTGTATCAGTCTATACAATGTGTTTAGGGATAGTATTGCAATGTAAACATTAAAACAAAATGTCTGAATGTGAATTCATAGCAACGGTAGAAAGTTACTAAATAGGCTTACTCAAGACCTGTATTTGAATTGATAATAAGCACTTTCAGGATGATTATCTCTTTGAAATGATGCTTCACTAAGGTCCAAAATCTCCCAAATCATAGCACAATATGTGATCAGTCTCTCTGCAAAGTTTGACTTTGAAAAAGTGAAGCAGAACAAAGTCAGAGAGGTAAAGTACAGAGAGAATTCAGGCGAGGTTTCCAAAATTTGCATTTGGGCACATTTGCGCATATTTGCGCGCATCTGTGACATTTTAATTTTTTCAGGTAGCAAACCTTATATTTCACTTGTATATTACTTATGGTGTTCAATACACTTATATCAGTGTGGATTTACTGGGGGAAATGCATTTTTTCTTCTAATAAACAACGGTAGGCAGCATTTGCTGACTCAGCGATTCATGTTGCTGTGTTCTTTGGTTCATATCTCGGTGATGCTTTGGAGCAGAGGGATTTGGTGAATAGATTTGGAATCTGTGTGGAATTGCCATCTGTTTTTTTCTGATAGCACCGAGCTATGGGTTGCTAGTTCCGGAAACATGCCGAGTGGGCTGACTCATGACAAAATTATGACTATGATATTTTTTAATAATTATTTTAGTTGGTGTTTGAGTTGTGCTGAAATGGCTGACTAATTAGTGTAGCCCAGATTCTCTTGTTTAATTTGATGTGTAACATCAATATATTTGTTCATGATTATTGTAATTATTGTAATTTTACACAGTTTAACTAAAATGTGTAAAATGGAACCTACATCGGGTCTGCGGGGCTTAAAGGGTTTGATCACCGAATAAGGTGACACAAGGGTGAGCCTTCCCACTGATGAAAGCGCCTGCATTTGCAGTATTACAAAATGGGTGTCTGTGGCAGTGGTGTATAGTAACGAAGTAGAAATACTTCGTTACTGTACTTAAGTAGTTTTTGGGGATATCTGTACTCTACTTTACTATTTATATTTCTGTTTACTTTTACTTTTACTTCACTACATTTTGCAAAGAAAAATGATACTTTTACTCCGATACATTTCTCCTGAAACCTTCGTTACTCGCTACAAAATCAAATCTATCTTTAGAAAAAAGAAAAAAAACATCGGGGACTGTGGTGGAACACAGACTCCACCAAGCAGGTTTTGCGAATCACAATGTTTTGCATTTTCCCTCTACATCCTCTAGTCCAGCGCTCCCAAACCTTTATGCGTCACGGACCGGTTACGTGAAGACAATATTTTCACAGACCGGGTCCGACCTCGGAGAGACGGGAGACAACGACACCTGACGTGTGTTCGTTATGTCCAATCTACTGACTCTACTGCTAACTAAACCTTTAGTCCAGTCTACTGCTTAACTTATAACCCGCTGCACAAAGACAGGATGTTGAAATGGAAGCAGGTTTTCATGCTTTTTTGGCGATCTCAGGATACTTTGCCTTGGTTTCCAGATCACCGACAGAGTTGTAACAGACTTACGTTTCATTTTTAGAGTAACGTAACATCTTGACATGTGTCAATAGATTCCGTCTGAGGTTACCACAGACGGATGTATGCGGTCATTTTTCACAATAAAACATCTTTCCGGCCTTGATTTTTTTTTTATTTAATTGAAATGTTTCATTCATTCTTTCTGTGGCCCGGTACCAAGAGACCCACAGACCGGTACCAAGAGACCCACGGCGGGCGGAATGAGCATACTTATAACCACACTGTTACAAGTCCTTCATAGTGTCATATTGCTTTTTGGAGAATTATGATGATAAGTTCATAGTAGATGCAAAAGTATACTTAGGTACAATATATTATGTTGAACATAATATATATGGATGGATCCCAGCCAACCCAGTTATTGTATCAACACAACTCCTGGTCCTTGGTCACGGTGACCACAGCACTTAAAAGAATAAACTTCATAATTCTCAAAATTCTGACCCTTTGCTTTTTTATTAAAAGCATGTACTTGTACTTTTACTTTCAATACTTAAGTACATTTTATATCAGAAAAATACTTTTGATACTTAAGTACAGAAAATATCAGATACTTTAAGACTTTTACTCAAGTAGTATTTTAATAGGTGACTTTTACTTTTACTGGAGTAATTTTCCAGTAAGGTATCTTTACTTTTACTCAAGTACGGCTTTTGGGTACTTTATACACCACTGGTCTGTGGCGACATTTGAGGATCCCAGAAAAATTTGTGTGCTTTTTTCTGATGGGTGACAATGTCAAACCCGTAAAACATAATTTGTATGCACCTGATTAATGTAGCAGGCCTGTATTCAAGATATTGAGCTGAGCAGTAAACTGCTTCATCTGCCAGGCCCCACACCATCAGCAGTAGGATGAATTATGCCTCATAGTGTCAAGCTCACTGAGTCATTTGTGACAATTCACACATATCCAACAGAGCCACAATTCCACTTCCCTGTGATCTAAGTGAGTTTAGTGTGTATCCCTGAACATGAATAATTATATTTCACAACCACAAATGGTTGTTTTGTAATTGTTCTGTAATGCCATCAAATCCCTGTACTCCATTGACACTGAATGGAGAATTGTCTTGCATCATCTCAAAAGCACCAACACCACAAAGACACACAAGCATTATGTTTTTTTTTGTAAATTCAGAACGATTTGACTTTTTTTCCCAAATGAAAAATGTTTTTTCTTTCATCCTGGGACCCAATGCCTATTAAAGAGTGATGAAACGCAATGCAACAGCTCGTCTCTGTTCAGTGCAACATTTCAAAAAGCCCAAAAATATAAGAGGAGGAGACATAATAGAGTAAGCCAGGGTATTTATGTTACAGCCACTGTATGTGCACTGAATTACAACTCAATCTTTGAGCTGGCCATTGCCTAGAGAGTCCAGCAATCTTCTCAACACGTACTCAGCCTTCATGTGCGACCTGTTGATTTCATTCTGCAGGACAACTGCATTCTTTAACAAAATCTCCATGAACTTTTGAATGGAGCCAAATGCAACAGGCTACATAACCAACATGCTGCTTCCTTAAACAGTTCCAACCAGCTTTTTGGGGGAAATGTCCTCTCATTCAGCACAGGCAATGCCGATTTAGTGTCACCTACTGTAGTAATGTCTCACTTTTAAACCCCGGGATTGCAAATAAGAGATCCTAGTTTACTCTATGTATGGAGAGACTGTTTGCCACTAGAGGGCAACAAAGACCAAATGCAGTTTCTGCAAAGGTCTGTGTCCTTTATGAAACTAGACAGTGTTTAACCTATAATGTGTACTAACCAGATACATATTACCTTTACTTAGATCTCCTCACCCTGCCATCCAAGGTGGGATTTATATATTATGACAATATTGACAGAGCCCCATCTTCAGCCTTTGAATACTATTACAGCTTCCACTACCATTAATAACTTTTGACATTACACACATTATTTGAAATATTAAATATCCATATATTACTTCAAAATATAGTACTATTACTACTGTATAAATATGACAATGGAAGCACATTATCAACAGCAGGATTTTGCAGTTCTGTTTACCAATGCTGTACTGACATCTGGTGGACAATTGGGACCTTGGTAAATTAAAATCACTCATTTTATTTTTTAATTATAACTGTGGCCATGAACATAGTCAGCCAGTATTTTCCATGAGCAACTATCTGAAAGTTCCCTGCATCAAGCATCACACATAGCCCACAAATCCATGAAATCATATGAATGTCTATTTCAAGAGCTATTTGCATTTTTTTGTCAACTTGATGAAGTTCATTATGGTTAGACTATCAGAAGTTCCACATATTTTTAGAGAGACAGTGTTTGGTGTCTAAAACATACATATCGCATAATACTTCTTAATCACTAGCCACACGTGACTGTATTGTTAGTGAGCGTATATCCTACAAGAGAAAAAAATGTCAATTTTGCAAAGGATATTGAGCTAGCAGTCAGGTCAGGAAAAAACAATCAAGATATTTGCTAGAATCATATTTTTTTTTTTCAATCTCCACTTTATGCTCAACACGATTGATACATTTAATAACCACCACAGCTTACACAATGCAGCATTGTTCCACTATATTCAAGTGTGAAATCTTTATTACATAATGCACAAACATCCTTAAAGAAACTCTGATGTTTCAGTTTACAACCACAGAAGCAACATAAATAAAAACTTCCACGTTGATCGGCTGAGCCTTCATGTTGTCTTCACAATGCATTTATGATGTTTCCCCTTCCCTTTACTCAAGTGCCGATTCAAGCATATCTAAATAGCGCTACATCAAGTGCTCTTTGGCCCAGTAAAACCTTTATTGCATATTATGAATAAATGTTTAACATTTTTGCTGAATGATTCCTGTAACTGCTGATTATCTTCATAGTCAAGTTGTAATTTTGTCAGTGATTTATTTCTTCACGTGGAGAAAGACATCATGAGGCTATGATCAAACCCTCAGTCTCCTCGTTGCCTTTATCCAAGTTAATTCTAATAACTGCAGGTATTCCTAGGGCACTCTCAAGAAATATGAATCCTGAAACCCACATGACAAATTATTTCATATTACACTAGGTAGGTTTATGAACACTGTGCACCCCCTTTTACTTTTGTCATGCAGCTATTTAACAGAGGTGAATTTTGATTTTGGGCTCTGATCTGACCTGGTTGTCGGTTCTATCCCCTCTCATTCGGCTTTCTCAGGAGGAACTACTTGCATCAGCAGCTGGAGATGCATGGTGATGGGTCCTACGGGGGAATGGAGATCATGACATCTCCATAACATCAGCACAATACAACCCTGTATTACATGTGTTACTTTTCTATACCTTTGAGCACACTATTTCCAAGTGTATTATATACTGATGATCAAGAACAAATAAACATATTTCAAAAACATCAAATTTGAGAGTAAACTTACTCATCAGTTTCCGTGCCCAGTTGACCTTCCGGTGGACAAAAGGGTAGTAGAGAAGAAGTCCACTAAAGATGAAGATAGTACAGTAAAGGTACTCCAGGGCTGGCTTATCAATGATGGGAGCCAGGACTAAGTAGCAGGACACCAGGACTATTAGGCCTGGTATGACAATCGGCACCTTTGAGTAATCACACAATCACACACCCTCAAAACAAAATACAGCTTCAAATGGACACTCTCACTATTTCTGCAACTGAAAACTAATAATGCAATAGCCTATTGAGAGTCGAAAATCAACTTGGTTGACAAATGATTATTAAAGACAAAATAAGACAGTATTTGCAAAAGCCTATTTTAAACTTTCAAAAGAATTAAGACTATATTTGGGTTTCTATTAAGAACTGTGGAAACAATCTAGATCAGACTTGATTGTGTGTAAAGATACAGATTGCAGCTCCGAGTTAACAAGGCACCAAAACGCATAAACCTGTTGAGTCAAAACACTATAAAAGAAGAGCTTCGTCCAAACAGACAGCAAGCCTCACCTTTACTGGTCGATGGAGCTCCTTCCTGGTGAAACGCATTACGATGAGAGCCAGTGCTGTCAGACCGTAAAACACCCATTGAGCAAAGCTGAAATAGTTAATGAGGGTGTTGATGTCTGCTGGGATAATGTAGAAAATAGCCAAAATACCCTAAAAACAGATAGAGAAATGTATTGTTAACTGGAAAGGAAACAACACAGTGAATCAATAATTTATCTGAATTTAAGTGATATATTGTAATATTGATTCTGCTGTTTTTTTTTATACATTCACAATTTTTGTTCTCCAAAAAAGGGTTTTTGGAGGAGCTTTAAATTGTAACAAACTGTAAACATAAGGGGAACGACCATGCATAATTGATACATTAAAAAAGCCAGACGATCATTTCAGACAAAATGTAAAAATGTTCAAGGAGATTAAGTATGTAGAACTCACATTGAATATAAGCGCAGGGGCTGGAGTGTAGTGCTTCAGGCTAATATAGGATAAGATTTTAATCATGTGACCCTCTCTGCCAGCTACATAGGCCAGTCTGTGAAAAAAGAAATAAATATGTTTTGTGCTGTTGAGTTCTTGTTGTACTGTACTTTATTTTCTATTTCTTTCCTCTTGTCTGTCGGTCTTTCCACCTCTAGCGTGCATCAGTATTGTCTCTTTCCACTTTCAAACACTGTTTACTTTCTTTTTCATATACACAACTATGCACAACACATTTTACACATGCAGACAGAGGAAAATATATTATTTTACTTCTGTATTTCAGAAATAATGTGTCAGTTGTCTTTTTTACCTGCCAGCTGTGAAGCAGCTTCCATTGGCAGAGCCGAATGTAGAGAATACAACAAAGAGAGGAACAATCCAAGACAGTGGGTACAGGACTCTGTCTCCAAATGTCTAAGAAGGCACAAACAAATCCTTCAGAAAATGCAAGGAAGGGAGTAGTGTAAATGAATACTGAATTACTGAGGTTTGCATCATATGGAATAAACAAAATGAACACACATACTGCAAATATAAGTGAAGAAATGACATGGCTACCGTAGGCAGTCATTATTGCCATTACTGACTAATTCTCAAACTCCATGACTGAACTTTTCTGAAACTATGGCAACCTTCTTTGCTTCTTACCAGGGCAACAGCTGGAGACAACAGAAGTTCAGTGGCGGTCATAACAGTGAAGTAAGCGACGTTCACCAACACGTAGCAGACAGATACCAAAGGGATCCCAATGAGGATGGCCAGCGGCAAGTTCCTGCGATAAGGGAGTGCAGCCTACCTTGTCAGACACTTTTTATAATGACCATTACATATTGCAATAAAAAAAACTGTTCAGATTTCACTCGTATAGGTACCTCTTAAAAACGAGTGAGCAGAGTATAAGTAGCTCTTAAAAATGAAAGACAAGTTTTAGTTTGTCTTACCTGGATGGGTCTTTCAGCTCTTCCGTAATGAAATTCAGTTGATTCCTAAGAAAACAAGGAAGAAGTTACCTTTAAAGTTAGCATAATGGCATATAATATAAAATACAAACAGCTATAGTTGTTTAATCATAGGCATTTGTCTTCTCAATAATCTAAAAGCTTGATCACTCTCCTCTGCAAAGCACCGCACTGAAATTTGCATGGACTTGCTCAGCCAACCAGACAGGACTAGTTTTTCCCTGCAGTGATATGTAAGGGTTCACTGCCACCCCTTCAACGTCAGTGGCAAGTTATGTTGGTATTCTATGTGGTATTTTGCACAGGCTTTGCCCTCTAATTGGCCTTATTGGTACAAAGGGTTATAGGCTTCACCCCTGCTGTGATCCCAACATGACAGCATAAACATTAAAGTGTACTGGTCACATGAGCATAATCTCCCAGGTGGTCACGGCAGGAGACACAAGCATTGTGCAACTCCAATGTTAAAGTACACACACAGGCAGAGGCAATTCACTCATAAGAGGAGAATCTAACCAAAATTAACCTGCGGACGCTCTGTAGTGCACTAACACCTCTCTACACAAACACAGGCCTCTTTTACTGTGCAAAGACAAAAAAATCTGTTCAACCAATGCATCCTTTAAGTACAATCAAAGGTGGGAAGACCATGACCGATGGCTGATTCAAGAAATGGTGTTTTAGTAATGGTGCACATAAACCACCCCTGCAAGTACTGAACCTGATAGGCAAAAGACCTGAGGGAACAGCTGGGGAAGTTGCTGTCACTCACTGGGCCCCACTGCACTGCCATGTTTCTGCAACCCAGTAACATGGTATCTCATTGCCGAGTGGATATACGTAGCATAAATAGCTGTTGACCATGCTGGAGAGATTTTCTATTAGATGATGACATCCCTAACTTGGTTAACTTAGGTTAACTGCACTATGTGGAACATGTCCTATTCCTATAATAATAAGGTTGTCCAAGGGTTGAAATCCCACATTTGGAGAAAGGGCATGAGGGTCGAGAGTAGCTGAAAGGTTGAGAAGGGTCAGCAGTGCTCCTAATATAGAGCCAGTATAGCAGGAAAAGGCTCATCGTATCGGTTGAGAAAGTACACTTCAATGTACTGCTTTAGATAGGAGCGTGGTCAATCCCATACATCTTGTGAAAGGGCAAAGTGAAGTGAACTATAACTGTTACCATCCATCATAAGCCCAAAGCCCATTATAAAAAGCAAGTCCAATTCCTCCAATAGACGATGACGTGCCATCAAATGTATTCGACAGATTCTCAGTGTTTCCTGGACACAAATATACAACAATACAGACAGATTAATTGTTATTATTTAACATTTCACTAAAGAAATTGAATGAGGAGTTTTGTATTAAAGACACTGAACATTAGGCCCACCTTGTGCCAGCATGACCATGCCAGCTACAACTATGACAAGGATGATGAAAAGTTTGGCGAAAGTGAAGAAGTTTTGCACGTAGCTCGCCAGTTTGACACTCAAACAGTTGACGCTGACGATCAAAACTGAGAAGAAGAAATTTAAGAAAATACAGTACCAGTGAAATTAATTGCATCTATGAGAGAAGAGATATTATTTACATACATTAATTATCTCAGAAATGTCCCTTCCCCTTCCCCTTTGACACAGATTTGAACAATTTTATAAAATAAAATGAAATAATAATTTGTTGAAATAATGTACCGAATTAGATATTATTGCATATCTAGTCTAAGCCATCAGTAAACTACGTTGGCTCCTTTTTCCCCGAGTCCCCAGAGAAGAGAATTGCAAACTGTACTGAACATATATCATTGATTGACCTGCATTAGACATTTTGTGGCCACTCAGTATAATCACCTATAATACCTATAAATGTACATATGTATATATATATATATATATATATATATATATATATATATATATATATATATATATATGTATATCATATACTGCTTTTAATTTACTAGATTAAAGGGAGACCTACATATAGCTGCTGCTGACAGACACTTGGTAACAACAAGAGGAGGAGTACAGCCGGAGTAGAAAGGAGTGGCGGCGTATTCTGCAAAGCTCAGAGTGATGATGGCAAAGGCGGACGGCTTCAGCACCATGACAGTGGTCCAGGAGTAAAGGTAGGCTAGGAGGGGGCCAAAAGCCTCTGTCAGATACGAATACTCTCCCCCTGATTTGGTGATCATGGTGCCAAGCTCAGCATAGCACAGTGCTCCTGTGTACCACACACACAAATATGCATTACAGAGAGAAGAGTAGAGATGTGACACACACTCATAGAGGACTTTTATAATTGCTTTTGGTAAAACATTTAAGGAAAATTCTGAACTTTCTCTCACCAAGAAACATTTAAACAAACTCTCCGCCCACCCTCAAAGCCTATAACACCAAAGGTTCCTAAATATAATAATGTATGTGAAATATTCTCCAACCAATTTCACACTTAGTTATTAGTTTTAATGGAAAATGAAAGAAAGGAATTAAAAGGAAATATAATAATGGATTTTAGAAACAAAATACTGTAAATGAGCTAAATTTGTAGATGATATCCGATCCATAAAGGTTCAAGACCGTTTCATTGTAATAGTGATTACTCAAGTTAATTATCCAATGAGATGACAAGACAATAGCTTTATCTTACAGCACTGACCTCAAAGATTACAAAAATTAATGTGTATTACGTTATAAAGCTTTTTGTTAGCATGTTTTCTGTGTAAGGTATTACGTAAATTGCTCTGTGAATCTCTGAGCCAGTTTATATACAAAGGCAGGAATCAAAGTAGAGAGACAGACATCTTGTATTCTGATTACTGTAAAGTGATATTGGTTTGGATGCCGTTCTCACCCAGTGTGGCTAACACACCACACGCAGCCCAGATGAGAAGGCAGGGTCCAACAGCTCCAGAGTAAAGCAGAACAGCCTTAGGAGAGATGAAGATGCCCGAGCCAATCATCGTCCCCACAATCAGACAGATGCCACTCAACAGGCCAACCTGAGCACAGAAGTAATGGTAGAAGTGTCACTTAAATTCTCACAGTTGAATTTCTTGAATTTTATCTTCAGTAGAATTCAGCCAGAAATGGTCAAAAGGAAACGTTCCTCTTTGCATGCTCTATGCTGTGCGATGACAATAAAGGATTCTGGGATGGATGTTGGGATAAAGTTTTTTATTCACGATGAGGAAAAGTTCAGACCAATCCTTCCTTTGATGGATAAAAGAATGAAAGCCCAAGTTGCCCTTACTTTAGTATGGTTTATTTGAACACAAATGTGGTCTTTCCAGCTCATTAGTAACAAGCAGTCCTGCACACACGTCATTAAGGAGATATCAAATAGGGTCGGTCTCAGTGTGTCCAGTTTACCGGACAGAATCAGTTCGATATGAGGAGGGAAGCACTGTACACCTAATCTAAACTACCAGTTAGCTGGCATCTCCCCACACAAAGTCATCCACTGTGACCTGTCTAATTAGGTGAGGGCCAACCAAAGCTAAAAGAGGAGTGCATGCTGGACATGTTGTACTGTTCCTACTGGATATGTGAACAATGTTGCAAACACTGCAACAATACATGCTTGAAGAACCAATCGTATCTTAAAGTTGTGTTTGTTAGTATTCTTATGCTTTTACGTTGTTCACTATCTTCACTTTCTATTTCACTTTATAACTACTGGCATATGGTTAACTTTTTAGCCATGCTAGCGGAGTAGCTCCAAGGATGGCAATGTGGATCAGTCGGCTGGTTCACATGTTTGGTCTTGAGTGAAGTATTTCTCACGGCCCCCAGAAGAAGAAGAAGCCTCCTGACTTTGGTGATCCCCTGACTTTTCCTCTAGTCTAGGGCCACTAGACTGACACTTTTGATTTTTAGTAGAAAAGTCTCAACTTCTGAATGGTTTTCTATGAATTTTGGAATACACATCCACTGGGCATTTAGGATGCACAAACACATGTTGTGGATTTTATTATGATGGCCTATTTTCTCATCTCAACGATGTAAACTAAATATGTCACCCTACATACTTCTTAGTTAGAGTGAGGGGAAATTAGGTGGTGCTAAATATCAACTTGTCATAATACTCCTAATTTATCCTGTGAAATGTATCCTTTAAGTCCTCCTCTATTCAATTTGGGGAGCTTATGGGGCCTGGACACTACTGAGTGGATCACTGTGGAGTTAATATGAAAAGACGGTTGTTGTGGTACTCCCTGGTACTCAGTCCCAGCCCCCGTTAGAAGAAAAAAGTACAGATGGTGAGATCCTTCTGTGAGAACATCTAATGAGACTTGTTCTCACACACATACACACATGCGCACACACACACACGCAAACACACATAAAGGCTAACACACTCACATCTTTTTGAAGCACAGTAGCTTTCTCAGGCTTCTTGTCTTTCGTGAGAGCCGTTTTGCCACAACTGGAGCCGTTCTGCGACTCCTTCCTCCTCCTGATGCTGCCTTCATCCATTTCAGACTGCTGGTGCATGAGAAGACACAAATCCATGTACAGCTTTTACAGCACACGTTGCATCAGTGTGTGTTGCAGAGTAAGGTTTTCTAATCTAATCTAATCTTTGATAAGATTTACAGCGAAACACTGTGTCTCCTACCAGCGGTATAAAATTCCTCTCCTCTACAATGAGGCTCACACAAGCACTGAAAATACACCAAAACCTGTGTATTTACACTGCTAATCCAGTGATGTTACTGATTTGTAAAATATGTTTGGCTTTGCACAGTGTTCCTTTTGGTTTCTAGATTATAAATAAGTGACCATGGCAGAGTGGTTCTGAGCCTAATCTAGCCACAATAAAGTGATACAGCATTAACTGTTTGTGGAACAGCTCATAAAAGGAACGACGGGTAAAAATATTTCATCTTCTGAAAAGCCGCTGCATTTATCGGTTTAGGGTGAATTTTCACTTTGCTGTAAAAGGACCATCATAAATTCCAAGAAGCCATGCACCTTGTATAAACCATTAGTGTGGAGATTGTAAATCCATACACAAGTTCAGTTCAAGTATTGTGAGTCTATTTGTTTTACATACGGAAGATGCATAGATAGATAGATAGATAGATAGATAGATAGATAGATAGATAGATAGATAGATAGATAGATAGATAGATAGATAGATAGATACATACATACATACATACATAGATAGATAGATACACACATACATACATACATACATACATACATACATACATACATACATACATACATACATACATACATACATACATGGCTTTGTTAACACACTTGATACATTATTATAAATAAATCAATACATATGTTAACACATGTTTACACTTACATGTGATGAAAAACACCTCAGTGATGCTCCATGAACCTCAAATGTTTAAGCCCAGGTACAGTGAACCCACAGATAATACTAGGCCAAGTTAAATGAAGGAGAGCAGGAATGTCTGACACAAGTGAAAACCTGGGGCTCCCTGTGACCGAGCACACTCCTCCAGTGGGAGGTTCCCAGATCTTATTGGACATCCTGGATAGCCCTGGACGAAAGGGAGGTGGGTAAAGACAGGGCAGCAGAGTTGCTCTGTAGACACTTTTAGGATAGTTTCGATTTTCAACAGAAAACTCTGAAACACGTCCTCCTCTTTGAGCTTGCCTAGCCTGACTTCCTTCACAATGCCTCTTTGATAAGGATACATGACACCCCTGCATGTGTGTGCATGCACATTTGTCTATGTGTGTGTTACATTCCCTTTCTACTCTGCCTCTCCTTCTCCTCTCTTCAAAGTCTCTCTCTGTCAGACAAATTTCATTTTACGTTGTAATATATTCCTTTCTGTTTATTTCCAGAGCAGACCTTTTTTCAGTGTATTATCAGATTGAATTATGAATGTGTCTCCACTTCAGCATCAATTGTGTTGAAAACGTCTACTTCATTGATTTGGCTTGTGTGTGTAAACTCTTTTTGTTGCAGAGTGTTAAAGCCTTTGAAATGAGAAAGGTTCGAGCTAGGTATGAGAAGAACTTTGAGTCCATTTAGTTGGACAAAAAGAAGAAAGATGTACACAAAAATGTGCAGTTCTGTGGATTGTTTTCTATAGCATTTAATGGTTTTTGGCAGCACGTTTTATGTTAAACTTCTTAACATTAAAAATCTAAGGTAGAAATACCTTCAATAATTCCACCATTGATAAATATGCCGCGTGAGTATGATATTGTCTCAGTGATAAACAAAAATAAGTTATTCACAATATTTATAATACTGTTAGAGTAAACAAAGGTTACTGATTTGGGTTAAATTGCTATAATTAGGCACTTAATCTCAAAAATGACATTGTCAAAAAAATTATGCAGGACGTGTACGAATAGTTAGGTTACAACAATATGGAGTTTTTACTGTGTAATCTGCTATTGATTGATATAACTAACCTACTCTGGTGGCTGCAGCTGTTGAGGCACTTTTTTGAACAACTGCTGCAGACAGAAGTTTTGCCTGTTCACGGTAATCTGTTAATATATTGGTATATAAACTCAGTAACCCTGAGAACCATTATTTACGACCCCAGAAAAGTTTCAGACACATTCATTGGGTCTAGAAATCTGCAACAATTCAGGCTTTTGAGCCTTTGTAGCCTACGTTCAGTGCTGCATATCAACTAACAGAGAAAGAAAATATTCCCTAAAAATTGGAAAATAGTTTGTGACAAATAGGCTGTAATTATTTACTAGATTGTGATATTTAAATTAAACTGATTTACAGAGAGTTTAGAAGAAGAAGAATCCATTATTAGTCCCACAGTGGGGAAATGTATTCTCTGCATTTTGACCCATCCCTAGTATTTTAAGGAGCAGTGGGCTGCCCCTAAGGCGCCCGGGGAGCAATTTAGGGTTCAGTGTCTTGCTCAGGGACACTTCGACATGCAAGCTATGGGGAGACTGGGGATCGAACCGGCTACCTTGTGGTTGCAATATCATTACCCTTATACTTCCATAAAATTGATTATGCCAGGAAAAAAAATGTACTATGTCCTAATAGATAGTATGTCCAAATGCATGCTACTAACTACATGCAACAGTACTTTGTCAGGGCATCTGCAGTACATACTGAAGTAAAAAAAAGAAGCACGTAATCTGTAAAGCAGCTGTATGGCCTTGTCTGGCAGCTGCATTCACACATATTTCACATAACACACAAAAATGAGATATCTGTAACAAACCATCTGGCTGGCAGGTCCATTACACACTTTGGTTTACTGGGTTGCAACATGAAACATTTGGTCAGATTATTTAAACATTAAAATAATTTTCCATCATTGAAATGTGAAGCCTATCCTTGTAACGGTTAGATGGACAAGGACCCAGAAGCACGACTCTCGAGACAGTGGTAGCAAATAAGAGTCCTTTACTCGAGCAGGAACTAAACAGGCAGAAACAGGTAAACACAAAACAACGCTGGAGCACTTGGTCAGAAACACACAAGACAATCTGGCAGGGGACAAGTGCATGTGAAGGGACCTAAGTAGTGAAGACTAATGAGGGAATGTGCTGCAGGTGAGACGGGCATGGACCAGGCGAAGGGAATGAGGGCTGACGAGGAGGGAGTGACTGACAGAATAAGGAGGGTGTGGAGCAGGATCTGAAATGGCAGGACAGTTAGTAAACAGGCAGACAGGATGAAAACAACTAGTTAGTGGAATGTGTGGAGCTGAACCATGACAATCCTACTGTCTTGTTTTGCTAAATGACAAAACTCTGATTCAGTCAGAATCACTATATCATATGTCAGTTATTTATTTATTTTTATAAACGTTTTTTACTTATTTATTATACCTTTACTGTGTGATTGTGTTTTTATTATACTTGTTTTACTACGTCTCTTGTTTGTTCGTTTGCACTATCCACTATGCTGCTGTAATCCTGCAAATGTCCCCACTAAAATCGTATCTTATTGTGGTGGCCTGTTCCTTGTTCTTGATCCTCATCAAATTAATATAAATAATTCCCCCAAAAAGCATTATTTCGAATATGAATATAAAATCCATTCATATGGCAAAGGAATGTCTTTAGAGCATACAAATACATTATATGGCATGATTTGTAATCAAAACAAAATATATGCCACCAACACGTATCTTACTATTTAAATCATGAATTTAAAAAACATTGTAAAGTGGTGAAATGATAACGCCTATTAAAAAATGCCATGTCCATACAAAAGGCTATATTGTATTACTGTAAAAAGAACGCCTATTGGTCAGGCTTAGGTAGACCTGAACAACGCCTGGCCAATCATAGCGCTGGAATGCTACGCAGGGCGGCCAAGAAATGCAGCGGGCCTCCTTCACACGCATGCGCAGCCTTCGAGGCTTCCGTATTACGGAAGTAACCGTGGTTTAATCTCAAGTAAAGTGGCTGCATCCTACAGCCTGCTGAGTAACCGGGAACAACTTTCAAACTAAGAAAACACTGTTGGCTTTAGGATGAACACCACGTTGAAGCACTGGAAGGAGGCGGCCACTCTTATTTTAGCCGCAGGTCACAAGCTCGGTGCGGACAGTTTATCGTCAAGGACACCGCTGACAGCCGCTGCAGGTTCCCTGCTGGACAGCAGCAATGGACGGTCACACCTGCCGCGCAAATCCTGCTTTGACTACGATGTTTTACTGCTTAAGCGAAGCAGTAAAAGTACATTCATGCCCAGCGCGTATGTGTTTCCCGGCGGCATGGTGCACTCTTCAGACTTTTCGAGTGAATGGCTGGACATTTTCAAATCTTTCAGCAATTCCCCTAATTTTGGTTTGAGAAGTGTCACCCAGCCGGTGGAGACTAGACCTCCGTTGTTCGCCACAGACCGCCTGAAACTGGGCTCCCCTATCCCGGGAGAGGTCGCCTTGCGGATCTGCGCCTTGAGGGAGACGTTTGAGGAGTCCGGCGTGCTCCTGTCTGTATCTAAACTGGAGGAGAAAAGCTTGTTAAAAAGTTTAGATGGCAGGTGGACCCCTGATCGAGATGGCCCACTGCACTACAAAGTAAACGACCTGTGCAGTCGTGAACTCGACAAGTGGAGGGATCTGGTAAACCAGAACCCCTCTAACTTCATCAAGATGTGCAGAGAGTTGGAGGTGTTGCCCAACATCTGGGCTTTACACGAGTGGGGCAACTGGCTGACTCCCGCAGGCCGATACGGTGTGAAAAGGTTTGACACAGCCTTCTTCATCTGCTGCCTGCAGGAGATCCCACACGCACTTCAAGATGAAAAGGAAATCGTGTGCTTTAAGGTGATTCATAAATGTAACACAACACATTTACATCAACTGTTGACCAAACAGGGATGGATAGATACTGACGAGGCCACGTTTCAACTGTTAAACATTCAGTATATAATTATCACCATTTAAAAAGAGAATCAAAGGGATCTGTATCAAGAGTACTACTGCTACCTCTCTGTGTGTTTTCCAGTGGGCCACACCCTCAGAGGTTCTCCAGAGCTACCAGGCACAGGAGTTGTGGATCGCCCCTCCACAGGTCTATGAGCTCAGCCGCATGTGCCGCGTACCTTTGCTGAACGACCTCCACAATTTCTCCAGGCAGCGTGCCACAGAGGGCTGTGAACAGTTGCTGCCTGTTGTTTACTTAAAAGATGAACACTACACAACACTGCTGCCAGGTGCTGATCGTCCCTCTCACCTAACCCACATCCAAACAGCAGTGAAGCATGCCAACTTTATGTTCTATTTAGTCAATTACATGTAGTTCTGCTTTTGAATATGATGAATGAATGAATCCACAAACCCCATGAAAACACCAAAAACAATAATGAATTGATCCCACTAATAAGTGTTGTCTGTGTAGTGAAAGCCTGATATTTTTTATTTGTAGCAAAGAGTTCCATTGTTGTCCAAAAAACTATTAAAAACACATCAGTGAGCCATACTGGTGGCATGCTATTTCATGATAATCATGGGGTAATGCAGTCATTCCTACATACTCCTTCCGGATGCCATATATACCGACTATCACACCAAATCAGCTGCTGAAAATAATCCACAACAAAGGCACTTTTGGGTCAAGTAAGGTTTGCTCAAACTAAAAAAAGGAATTTGCTCACAAGCAGGGTGAGAACGTTATGAGAAAGTGACTTGTGTATTGTTTGTTTTGGTCTTTCATTGGATTTGTTGAATGTAAAATATAGAATGTTATCTTTTTTTTAAGAATCAGTCATCGTGAAAACTACAATTTGAGGTAGTTTAGCACTAGTGACTGGATGCTACTATGTTTATGATAGATTAACCATTTGTGTGTTTATCTTGTTTTTTCTTTCTCTTGGGCCCTCCACTCTTTGCAGGTGACAGATGCTACCTGTTTGCCACTTCAGGAGAAGATGGGGTGGGTACGAGCACAGACTCTCAGCTGGAGGATCCTCAGGAGCAAGATTCTGCACTGCACCGCATTGTGACAGTAGATCCATACACTATAACTCTACAGATCACCATCACTCCCAAGTACAATCATCTGCTTCCGGTTTTAGCGGCGACCTCCCCTAATGACTCAAAAAGTAGGCTTTGACTCGCCCTCCCTATTGTATGAGCCCCACAACTCCCCTGTGCACGTGCAATGAAGCGAGACAAGTTTCTGCTTTTCATAATATCAGATGGGCCCGTTAAAAATGAATGAATGAATATAATGAATGAATATATACTTTATTAATCCCCGAGGGGAAATTTGGTGTCGGGGTAGCAGCAACTTACAACAAATAACAAATACAATGTTCTATTCATTGGCTTCCTCCTGTTCATTTACAAGCTCGCTAAAGATCAGTTGGCAAACCTGTTATCAATCAATCAAACTTTATTTCAGACTATTTCAGGTCCAGATAGTACAAAACATGAAATAGAATAAAATACATACAAAAGCACAATTAAAATACATAGACCTACCAATGCCTTATAAAGAGACGGCTGTACCAATGTCTCCACAGCTGCTGGTAGCGTGAAGTACTAAACTTTATGTTTGATAAAACCAAGATGATTTCATTTTCAGAGTCATTAACTCTGCAGATAAATATATACATAAGATTTCTTAAAACAGTTTGGAAAGTATAAACTCCTGCAGCCACACACATTTTCTGGCACTACACCATCTCGGTCTCTTCAGTAATATTCTCATGGCGTCACTTTAAGATACTTGAAGTCTCTGTAGGCTTTATTTTTTGTAATTAGACCACAAGTGGTGTACAATATGCTCTAAACGGGGACATCTTCACTCCATCTGTACACATACCATACTTGCGTGAGAGAATGTTTGCTTGTGCATACATCCTACGACATTGCCTATAGATGTCTTCATCATCGGTCATCTGTTCTGTAATAAAATTCATCTCTAGGTATATGAATATTACTTACAGATTTGTCTGTATGAGCATAATAGACTAAGAAGTCCTCCTTTGTGAAAAATTGACCAGTTGAGTTTTTCTGTGTTGACTCTTATTCCATTGCTAGTTAGTGCGGTTATCTCCGCTCAGTCGCTAACATTACAAAAAATGGCACATTTTATTCAAAAGACATATTTGTACTATCAACTTCTGTCCCATAACTGCCAGCTGACCATTGCTCTTCTGTGGAGGAGTTTTTAGATCAGGTCAAGTTAAAGTGAACTGGCTCTCAGTTCTTTCAAAGGTCAGCACGGACCATTTGTGTGGATTATTTTTGCTTCCACCCGAGGATTCTCTGATCTCAGCGATTCCATAGGAAATTATTTTGCCACAAAGTTTTACTGTTTTGAAGCCTGGTGTGTCCACTCCATGCTTTAAACCGTGACAGTATGACACATGCACAATACCAGGAACTGAACCTGAAACGGTTTGATGGAATTCGGACATTTTAATATTAACACCTGTTGCGTTTGCTACTGACATGTCAAAATGTCTTCAGTGGGAAAGGTTTATTGTTTGCTTGTCTTCAAACCTTTCTCCTTTGGGTGTCTTCCCTGCTCACAGCAGTGTCCTTCATGGCATATTGATAACTCATAAGAAATAATCTCTGTCAAATGGATTGTACCGTGTCTGCCATTTATAAATTAATTTGTTATTAAACGGATCAATGTATTTATTATTAATGACATATTTTTACTGAAGCTGTCTCACTGCTGTTCAGTGATTTGTGCTTATGATGGTTTGTGATGCACATGTGAGCTCACAGTGAGTGAGCTGAATAAAACAGGCAGAATAATGAGAGTAATGTGTGTTTGACCATATCTACACAATGACTACTCTTGAAAGGCAATATAAAGAAAAAAAGTAAATAGAGGCCTAGATACCAAAAGACAGACGTCTGGTTATGAGCACTATTGAGCTACACATAATGGTTGTGTAGATATTGTGACTGCATCTACACAGTATGCAGCACAATACACAACCATTATTTGCTTAATAGTGCTCATAACTTCTGTTTTTTGGTATAGGCCTCCAGTTACTTTTTTTTTTTTTAAGAATTGGTGTGTCAAAAATGGTTCCCTTAAGTCACTCTGACCTGGTTGGAACATTTTCTTCTAAATTGCTGAGGCATACTAGACCAGGTCAGCACGGCTCAATCTGATTTTGATCTTTTTTGACACATTTCATCTGTCAGCGTGGGGGGAGGTGCCGAGGTTTTTGTCCCCTGGTCGGCTCTGCCCTCCTCTGTCCTCACACCACATCTCCCTCTGCTTCAGAGTGCCGTGTTTGTGGAGGATGGTGGTGACAGAAAGGGGGCGAGTTGAAATAACGTTGCTCAATCTTCTGCTCTGTTAGCGCTGGAGAGTCTGTTGAGGGTTTCTATGGCAACACACACAGCCTTGAAAACCCACCATCTTCATCCAGATGAGGTGATGATGCAGTGGTCTGTCTCTGCCAAGTGTGCAGCTCGCCTCTCTGTGAACCAGTCTGCTTAGTTAGTTGTTTTTTTTGGCCTAATGATGAACATACTCTGAAAACGTTGATGCTGTTTCTATTTTGAGAAGCAGCTTGCGTAACAGATTGCAACGACTTTGCTTCGGCGTGCCTGAAACAAGTTTATCAAAGTTGCATCAAAGTAGACTTTTATCATAAACGTTAGTCGTTTACTTGAAACTTGAGGGAAGCATTTTAAAGCGTTTCAAAAGGCTTTATCTCCTCCGCTATTTGATTCCCCTCCCTTTCTTCGCCCATGTTTAATTAATCAATGTTATATTTTTGGAACTGGAGATGACAATGTAAGTCTGTTGTGAATATCAAAGAGGTTCATGACTCACTGTTAGCAGAGCTTAGTGTGTCTGTGCGATGACAACAAGGACCAACAAGATGTCAGAAAGCCTTCTGTGAATTGGGTGTGAGCAAAGCACGCCACTGATTTTCATGCATCAAAGTCCTGCCAAAAAATACTCTCCCCTCTGTGCTTTTAGGAGTCAAGTTGTCTTGACTTGGTTTTTTTGTTTTGTTTTAAACAATGCGATTCATGTTTCTCTTCAGGTCTCTAACCTCGAGAGGGGGAGAGACAAACATGGATGGAATAAGAGATAAAACAGGGCATTTAACTAGTCTGCTGAATAAACATGTATTATCTCAAATGATTGCTGTCCAAATCTGCATGCCAGGTTCTTTTAATACGAGAAAAACAAAATGTAATTCCATTACACAAGGAGTCAGGCTTCTCCCCAGACGAGGTTAGCTTTAATTAAATTGGATCGTTTGATATTGTTGCATACTTCCACATCCAGCAACTAAGGCTTAGTGGTCTTTAAATGGCAGGGGTTTATTTATTGTATGCAGTTACCGGGGGGAAATATATACAATACAATGTTAATTCAACACAAAATGACTGAACACGGTAATGCTGACTTTGATATTCCATTTACCTTGTTTAGTGAGCCACAGGTACAGCATGGACTAAGGGGTCCTCTGCGGTGTTTGTAGGCTGGGTGGAGCAACAGGTGGTGCTCGGTCCACTTCGGTGCTTCAGTTAAGAGTCCGTCTTCTCAAATGTCCTCTTATTATTCGTCCATCTTGAATAAAACCATGGATCTATGATATATAGGGTTTCTTTTCACAGTCTTTATGTTGACTATGTGCTAAATAAGTAGTAGAGACTTGATGCAATGGGATTTTGAAGAGTAATGGGCGAAGTTAGTTAACTGAAAAAGGAAAAAATACTATACTGCGATATGTGACAGTAGCGCGCTGTTAATCTTTTTTTCTTCTAAGGTGTCAACTTTTGCTGTATTTAATATTCAACTGTATTTACGAAGAACAGTACATTACTGTTGAGAAATTCTTGTATTTTTACAGCAATTTGTTACAGTGTAATTAAACTATTTTGGAACATAGAGATGTGTTTCAAATAAATGGTTTGCAGGAAGTGTTGAACCTTGAATTTTAAATATTTATTATATTTATTTTGTGTATGTATTCACAAGCTGTGAAAAGAAGTTGACATAATTGGCACGATAGATGATAGGAAGATACACCCTAAAAAATGTGACCAATGTGACAATTAATATAATTAATAAAAATGATTGAATAGATTAATTAAATCTAAACATTATTCAAATGTGTTGGATTTAGTAATAGAGCGCCAAATTATGAGTTATATAGACCAAAGATATTTAGTAAATACAAATCAATTTTAAAAAGGAAAATTATTTATGTTTACTAACAATATCATCAAAAGTAATTTACATTTATTGAATATTTGGGTGAAATTGATTTATATTTACTGAATATTTGGGTAAAATTGATTTACATTTATTGAATATTTGGGTGAAACTGATCTACATTTACTGAATATTTGGGTGAAATTGAGTCATATATATTAATTATCTGGGTGAAATTGAGTTGGATTTACTGAATGACATTAAATATATTACATTCAATCTATTCAATAATATTATTTGTCACTTTGTTGCCATAATTTTTCTATGTCTAATTCACTATGCCATCTTGGTGTCACAGTAAACTTAAGTTAAGCCAACAGATCATCATACATACAAAGTACTGCAGGTAAACATTTATTTGTGCAAATTTGTTACATTTATCTAAAATTCTTCATGTGCAAATTCCTCAATAAAAACACACAATTTGCAATCCTAGTGTAGACAGTTGAAACACTATACACAAACAGCTGCTTGTGCCATGGCAGTGATACCATGGCAGTCTCCTTAAATGAGGATGGTTTATATATTGAACAACCACCTGCAGCACTAAAACTCAGTTGAAGAGGCAAACTACACTTCTCACTGGGATCCTTCAAAAAATAATAAACTCAAGCATTGAACGAGTTGAACTTAACCACAGATGAGAGTTCGAACAGTGACATAACAATGTTTTTGCAAGGGTCCATTCTATTAAGTAAGCAGTTTGTGCTTGAGGCTGTTTACTTTCGGTGACAGCTTTGCACAGTCCAGCTCCAGAAGGAGTTTCTGGATACCTGGAATGTGTATCGGAGCTCCTTGGGATAGGTAAGGTTGACTGCATACATCAACCCAACCAGCAGCAAGCCCTCGGAATGTTATCCAGAGCGGTCAGAACTTGTATTCCTTCTGAAACGATACCGACATCGTCTGGACCCTCCGCCGTATAGATTTTCATCTTTTGCATGGCAATGTCCTGTGTCATCAGCATCCTGAAATAGCAAGAAGATTGTGTATTACTGATTGTACAGCCAAAAGATAAGGTCCTAATTGAACATCTACCAAATTGCTTCCAACCCTTTGGACAATAAAACCTGTAGCTGTAATAACTGTTGCACATAATGCACATAATGAAATTTCAGAGATGTTTTGCAAAAGGGTTTCGTTAAAAAGCGTACAATCAGTTCACCAACAAATCAAAACATTTCAAGGACGAGAGATAATGATCTGAACTGAGTCACATTTATAATATCTGTACATTTAAAAAAAAAATCCCAATACATATAAGGTAGAAGAGATGAGAAAGAGATCACTTTCTTAATAATTGAACATGTACTTCAACTTACATCATACTCAGTGATCAGGTGATCAGTGGATTCCCTAAAGTACGCCATCAAACACCGAATGACGGCATCTCTGGTGATGTGGATGCTTGGGTTGCTTGGAGCCTAAAATGAAAAAAATAAACATTATGAGTAAAGATCATCCACTGATCTAAAACTAGTTGACTTGTATTACTGTTAAAAACCCAAGTCCAGCACAATGAAACACTTCCTGTCATTAATTCGATAGAACCAGCTGTGACTCCAGGAAGTCAATCACATAAACTCCCACAAAACTTGCTTTTTGTATGAACAAGACATACCATGTTAGTCAGTGAGCTCTGTGTGGTGATCTTGTAGGCATATTTTGTTAGGACAGAGCCAGACTAGCTGTTAATCCATTTCCAGTTTTACGATAAGGTCATTCAATGTAAAACATAAAATAAATGTATGTGCTTATAATCACATATCAATTGCAAGTTGAGGGTTTTGGTGTCCAATCACCAATATAAAAAAGAATCAGTAATCACCACTTGGTAGTTAGTTATTATGAATGACTTTGAACATTTTAAATTTGAATAATTATGTACTTAATAAAGTGGCAACTGAGTGTATAGAAACTAAAATGTATGCAGTTAGATCAAACTTTTTTTGAGAGAAAATCAAAGGTAAACATTGCCTCTTGTAGATTTAAGTAATAATCAACTGATATTCCAACTTTTTGATCATAAAATCTCTAAAATGAAATATTTGCAAACATAATACTCAATGAATGACACCTTGAGAAGGATAGCCTTCAACCTCAGCCCCATGGTTCCGCCCTTGGAGTGGAAGAGGTTCAGAAGACTGGGAGTGTATTCATCCAGCATGGACATGAACTTTGTCTCGAGGTGCACCGTTGTGATCGTGTGAAACTCATCTTGGATCTGTAACAAACAGTATACACACATTTAGACAACATATACTGTGTGTGGAATTTGATATCACAGCATATGTGTATTGAAGTATGGTACATACCTGTTGATGAATTTCAGTTAAAGATTGTTGATTGTTGGAAAAAAGACCTATTAGATTCATACTTTATACAAAGTGGTTTACTCTGTTCAGCAGATACACACTGTTGGCAGAATGGCCTCTACATTTAACTGTATTGTGAGACTAAGCAGACGAAGTATAACAACTCTAGCATTGTAACATAATATGAACAAAGGCAGCTCGGTGTAACATCAACTATCAGCACGAGCGGAGACCACTCATTGAAACTATACTGATAGAGAAAACAGAAACATGGCGATCTGAATCTCCTGCTGCGGCCTCTCAGTACCATGAATGGAGACTGCGACGGTGAACTTGGGATAGTCAGCACACCTGTCAGAGTGCACAAAACACAGTAACAGCCTGGAGCTGAATATAACGTCAGGTTAAAAAAAAAGAAAGAAAGAGGAAACTGCACTCTTTGTTAATTTGTTTCACTGACTATTCTCCAGAAAGGTACCTTACCATTAACTGCATGGTCTATCCCGACTGCTTTTAATTAACAGCATGTTAGGTTAACATTACTTGACAAAACAAAATGCAGTGATATTAATATAACTTGTATGCCTTATTAATAACATTTGGGAGCAAGAATGTGTGTTCCTACAATTGCATTAACCTTAATGCGCTCTAACTCTAAGTTCTGCTGCATTTTCGCCAGCTAGTTAGGTTAGCTTGTTACGGTGGGGGAGGGGAGGAAACTACGAAACTCGGTCTGAGCTGGTATCTCAAAAAGACATAACATATTAGGGATAACATTATAAATGAGGAAAGCCATGAAATTGTGGCATTTTCAGTCCTTGCCATGTTTTAACGGCTCAAAGACAACGTAGACCGAAAAACAAACACTAACGTTAGCTTATTTAAGACTTAACCTAAGTTAGCTAAATAAAGTTACAGCACAGTAAAGTTTACATGTTTGTTAACTTTTCAGTAGCGCAAAACAATGTTCAACTGCTGCAACAACTTGGTTATAATTTGTTCGTTAACTAACAATAATTAAACAGGTCTTACCTTTGGGAAAATGGCAGCCCCTTCAACACGTTGCAGAAGATGTCCATGTGGCGCAGAATGCGTGAGGCGGAAGTGGAAGTTGATTAAAAACAAAGACCTCCAAATAAGTCAAATTCATTGATTTTCTGCATCTTTGACTTTACTGATGAAATTTAATTAAAGTCTACTCAGTGATTCAAAGCTGATTTTATTCACACAAAATTAAGTAAAATGTAATTAATAATTAAACAACATTTCTTGAATTCAGCTCAATGTAATTAAAAACAGTACATAGTCTTTTTTATTATGTAAAAGTTACTATTATTTATTTAGGAGATATTAATTAATGTAAATCCCAGTTTTTACAGTGTAGGAAGGAGTGAGAGAAAATGTATCTGCCCAGTGAAATGGCCTCTTTTTTGTTCAACCTTTCCAAAACCCTAATACAGTGAGGGAAACACATGATCATCCATTCAAGAGCTTTGTATACTTTCCTTTTCTTGTTTCCTATTTCATAAAATCATTGCCAATGTTGTCAAGAGTCATGTTGGGTTCTATTCATTATATTATTGCTCTTTGATAGCATTGAGACTTCTGACTTGAAGCTATTTCTGAGTTGACCCGTCTACTCAGTCAGCACGTTGGGGCTTTGGCTCTGACAGCCATCCCCTTTTAGTCCACCTACAATTCCAGGAATACCTTCAAAGACTCTTACAACTAAAACCATTAGGGTGTTAATGCTTCTGCTCATCTCCCATCCATTTTAAACCGAACAGTATTTTAAACCATGATGGTTCTAAGATAGCAGCAAAATACCTCTGTGTCGTACATCCGATGTATGTATCTCAAGCTTTAAAGTGATTACAAACTGGGCTCGTCTAAAGTCATCAGTTTAAACGCCATACATCCCAAAGCCCTCCACATAAAAATACATCTGACGTTCAATGCATGCAAGTGTGCAGAAAACTGCTTTGGTATGGGATGTGAGACACCTGGGCTATTTCCTCAAACTCCAAGCACATTTTTGAGTGTGTTTCAAAATTTTATTATAATAAATATACTTATGTATGTACATTATCGGACACAGCCGTCTGTATGAACAAACGCTCTATTCACATGTTGCAATGTATACATTCAACACTGTTTGCAAGAAAACCCTGAAAAGGAACATGAACAGGCTTACAGTGCATTATTGAAACGAATGTGGACTTCTCTCAGGTACCCGAGGCTCTTTCATGAAGCACATTGTGATTTGATGCAATGAAGTAAAATGCAGGCTTACAACATACAGATTGTATGATGTATTAAAACTGTGCAAACAGGAGTGTGGAGCTGTGCGGATTTGATCACATCCCACTGGAACACTGGCTCTATATTACTTCCCATACGACATGACCCTTTACTTCTATGCGATGGTCACCTGCTCAACACGTCTGACTTTGCTGGATTGAATTCATAAATTTAAAGCACCAATGCAGCAGAACATCCAAGAGGAATACTTAACAGGCTACATTTACGCATGAGCTTTTCCACTAATCCACTTGGATTACGTGTTGTTTGCATCATCCTGATGGCCAGACACTGTCACGTAATTTCATGACTTTTTTTCCCCCCTCTTCCAAAAATACACAACCCCTTGGCCCCTCAAAATACTTAACCAAAATGTGTGCCCGACTTCCATGCTATTGTTCTACATTATATCTAGTGCAACTCTTCGACTCCACCGAATACATTCACGAATGCAAGAAAGATTACTAACTTCGCGTGTCCATATTTTTTTTCTTCAGCCCCTCAAATAAAAAGCGCTTTCTCTCTCTTGTGGAGCTGCTGGCTCTTATTACCGCGGTGACGCGCTCGTGGGCAGCCGCGCAGGGTGTCCATCAGGGTGGGCTGTTGGTTAGACAGCTCAGGACATATTGATGACCAAATATCCGAGAACCACAGCGACTGTAACGATGACAAAGAACACAAGCACAGCGCAGATCGACGCAAAGCCAGCATCCCTGTTGCCTCCTCCTTCCTCCTCTTTGGGCTCCTCTTCGCAGATGGAGATGACACCCACGGAAGAATTTCCCACGCTCATGTTGGACTTGAGCTCGGCGCCTGCCTCCTGCTTCGCCTCGACGGCCCACGGCGCCACCTGCACCTTCATCTCCATCTCCTCCATCATCTGGCTCATCTGGGAGATCTCGGACTGCAGGTCCCGGAGGTCCGCCGTGTCGATGTTGCTGTCCGCCTCGTACTTCATGTTCTGCACGCTCATGGCCCGGGAGGCCACGGTGGTGGTGCTGCCGGTCATCCCCGTCTGGATGAGGTGTCTCGTGGGCACCTTGAGGGGGAAATCCTGCCCTATCTCCAGGGACCTTTTCATGTCCACCTCCAGGAGCTCCATGCTGCTCGAGAACAGCACCCATAGGCGCTCGTACTCGACTCGGTCGTCTTTGCTGATGGTTTTGTCTTTGAGCAGAGAGGTCAGTTTAGTCCTGTTGGCCACGGCCAGCTCCTGTGCCTTTTTGCGGGTCCTCTTCAGCTCCTCTCGCAGGTTCTGCGAATCCGACGTGCTTCCCAGAGCGATGACCAAATGCCTGTAGCAAGCAGTCACTTTGTTTAAAGCGTCCAGCATTGTTTTGCACTCATCTTTCCCCATGGCTGATTAAACAAATAAATATATCAACTCGACAAAAATTATGAAATAATAAACTAAAGAAGCTTGACGATAAATGGCGAGATGTTAGTGATGGTGCTTCATCCACGGTCCTTAGTTTCGTTTCAACAGGAGCACACCCCCAGCTCTACAAATCCCCTCAACGCACTAGTCACAGTAAATTCCTCTCTACCCATGCTCCTTCCTGTCTGCAAGCAGGCACAGAGGGCGGCTTAGATATTAATGCGTCCGTAAATGGCTTTAGGCTACCTTTGCGCTTCCCCTCTCGAGATCAGACAGCGACGGAGCACTTCTCTGGCAGGGTGGATGCTGAATGGATGTGAAACAATCCAACCTCCCCTTTTAGGAGATTGAGATCCAGATTCAGCTACAGGTGTCCCAACATCCGCTTCCCTGCTGTCTCGTCAGCAGCTCAGAATAAAGTCCGTTAATATGCGAGGATGATGCGCGGCTGGAGAGATGGAGAGCTGGAGAGAAAAATGCTTCAACGCGTCCATAACGGGGTGCCAAACATTGTGTTTTGGTTTGTTTAACTGTGTGGGGAGCTGTCCGCTTCTTCACCCAAATGACGAATTAAATACCAGTAAGCGCCTTCTGAGATCACATGTGTGCACTCAACAGAACCATGCAGGCAAGGGAACCAAGCAGCTGCGCTCCCATTGGGTCGCGCAGACGTCTCTTTGAACTGCGTCCAGTCATTGGCTGCTCTGTCCCTAATGTGGGCAGAGCTTCGGTGTCTATCAGCTGGGATGTCAAATCAGTCCTAACCTATCTGCCACTACCTGCCTGTTGTCATCAGGATCCCTGTATGTTTTGTCAGCTATTCTGGCGACAAGAGAAACAATGGCTGGTTATTGACAGGATGGTATATGTATCTATGCATAGTGCACTTAATACACTCGGTGAAACTGATTGTGCAATACTGTTGTCATATTTGTGCGCCTTGTTTTATGTATAGCAATATTTTGTTTTGGTCTTAATTTTAATTCATTTTTTTGTGTAAGGAGGATCTAGCAAATTACGTTTTTTATTGTACGGAGTAACTGTCTGTTATCTGTGCATATGACAATACAAATGTGTATCTATCTATCTATCTATCTATCTATCTATCTATCTATCTATCTATCTATCTATCTATCTATCTATCTATCTATCTATCTATCTATCTATTACAACAGAAGAGCAAATGTGTTTGAACCAGCCCACGCCTGCTTAGTCAAGACACATTTAATTTACAGGAATGGAGGGAATGGATAGTAACGGTGTGAGGTGTGTGCATAAGTGCCAACCCATAATCATTCTTCTCTACTTGTGTGCATACCTCACAGCAATTAGACAAAGACTTGCCAGAAAGGATGCCGGTTGTTGTGCACATGCAGTGTTGGTTCGATAATGCGTTGTTTACCTTCTTGGGACCTGCTGTGTCGAGAGGTGAGAGGCAGATAAGACTGTGCAGGGTTTGCCTGGTTTGCTCTTTTTGCATTATTGAGGCGGATGAAACCTAATGATCCATTGACTGCAGTGTGAAGCTAATGGACTTGAGTGCAGGGGATACCCAAGGAACTGAGGGAGAGGCTCATTGCTTTATTGCGGCATGGGGATTTATTCATCTATTTTATTTGAATATCTCATTGAAGAGTCACGCATTTTCAGTCAAATGTAATGCATTATTACTATATGCATGACCATCTATAACTCCCTATTTATTAAATCTTGCAACATGTCCCTCTGCTCTCTATTTATTTTACTGTGAACTGTAATGTTCGATACATTTTCAGTGATTTCTGACAAATAACAAATATGTTGGTTGAGTCAGATGCTTTGTTAAGATCTTGGCTAATAGGTCTTCTTTCCTTTGACTATGTTTCCATGGCAACCTCTCACCTCTTGGCAAGCTTTCTCCAGTAATTTTCCCTCAAACTATTCAATTACTGCTATTATATTGTCAACAGTCCTTCACAATGTCTCTCATGTTGCATTTATAATTACAATTTAGCTGTTGTCAAAATAAAGATTCATGAGTGGCAGTTGGATTAATTGTACAATGTGAAAATGGGGTTCTATGGCCTTTTAGAAGCTAACTTTTCGTATTTATTTACTTTATTGAAGATGGGTTTAAAAAATAAAAAATAAAAATCAATTTATTGATGATCTTTGGATTGTATGTAGTGTAGTTCCTCATTAAAAACCTTTTTACAAAGAACGCACATTGCACGTCCTGGAATTTCATTATCTTGTCCAAGTGATCACCTTTACTCGGAAACAGCCAGCATGGAGTAAGAATTGCAGGATTATGTTGTAAGATTGGCCGTGGTGTCTGTCTGTCTGCTTACCTATAAATAAGATTGCTGATAAGATGGCCTGTTAGGATGAGTCACACATGCTGGGGTCTGATTGCTCTCAGAATCAACACATCATGGAAAACTCAATGTGATTTCCTGTGCAGAGGCTTTCTGTGGTTTTCTGTTACACGGAAGAGTAACAGGATAGTGAGGAGCTCCAGATATTAATGCTTTTAACAGATGATGAATGCTTTACACAGACTCATGAAAAAATATTTGTTCTCATAAAATATATTTGTTTTATTAATTATTGTCCTGCCATTTTGTAAAAAACATTTACCATATCTTGCACAATAATTCTTGCTATTCCAGTTTAATAGGATTTCACATTTAATATTCAATCTATTTTATATTATTTGTTAGTTTTTAACTTGATGGGTATTTGCAGGGTTATAACTCAAAGGGAAAAAAAAGCAATATTATCATGTATTCAAGAATAATCAATAATAATTGGCAAATGTTAGTTGCAATTGGCATTATTTAGTAGCTACGACCACACAAAAGGGCCAGTGGGAAACATCGAACAAAAAATTTGGAAATTTGGTAGATTCTGCAACCAGCAGCAATCTCATTGCTCCAGTCTGGTAATGAACTCCATCCTCCAAGATGACAGCGCTCACCCCCACAGAGCGGGTTCATCAGAGACCTGCAGAGTTTGGGAGTAGAGAGAATGGAATGGCCTCCAGCAGCCCTGACCTCAACCAGCTGAACACTTGTTGATCAGCTTTGGCGTGCTGTCCGGGCTAGAGTGACCAGCACAACCACGTTGGCTGACTTGAGACAGATCCTGCTTGAGGAGTATAATGTCATCCCACAGCAGTGTTCACCAGGCTGGTGACCAGCATGAGGAGGAGGAACCAGGCTGTTGTGGCTGTGTATGGTTCTTCCACACGCTACTGAAGCTCCTGACTGTTTATTAAATGAATACATTGTAAAATTGCCAATACGACTCGTTTCTTCCTTGTTACTGATAGACTTCAATCATCCAATCCACCAAACAAGAGTCAATAGCAACAGCAGAATCAGCTGTTTGGCATTGGCAGAGAAGATTTGTCAAATTTGTCATGGGCGCAACCCACGTACTCAGCTGTGCTGCTCATCGTAGAAATGCATGTTCCTTACAAATGGGACACAGTTTGAAAGGGAAATAAACAGGCTGTCCAACGGTATACAATGTATTGCCACAAAGCATTGTTACAATAGAGAAATAATCTACCAAACAAACATTTTCAAACCTTTTTGTTCAACGTTTTATATGTCCATATTGGGAGGCATAGCAGTATTTATGACTGATGTTTGATTTCCACTGTTATACTATTTGAAAAAGGGGACAGATGTGTTTGTGTTCATAGCAGGAGCTAAAACCCTTGATTTGTGGTGTTTGCTTCATGACAAAGTGTGTTTTTGCTTACATATGAGCCCCAGACACAGAGCAGATCATAGTATATGATACCACTCACATGAAAAATGACAGCGAACTGTCCTGAAAAAAACTAATATATGGCATGCTTGGCTGAGACTGGAATTAAAATGAAAGATGAGGAAAAACACCCAGACGTTCAAGAGGTTAAGATGAAAAGGAAACCAAAGGAGAGAAAAACAACTTGGTATAGGGCGGTTTTCAAACGATGCTATAAAATGATCTACAAATGCAATAATCCAGATTAACAGGTTCCTAAAGGTCCAGGGATTAGATATATAATGCACTCAAATGTATCTTTTAATGGAGGCTGTCGTCTGTCTCTCACGCATTTCCATCATATGTAATCAATGGTTTAGGCAGAAAATGGAGCCTGCTTGCACTTACTACACTTCGTGTGACATAATGGTCAAAAGGGGACAGAAATAAAGATGTTTTCCCCAATACTGCCCCGAGAAAACACAGAAAACTCTTGAATAACGTCTGTCAGCTGTCTTGATAATCCCAGTAAAAAGCTCCTGCTTTGACTTCCCTTTCCTCTAACATTCAATAGGCTTTCTATAGAAGGCCCACGCTAACCTTGGACTAGCGCAGTCACCAAAATGTGCTGCTTCTACTAATTGTTTGAACACAATTGTATCCGTTTTGTTATTTAATAAAAGGTTTATTGGATTTGTCTAAACGTGTCTATTGGTGTGGAGGGAAAAACTGTAGCTCCCCAAAGTAAACCCACATAAACTCAGGAGAGAACAAGAAACTCCTCATAGAGAGGACTCAGTCAGTGAAGTATTGCCCCTTCTTGCTGTAAAGCAGTAGTAACCGCTAACCACTGAGCTACTGTGTGGTCAAAATATCATCTAAAATCCTGTGAAAAAGCTTTTGTCTCCTCCAAGTTTTACATATTACTTAGCCCTGCCTACATCTGAGACGAAGTGTCCGGAATAGGATTAGAACGCTGTGTAGCTCTAATCTGACACAATCATGCAAAGATAATTTGATGTGTTGTTAATGGTTAAAAAATCCCTTAAAAGCTAAAAGATATCTTGGTCCTCAGGTTTACACTTGGAAGCACGTTGCTGCTTGTTTTAAGTGGTTTGGGATCCAGGCGGATGAGGGAGCCCAGAGATGGAGTTTTTTTTGTGGAAGTATGAGGAAGATGCAGTCAGTTAGAAACAGAGGCAGAGCATCGGCGGGAGAGAGTGGGAGAGAGGGGCCGAGTGAGAACCAGAGAAAGAGGAAGTCTATCTTTGTTGAATTATTGATGGACCGCATCCACTATGTGGTCTCTTACACAGCGCAGCATGCAGCAGCGGGGTGAACCGTGAGTCACGCCTCAACTCCACGAAGGTCCAGAGAGGACCTCCACTCAACCGTGACTTACACACACACACACACACACACACACACACACACATGCACACACACGTGCACACACATACACAATAATGCTCATATCTCCAACAAAAGCTAAGGTTACCTTAAAAGCCCTCATAAAAACTTTGTATTGATCTTGGCAAATGTGATGCAGCACGCTCACTGTGTGTGTGTGTGTGTGTGTGTGTGTGTGTGTGTGTGTGTGTGTGTGTGTGTGTGTGTGTGTGTGTGTGTGTGTGTGTGTGTGTGTGTGTGTGTGGGTGGGTCGATGAGACGATTGATACCACCAATCTGTTTAGAAAATATAACAGAAAGCATATATATAATGAACAGACATTAAACTCTCCGCCAGAAAGTTTTTCTTAAAATTATACATTCTCTTTTGGTTTGAGATGTAGCATGGGTCGGCGAATGGGTCGTCATGTTCTTAAATTGAGCCTATTTCCTTGACCAGCGTTATAAGTGCTCCAGCATAAAGTACTTTCTATGCTAAACTGAGATGAGCCAAAAGGATGCACAGCATCGGCTCAGTCAAGGCTTAGCTTTAATCCTATCACATCAAGGTAAACTTCGGCGAACGAGGGGGATGAGAAAATGAAATGTGATATGTTTGTTGAATAATGTCAGGCTAACATGCATGCCATGTACTTTGAATGTATGGTTTGAATCAGCCTCTTAACTTATATATCACATCAGCCACTTTCTGTTGTTTGTCACTCTCCTCTTCATAGTCTCTAATAAAAACACATCATAACAAATACAGGCACTTTCTGCAGAAAATAGGACAGTCCAGGGAAAAGAGGAAACAACCATCAGATTCAAAAGATGTCCTTCACCAGGCTCTCAAAAGACTCCAGCAAAAACATATTGTAAGAGCTTTCTATAGGTACATTAGTAACCTTTAACAAGCTTGAGCTGTTGTTTGTGGCTTATTTGTAAAGCTCATTGTACTCCATTGTTCTTTGCTACTGTGTAAACACCAAGCATACAAGGAGAGCTGATGACCTTGAGAGCAAAGGTTCTTTGCCCTATCCGTTTCACTCTTGTGGTTTTAGAAAAGCCAACAGATTGCCCCACTCAGAAAATCCCCTCTAAAAGGCTTCTAGGTCGGATGTTTGTGGGCGGGGCGAGGTGGGTGCAGCAGAGATAAGCCTGTGCAAGGTCAGAGGCCATTCCATCGCTGCATGTCTTTGTGTCATTCCTCATGCCATGTGGACAACACCCCCAACATCAGTCAATACTTTGATATGTCTGCTCTGATTCACTATCAGTCTGTCATTTCCTGTTCATGTTTGTCTTCCTAAAGGAGAATTGTCATGCATACGTTTTTGGGGGATATTTCCAGCATAGACATATGGCAGTGTGCCATCACCCCAACGAGATCTGCTGTGTGGAATATTAATGAGCAGAATTAATTAGTCAATACTGTATGCTGTAATGCATTTACAAACAAAGATAAGAAGATTACAGAAAATCATCTTCATCCTCAATCTGAACCATGATTTAATTGACGCACCCAAAAGGGTCACCAAACCTAATTTAGGAATTTTTAAATATCACAATAACACATTAATGTTCTCATTTAATTAGATGTGTTGTTTAGATTAGCTATATTAAGTTATATTATTCTATATAATACTGTAAATACATCCAATGAGTTCATATACCCATCATACATTGCGCCCAACTGAAGCTCCGCCCTTTTCTCTTCTTATCCCTTCTCCTTCTATCGCTCTCTTTTTACCACAGATAAACTGATGTTAGGTAGCAGTGTTTAATTCACAAGCACCAAGGAAATTCCTCCCGAGGGGTTTCTCGTTTTTAAGAATTTATAAAGACTTTTCTGCTACCTCTTTTTATTTTTAACTATTTGCCTCACATTGTACGTCCCAGCAGGCCTCCAAACTCTGACATCTTTCATTGGAGCTCAGGCCTGGTATCTTTGTCTTATAGCATGACACACAATTGGTATTAGGAAGTGGAAAATGTGCAAGCAGTGCAAGTGTGAAGAGTTAGTCCCATTTTTGGATATACTCTTATTTGGTTTCTTGTTGAGAGTTCAAGAAGATCAATGAATATTTCAAGTCTGTTGTAAATATAAAGCGACATCCATCAACTGGATAGTTTAGCTCAGCCTTAGAATAAAGACTAGAAACAGCACACTGGCTCTGTACAAAGGTAACCAAATTTGCCAACCGTGTCGATGTCAATCGTTTCATCTAACTCTATGCAAGAAGTGAAATATGCTCAAATTTGGAAGTACTGCTTCAAGACAACACTGGTGTGTCAAGTTAATTTATTCAAGATTTTATTTTCCTATATTCTAGTTTTGTCCTTTTACCTCAACAGTCTCTTAACTGTGTGTATATTGCTCCTTAACATTGCACTACACATAAATGTTGAACCATTTGTATTAAGTACAAATTAAACTTATTGGTTGTCTCTGTGCGACTGACTATCCTAAATAAATCTGAATGTAATACAATAGACAATGCCAAAAGTAGATTAAAATACATCCTATCAAAATGAATTGGTTTGCTGAGGTAATCATATGTGAGGCTGTGCCAACAGATTCTTTGAACACCCATAGCATATTAATCTGTCAGCTGTGGCTTTGTTCCTGGACCACTGGCAGACAGATTTCACCTTTTAAAAATGTATTTTTCTCTCTCATCCCCTCTGATGTAAGCAAAGCCCCATGTCTTCTTACTCCTTTTCACTCCTGCAGCAACACACACTAACCCACGGACCAGCTACAGTCAGACTTGCTCCAAACCACTCTGCTCTCCACTCCACTTTGCTTCACTTGATTTCACTCCAAAAGCCAGCATGCCAACAGAGGGGTGGGGTGAGGGGTGAGGGGGTACTGCACCAAAAACAATAATGCACGTGGGAATCCAAGGCCCCCGGCGGGAGATTTTGTTTGTTACATGAGCACTTAGCATTCATTATTTAATTGGATACAAGACTTCTGATTACATCAAGAGTTAAAATAAAATACCCCTCTTTGCCACAAATGCTGTTCTCCCTAATGCATGTTCCGGTACATCCAAGAAGGACATGTTTTAGGGAATGTATATCAGGTGGGGAGGGCCTTCAGGAGGATGCAGAAGACAGTTTACATGCAGCCGTTGTGACTGCTCTTTTTAGCACTCAGTCAGATGCTCATCTAGCCATAATGGAGAGAGTGAGAAGCAGTTCTGGAAATGGAAACGGCTTCAGTCCCCTCATTCAGCCTTTAAGCTGCTTTAGAGGATTGCTGGGTATTTTTTTCTCTCCCTCCCTCTAAAACAGACAGCTGATATTGGCTCTGAACCAGAATAGGAGAGGGCAGAAGCCCTGAGCTTTCACTGCGCAGCTGCACACACAGGGCAGAGAAGGGCCAAGCTGCTTTGTCTTGGCTTTATAATCCACTCTTGGGAAAGACATGTGACAGTAGAGAATGCCAGGAAAGTCATGCTGCTCCCTGCTGGGGACATGCTGCTACAAGTGGGTCCCTTTCCCTAGCTGACCACAAGAGATCCTGGTCAGGTCAAGCTAAATATGTCTCTCTTCAGCTGTCAATCACAAAATACCTGCTGTGACATTACTGAGTGGACGAGAAGTGTAACATGCCTGAAGGTTTTGGCCTTAGCAGAACAAATGCAGTTTTCTGCTTTGCTGAATTACTTATGCAGGTGTTGCTGAAGTTCAAGGTTATGGCCACTGTATGTGACTGTATGTCAAGAGGATTCAGTGAGGTCGGTCTTTTGAGAGAGACTGGATTCAGATCAGACTAGCAAAAGAACTGTAATATATTGATATATTTTCTATACCTGATATGAAAAGTATCCATGCAACCTTAGCAGCGACAGAAATTAATGCAGACTTGATGTTCACTGTGAAGGTTTACACAATTCAACTTTTGAGTGTTTGATCATGGAAATACATTTGAATCAATGATTTATTGGAATGGTGGGGAAAACATATACCCAGATAAATAAACCTTAAGTGACACATTTGAAAAATTGTCTTAAAAAATGTAAAGAAAATTAAAAACTACTGGTATGGCACCTGTCGTTGATTGTTGATTGTTGTTTGTCTCGTCTAACATCTAACGTCTCATGTCTAATGTACACACCTTCCGCCTAGAAAAATTCCTCGTTTGTGTAAACATTCCTGGCAATAAATAGTTTCTGATTCTGATTCTGTGGATGAGCACAAACTGCACTTTTACAAAGTACAAGTTATCTCAATCATGATAGCTAGACCTTTAAACTGCAGAATTCAACGCAGTATATTCAACTTTATTTCTTTAGACACATGAGTCCATAGAACAACAAAAATAAATGCACCAAAAAAGAAAGACACCAAGACGGAGGTATAATCATTGCAGTTCAAAAGTCATACTAGTATAGTAAGAGTGTCTGTAATGTTTCTGTGATGTTACTGTATTTAGCAAATAGCACCCGCGAGAGGAGAACTGAAGTTTTGTAGTTGCAACTATGTTACAATCCACGCGGTGGCGCTATTTAACTAACAATTATATGACCGGACATTCACGAACGGGAACGGAGAAACCCGAGGCGAACCCCGGAAGCTCCGTCGTTACTGGTTACTGTCAGCCCGTTGTGAGAGCGATGTGTTACTGCTGCTGCGGGTACGGCTGCGTTACAACTGGAGATAAGCCCAAACAAGGCTTCAACATGTATTAAGACGGCTATCCCAACAAAAGGAATTATAAATATTAAGGTATGTCATTCAGCTGTTACTCGGGAGGCTCTGCTTTTGCCCTCGTCGCTCGGATATAGCATGCTAGCTGTGTTAGCTTCTGTTAGTGGCTAACGTTAGTTAGCAAGCGAGATTTACCATCCAGTCCTGAAGTGTCAAGCTAGCTAGCAAGCTGTGTGTGTGTGTGTGTGTGTGTGTGTGTGTGTGTGTGTGTGTGTGTGTGTGTGTGTGCGTGTGTGTGTGTGTGTGTATTTGTGTGTGTGTGTGTGTGTGTGTGTGTGTGTGTGTGTGTGTGTGTGTGTGTGTTGAGTTTCAGTCACGACCTTTACAGTTATTGTTGCTGCAGAGATCTGGAAAGTCACACCTCTAACTAACGTTGTTAGTTATAATGTTATAA